>CM029605.1:63320468-63642344 GCA_017311375.1 Mytilus coruscus | reverse complement strand
AAATGCACCGAAAGCCTTTTATGGGTACATGTAGTATGGCGTTAGCTATGGAAACGCACCGAAAAGCTTCTTATAGGTAGTATGGCGTTAGCTGTAGAGATGCACCGAAAGCTCCTTATTTATGTAATATGACGTGTAGCTATATAAATGCACCAAGAGCTTCTTGTTTGTAATATGGCGTTAGTTTGGAAACTTCTGATAGGTATATTGACGTTAGCTATATAAATGCCTCCGAAGCTTTCGTAAAGGAAGAATGACGTTAGATATAGATATGCCTAGAAAGCTTCTGGCATGACGTTAGCCATCGGCAATACTCAGGTTAATTCGCTACTCTCCTTCTATGAGATGAAGGAACGGAATCGGCCGAGTTCAGACTAGTGTTACGTTAGCCATCGGCAATTCTCAGGTGAATCTGCTACTTTTCTTCTATGAGATGAAGGAATTGAATCGGCCGAGTTTAGACGAGTGTTACGTTAGCCATAGGCAGTCCTCAGCTGAATACGCTACTCTCCTTCTATTAGATGAAGGAACGGAATCGGCCGAGTTCAGACGAGTGTTACGTTAGCCAACTGCAATCCTCAGGTGAATCCGCTACTTCCCTTCTTTGAGATGAAGGAACGGAATCGGCCGAGTTCAGACTAGTGTTACGTTAGCCATCGGCAATCCTCAGGTGAATCCGCTACTCTCCTTCTATGAGATGAAGGAACGGAATCGACCGAGTTTAGACGAGTGTTACGTTAGCCATCGGCAATCCTCAGATGAATCTGCTACTTTCCTTCTATGAGATGAACGAATTGAATCTGCCGAGTTTAGACGAGTGTTACGTTAGCCATCGGCAATCCTCAGGTGAATCCGCTACTCTCCTTCTATGAGACGAACGAACGGAATTGGCCGAGCCTAGACGAGTGTTATGTTAGCTATCGGCAATCCTCAGGTGAATCCGCTACTCTCCTTCTATAAGAAATTTTGGTCGTATATAAAAGGTATGAAGAAGGACAGTAGTAACATCAGCATGCTTAATAAGAATGGTAAGGACATCATACATGCAGAAGAAAAAGCAAACATCCTTAACCAGCAGTACGAATCAGCATTTTCTGATATTGATTTTAACCAGTACTTAGACATACGATTCTATACAGATGTTGAATTTAGGCTACCAAAATTACCAAGACCTATTGTACACATGAAACCAATAAATATGGCGTTACCTGGAATTATCAAACAGCTGAAAAATATAAATCCTAACAAAGCAACAGGACCTGATCTGATTCCTTGCAGAGTTCTGAAAAAGACAGCAGAACAAATAGCAAGATACTTGGAGGTAATATTTAATAAATCCATCAAATTCGGAACAGTACCATCAGACTAGCTCATCGGTAATGTCATCCCGATTTTTAAAAAGGGCGATAAAACAGATCCAGCAAATTACCGTCCTGTCTCTCTTACATCTGTCCCTTGCAAAATTATGGAGCACATCATCTTTAGTAGCATTATGAACTACCTGGATGACAACAAACTCCTGTCATCATACCAGTATGGATTCAGGAAAACCACTCGTGCGAACAACAGCTTATAAACACCACGGAAGATCTAGCTACAATAAGAGATAATAAAAGCCAAGCAGATATACTGATACTGGACTTCAGTAAGGCCTTCGATACCGTGCCACCACGCCATCTTGTACACAAACTCAGAAACAAGGGTATTGATAAGTACACAGTAAATTTGATAGATAACAGGCTCCAAAATAGAAAACAGACAGTACTCCTAGATGGCTGTAAATCACAACCTGCAACCGTACGATCCGGAGTTCCACAAGGTACCGTACTTGGCCCTCTTCTACATCAATGACATTGGGGATAATTTAACAGCTGGTACCAGCATAAGACTCTTTGCAGATGATTGCTTATTATACAGAGACATCAAAACTCATAATGATACAGAAATATTACAGAAAGACTTAACTGAATTAGAAAAGTGGTCTATTGATTGGAAAATGTCCTTTAATCCAAAAAATTTGCTACGTTCTACAGACAACACATAACATCCGTAATAGAATTATAAGACCATACTTCTTACATTCTACAAAGCTGGAACTAAAATAACATAACCCATACCTAGGGGTGGAGCTGGACAGCAAGCTCAATTGGAACCATTACATTACCTCAAAAATTAACAAAGCTTCACAACAACTGAATTTTGTAAGAAGAAATTTATATAGATGCCCTCAAGAAATTAAACAACACGCTTACATTGCTCTGGTAAGACCACATCTGGAATACTGTAGCTCAGTATGGGACCCCCATTGGAAGAAGGACATCAAACGTATAGAAATGGTACAACACAGGGTGGCAAGATTTGTGACCAAGAACTACAACTACCAACCCGGCTCTATGACCGTAACTATACAATCTTTGAATTGGCCTACCCTTGAAACGAGAAGAACAGCAAATCGCTTAATATTATTTCAGAAAATACTGTACCACCAAGTAGCATCATGCAGCCACAATGCAACACCTTCGAATACGAATTCAGCTTCTACCCGAGAACAATCCGAGACTGGAACCATCTACCAGGAAACATCGCAACTGACACCGACTCGGACACTTTCAAGGAAAACCTCTGGTCACACTTCCATCCTGAGACCAGAGACACAGTGATCAGATGCTGTAAAGATTATCCTTGTTTTTATCTTGCACCGACCACAATTTTAAACTTGTATATATTTATTTATGTTTTCGGTTTTGTTGATCACAACTTGTACAGCACCTGCACTTGATGACACAGCATCAGCGTGATGGTATTTTTCCGTTGCTGATTAACGAAAGAAGAAGAAGAAGATGAAGAACGGAATCGGCCGACTTTAGACGAGTGCTACGTTAGCCATCGGCAATCCTCAGTTGAATCCAATACTCTCCTTCTATAAGATGAAGGAACGGAATCGGCCGAGTTTAGACGAGTGTTACGTTAGCCATCCGCAATCCTCAAGTGAATCCGCTACTCTCCTTCTATGAGATGATGGAACGGAATCGGCCGAGTTTAGACGAGTGTGGTTGGTAACGTTCGACAATACTCGGATGAATCCGCAATTCTCCTTCTATGAGATCAAGGAACGAAATTGGCCGAGTCTAGACGAGTGTTACGTTAGCTATAGAAATGCACCGAATCGTCGGGTTTAAAACTATATTTCTATTTCATCAATTTGTTAACAAATCAGCTTATTGGTTCATTCTTATTAATGACTATATAATTTATGAATACACATCTGTTGCCTAAACGTTGATGTATTTATAACGCCCTATAGTTAATAAAATAGTATTTATTAAGCGACTATGATGTATTTTAAACGTGCCAACAATTTGTTCAAATGGAGGAAGTACAATATAATCCGGAGAACATACATTAAAAGGGGTTATAAGAGACGTGATATAACAAACAGCAGTTAGATCAAACACTATTAAACAATTTTTATAATAAATACATGTCATTTAGTAATATTTAATATCTTTAATATTTCCCTTTGAATTTATGAGATTGAGATCGGTCACCTAGTTTTACCTTTGAAATTCGTAACTGTAAGTTAAATTGGATATTACTAGATATCATAAAATATCATACTGGAAATTACATTATGGTGACATTTGATATTTAATGCACATTAATTTATTAATGCATGTTAGCTAAACACATAGAATCATTGACTTAATTTTCTTTTCGTCTCGATCATTTGTTCATAATTCTCTTTAAATTATAAATCTTAAAAAATACAGTCAAACATAATAGATTGGCGGGATGAATCATTCATAATTACTTAATCGGTGAATTTTTAAATTATTATTTGACTTTGTAGCCGCTAAACGTTTAAATAACAAACTCCACTGAAAGTAATCAGTATCTGACATGTAAAATTAATGACGGATTATTTTTGTTTTCATTTTATTCAAATTTTTCATTGTTTCTTGTTATCATCAATGACCCATCTTGGTAAATGATGGTGTAAAGAGGTTTTTCAGTTTCTTGTTGTGTTCAGTGACTCATCTTTGTATCTGACGGAGTTAAAATGTTTTCTTGTTACTTATGTTCAGTGACCCATCTTCGAATCTGACAAATTTAAGTGTTTTTAAAGTGTTTCGTTGCGTTCAATGACACATCTTTCTATCTGACGGAGTTAAAATGTTTCCTAGTTACTTCTTATGTTCAGTGACCCATCTTGGTATCTGACTATATTAAGTGTTTCTAAGTATTTCGTTGCGTTCAGTGACATATCTCGGTATCTGATGGTGTTAAGTGTTTCCTAGTTTCTTGTTATATTAAAAGACCCATCTTGGTATCTGATGATTCTTAGTCTTTCCGAATTATCTTGTTGTGTTCAGTGACCCATCTTGGTATCTGATGGGGTTAAGTGTTTCCTAGTTTTTTGTTGTGTTTATTGACACATCTCGGTAATTGATGGTGTTAAGTGTATCCTAGCGTATTGGTATGTTCAAAGACACATCTTGGTATCTGACGGTGTTAAAATGTTTCCTCTGGTTCTTGTTTAGTTCAGTGAAACATCTTGGTATTTGATACATGGTGTTTATTGTTTTCTTTTTAGTCATGTGAAGTCTGATTTTTTTTTATCTGTTAGGGTTTATTGTTTCTTAATCCACCTAATGTAATATAAAGTGTGTCCTTCGAATCTTGTAGTATACCGTGTTTCCATTGTATCCTTTGGTATTCAGTGTTTAATGTAGTTTATTGTTCTTTATATAAATAAGATGAGGTATGAGTTCCAACGAGACAACTCTCCATCCAAGTCAATATGTATAAAAAGTTAACAATTATAGGTCAAAGTAAGGCCTTCAACACGGAGCCTTGGCTAACAACGATTAGCAAGCTATAAAGGGCCCAAAAATGACTAGTGTAAAATAATTCAAACAGGATTTAATCATTTTCATGTAATATAAAGTGTGTCCTAGTATCTTGTGGGGTAAATTGTTTCCTTTCTATATTGTGGTGTCTAGTGTTTCCTTTTTATCTTGTGGTGTTTTGGTGTTTCCTTTGTACCTTGTAGTATTCAGACTTAGTCTTCATTTGTATAGTGTGGTGTTTAGTGTTTCCTTTGTACCTTGTAGTATTCAGACTAAGTGTTCATTTGTATAGTGTGGTGTTTAGTGTTTCCTTTGTACCTTGTAGTATTCAGACTAAGTGTTCATTTGTATAGTGTGGTGTTTAGTGTTTCCTTTGTACCTTGTAGTATTCAGACTAAGTGTTCATTTGTATAGTGTGGTGTTTAGTGTTCCTTTGTACCTTGTAGTATTCAGACTAAGTGTTCATTTGTATAGTGTGGTGTTTAGTGTTTCCTTTGTACCTTGTAGTATTCAGACTAAGTGTTCATTAGTATAGTGTGGTGTTTAGTGTTTCCTTTGTACCTTGTAGTATTCAGACTTAGTGTTCATTTGTATAGTGTGGTGTTTAGTGTTTCCTTTGTACCTTGTAGTATTCAGACTTAGTCTTCATTTGTATAGTGTGGTGTTTAGTGTTTCCTTTGTACCTTGTAGTATTCAGACTAAGTGTTCATTAGTATAGTGTGGTGTTTAGTGTTTCCTTTGTACCTTGTAGTATTCAGACTAAGTGTTCATTTGTATAGTGTGGTGTTTAGTGTTTCCTTTGTACCTTGTAGTATTCAGACTAAGTGTTCATTTGTATAGTGTGGTGTTTAGTGTTTCCTTTGTACCTTGTAGTATTCAGACTTAGTCTTCATTTGTATAGTGTGGTGTTTAGTGTTTCCTTTGTACCTTGTAGTATTCAGACTTAGTCTTCATTTGTATAGTGTGGTGTTTAGTGTTTCCTTTGTACCTTGTAGTATTCAGACTAAGTGTTCATTTGTATAGTGTGGTGTTTAGTGTTTCCTTTGTATTGTGATATTCACTGTTTCCCTGGTATCTTGTGGTGTTAAGTTTTTTCATTGGTATCTTGTAGTGTTTTTTTTTTTGTTCCTTTTGTATCATGTGGTATTTAGTGTTTCCTTTTTATCTTATGGTTTTGATTGTGTCTTTTTATCTTGTGGTGTTAAGTGTTTTCTTTGTATACTGTGCTATTAAGTGTTTAACTTTTCTTTGTGTCTTGAAGTGTTTATTGTTTCCTTTCTATCTTGAGGTTTTTAGTGTCTTCTTTGTATACGTATTTTGTAGTGTGTTTTGTTCCCTGTATCATGTGAATATCAGAGTTTCCTTTGTTTGTTGTTGTGTCTCCTTAGTTGGTTGTGGGTTCCTTTTGATTGTTGTGGTGTTTCATATTTATTTTACGACATTTAGCGTTTCTTTTGTAATATATGATTATCAACGTTTCCTTTGTTTGTTTGTTTTTTTTTTTTTGTGTTTTCTTTATTTGTTGTTGGTTTCCCTGGTATATTGTAGTGTTTCATTTGTAACTTGTGGTATTTAGTGTTTCTTTTGTAATATGTGAATATCAGCGTTTCCTTTGTTGGTTGTGCTGTTTCCTTTGTATCTTGCGGTATTTAGTGTTTCGTTGGTATACTGTGGTACCGATGCCACTGCTGGTGGAGTTTTAATTCCCCGAGGGTATCACCAGCCCAGTAAGCACTTCTGTGTTGACAAGAATTATCATTGATATGGTCATTAATTATAAATTAACTGTTTACAAAACTTTGAATTATTGAAATACTAAGGCTTTTCTACCTCAGGAATAGATAACCTTAGATGTATTTGGCAAAACGTTTAGGAATGTTTGGTTCTCAATGCTCTTCAACTTCGTACTTTGTTTGGCCTTTTAACATTTTTTGATTCGAGCGTCACTGATGAGTCTTTTGTAGACGAAACCGCGTCTGGCGCAAATACTAAATTTCTATCCTGGTATTTTTGATGAGTTTATTAAGTGTTTATTTTGTGATGTTGTCTTTGTATCCTGTGGTGTTTAGTGTTTCTGTTGTCTCTTGTTGTGTTCATTTCAAATAAAAGCACGACATTTTTCGTTTTTCAGGACAAATAGTATTCAAAATCATTTTCATAAAAAAAAAACACATACATTTAAGTAAATCACAGAAAATATATGCAAGAAAATTATTAACCTTGCTTAAATAAAACTTAAGGTAACTCAAGCGCTCTTGAGGGGTTAACAGTTTTTGTTCCAGTAATTATTTACGCTTTAATGCTTACGACATGTAAACATCTGGTGACAGGTTGTTTGAGGGTATAGATGGGGGTCCTTCATTTCTGTATTCTTTAATTTTTTCTCTCCTTATTCTTTATCCCTAAAAATAATGGCTATACTGGACATTTTTTTTTTCTGTAATCAATATATTTTAACCCAATTCTTTAATTTTTGCAGTTATTCTTTATATTTTAGCACCCCACTATTTTCTATTCTTTATTTCTTTGCCCATTTTTTCTTTTCTTTAATTTTTTGCCCATTATTCTCTATTCTGTAAACCCCATCCACACCCTCTTGTATTGTATCGATAAAGAAAGGATAACGGACATCGAACAGCCACAAAAGGACAGGACTTGCACAATATGAACAAATCGGTGGTCATATTGGTAAAATATTCGGAAAAGGTCAAACATTTCAGAGGTCTTAACGCGTCTTCTTTTAGAAGATCGTAATATTTACCAAGACTCTTTCAGAGTATCTGTATTTAGTCTGCATGATGTGAGCAAAGAAACAAATCAAGCGAAAATGGATATCACAGGGTTGCCTAGTGTCTGTTGAAAACAAGTCCTTCAAACAAACATGTATAAGCCTGAAATATTCTTTAATCTTGAGCCTGTAATTTAGTGGTTGATGTTGTTTGCTGTCTGGCATACTTGTGTTACGTGTATTGTTCTGCATAAATCAAGCCTTTTGTTTTCTCGTTAATGTTTCCCATTTTGTCACGTCGGGGCTATTTAGGGAGCTACCATTTGATTTTTATGGGGGTTGGATGAAATTTGAAAAAAGGCAAGGCAGGATGGGCAACTTGAGGAAAAAAAGGCAGGATGATAATTTATGTGAAAAAGTTAGGATAAACTAATAAAAAAAAGGCAGGACCGAATAGAGTGAAAAATAAAAAGGCAGGACAGAGATTACAACTAAAAAAAAATGCAGGACAACATTTTTCATCCTAGCCCCTCCCCTTCATAAAATCAAATGGTAGCTCCCTTATAGCTGACTATACGGTATGGGTATTACTCAAGCTGTCAGTCAAAGGAAATCAGTTTGACCTAAGTCAGATAATATATTCCGATGAGTATTATGTGTTTATGACGTTAATGGTGTATATTTATTTAAAAGTGATACGACATAGTGATTATTTTGTTAACCTTCTAAGTAATAATCGATTTTACTTCTAGCAGGCGACTGATGTTTTAAATTCTCAATTACGTAGAGAAAATCCTTGATGAAGGTACTTTTAAAAATGAAAACTACATAAGAAATTAGAAATAATTGATGTAAATGAGAAAACTATCAAAAAGACCAAAGGACACAGATGAGAAAACTACAGGTCACTGTACGACCTTGTCTACAATACGTTAAACCCATACCCTGTAATTATTCAATACCAGGCCCCGTGATGACAAAATACGACAACAACAAAAAAAAAACAACAGGCGGAAGATACTAAAGGGACTAAAAATGTCTAGTCGAAAATAAACCGAAAGGACCATGGCAAAGAAAACTAAAAAAAAAATTGAAAAAAAGACCATCAACAGTCTACAAAACTAAACAAAATGGACACCACGAACTCCACCGAAAACGCGGGGGTTATCTCCGTTGCTTCGAATATTAAGTGAATTATGATCCACATATGAACCCCCACCCTTTTCGTATAGCTCAAAAACAACTTTTAAAAGAGAAACCCAACGGCCAGATTTATATGACAACAACAAAACGTAAACGAAAATATATATGACAGACAGCAACTAACGACATGTTTGTGAGCTCTCAACAACCAACACGTTGGGGATATTTCTCTCATGTAATTTCGACGGTTGTCCATTCGAAACATTGTTTTAAACAGGGTAGAATTCATAATTACCATGCTAACGACACTGGTACCTGCTTCTGCAATTTTATCCTTTATTAAGTAAGGTTAAGACTCAAATTGTAGATAGTAAAAAATGAAACGGTAGAGAGCATGTAACCAAAATAGACAAACAGAGCATGAAGACCCGTCAAAGGTGAAGTTTGAGATAGGAAGTTGGAACGTCAGTCATAGTGCAATTACGTAATTTATGAACTTGCAATTCATAGACAGTTAAAAAAAATGCTCGTGGACGCTTTCTTGAACGCACTTCATCCGGTTTGTTCGAAACTAAAAGTTTGGAAGTTAGATATATAAAATTGAGAAGCCTTTTGAACTTAGATGATCCTTAATAAAAGAGCGAAAACCGACTAAGATTAACGTTGCATACCGGAGTTGCAACGTTCGTAAAAACTTGCAATCAATTGCCTAATGTTTAATTGAAAATTTGAACAATCAAAGTCCTTTTTTCAATTCATACCAGTAACGAAATAAGGAAGCTTTAATTTGAAAGAAAGATTTTTAAAGGTACTGTTAAATATGAAATTAAAATATGTGGTATTATCGCACCGCTGGTAAATTATCACGTTGTGATTGGTTTAAAGCCGTCACGTGTTGACCCCCTATGGACCCGTAGGGGGTTGGTTCATGACGTTACGTCTACTGTTAATGGTGACGTCATCTATTTATGTTGTTGTGTTTCATTGTTTATTTTTCAACAAAACGCAGCAGAAAAAGTCCAGCGAGCGATAAATTCGTTATACGGTTAACTACTGACCCCATACGGACCTCCGGCCTCACCCCTATGGATTTTACTAATCCTCTATGGATCCGTAGGGGTCAGTAGCGAACCATATAACTTATATGATTGCCAATGAGACAACTCTACACAAGAGACCAAATGACAAAGAAATTTACAACTATAGGTCACCGTACGGCCTTCAACAATGAGTAAAACCCATACCGTATAGTCAGCTAGTCTTTTAATGGACACATGTCAAACATTTATTTCTCACGAATTTCAAAGTAGTTCGATTTTTTGATAACACACGTTTTTCCCTCAGAAATTATTTTCATATTACCGACTTTTGACACTGGAGTATATAATGCTTCGACAGGATACGTACTATGTGATAAACTTTCTGGTACTCATTACTTCTTTTAGTTGCTGTAACTTGAAGGAGTACCAGAATGTCCTACCACAGAGTAAGTAACCTGTCAAAAGTTATATATTCAAGAGTCAAAAGTGTGTAATATGCAAATAGGATATTGAGACCTTCGTGCTTATTGTCCTGTTTCAACTGCCTGTGGAGAAAACTGGGACTATTTGTCATGAGAAATACTTTTTCACGATTGATACCAGGTTTTTTTCTTTCACAAAACGGCGCAATTGTATACCTCTATATATAGTTTATATTCCTAACGCGAGAGAAATAACATAAAAAAGACGAACAAAGAATCACTTCATAATGAGGGCCTGAATGGGGTGTACAGAATAGAGAATAAATTAAGGAAACAAAAAATAAACAAAAATAGAGAAAAATGGAATAAAACATCAATGAATAGAAAATAATGAGGTGCTAAAGTACAAAGAATGGAGAATAATTGGCAAAAAACTAAAAACAAAAAAATTAAATAATAATAACAGAGACAATGTGTCTCAAAATTAATGAATGCAAAAATAAAGACTCACCACCCCTACACACATGTATGTGAAGTTAGCGGCCGAATCGTTATTCGTTATTCAATATTCAACCGACCGCCAGCAGCCGGTTTGATATTAAAAATTTCTCAGTAAAATAATAAAAACTGGAAAGGTTTTAAAGAATTCTTGAAATAATAACCATGTTAAACGAAATAGATATGAAGAAATGAAACTATAGAAATCTTTTTCAGACAGATAACGTAAATTCTCGTTGATGACCACGCGACCTTTTCCATATGTACGGGGGGACTTCAGGTGTCAGTTTAATAGATTCAGATTCAGATTCAATATTCTATTATAGTCTCACCACAAACAAACATATAAAAACAAGATTCACAGAATAACACAAAAAACATTTGCAATGTATGCACCAATCTTAAAAAGATTTATGAGAGACTTTTAAGACACAATATACACATATACACACTTTTACACATTTACATTTGAAATTTTCAATGTCCATTTATACTACATGAATGTAAAACATTTTGTTTCTTTTAAAACTAGTGAAATAAAATATTGTTTCTTCTCAATAAAATCTTGTTGCAGGTTTTGGCAACCACAGTAACAACATTCTCATTATTAAATGGAAATATAAATGTTTCACTATCTGATAGTAGGTTAAAACGTTCATATAAACGTATAGCTTCATGTATCATGATTTGTCTTAAATCTAATTATAATGGGCATTTTAAAATGACATGAAGTTCATCTTCAATAATAAAGCTACAGTTAAAACATGTCCTCTCATAAACTTCTTTTATTTCATGCCTTCCAGTTTCTATTTTTATGGGAGCTACCCACATCTAAATCGTGCAAAAGCACTTCTGTGTTTAATTGACAGAATATTTTTCAAATAAATTTCAGTACAATAATTATATTTAAAACAATTTGTAAGTCCTCAATTTACTTTCATCTTCATAAGCAGCAACTCTTGTATACTTATATTTTCGAAACTTTGTCTTTTCTATATCTACGAAGGACTTAAAGTACCAGTTTGATATTCAAAATATATTGCCAAAGTCTACCGGTCTTAATATCATTTTTGTGTGGAGGGGGATTTGCATAGGATATATCAATTTATATTTTCACATGTCACTAGAGTATCCGTTCGGTTTTACATATTGAAAATAACAGGTTTTAAAAGTATATTTACCATTGCATTTTGTTGAAAAAATCTAGAAAATATAAAAAGAAAATTGTGATTTGCTCAAGAGTGTATCTCTTTTAACTCCTTTTAAATATGATTGTTATTTCTTTATGTTATCGAAAATCAACTTGTTTATCAATTTAAGTGAGACAATATGATTATCGAACCGACTGTAGCAGCCGATTGGATATTGAATATCGAATGGCGAACAAGCTGCTAATTTCACATACACCAAATTAACCAACAGAAGATATATTGTTCTAGTGTTTCGAGCGAAAATATCCTTTTCACAAAATCATATAAGAAATAAATACCTTTAAAGTATGGCGATTTAATGAATAAGTATGCAATAATTATGTAAATATCTGTTACAGTAGCCATAAGTAGGATTAACCTTCTCGTAAATTGAAATATTTTATTAGAATTGATATAATATATATATATTATATTTTCTCCCTCATTAATTCAGAGGATATGATACACTAGACCTGACCAGATATGGCTAGATATTTATTTATATTTTTCGTATTTGGCGTTTGGAAATCAATTGTGGTAAGCAAATACATTACATTTGTCAATTCGGGGACTTTAATAGCTTACAATGCTGTATAGGTTTAATTTTTCTCATTGTTGAGGTCGTACTTTGACCTTTACTTGTTTAATTTCTATGATATTTGTTTCTGGAAAAGAGTTGTCTCATTGGCAATCCTACCACATTTTCTTATTTTTTTATTTATGATTTCAATACCACGTGTACAATGTACAAGAGTAAAGGAACGAAGTGAAAGTAGTTCATTGTTTTGAAATTCAAAAGATTTTCAATGAAATTCGTTATCAAGAAATTTTGTATTGGTACCAATAACGTTTTTGGGAGAATGTTTTTCCTACTAATTCTGTATATAAAGAAAATCTGAAGACCTTGTGTGCATGCGTATCCATATGCCACGTATTTGATTGAATAACTAGTGTTTGCCTAGCGTCTAGTGACAAATATTACATTTATATTCAAGGCAAGAACATATTATATTAAATAGTGAGTCTTTAATGTGTGTCGATCAAAATGAGGGGCGGAAAAATTTGAGCCCAACTATAAATTGGGAGCTTGTTAAACAGGGGTAGCAATTTCGGTATGCTGTAGGCAATACACGCAGCCAGAGACATATATATATATATATATATCTGACGCAACCCATAAAGAGTTGGTGAAATGGTTCTTTAACATGCAGAAAGCGTTACACTCTCCTTACACGAGACATCGGTTTAACCGACCTGACGTGGCTGCGTATTTACACATCCTGAACAGTCAATCATACGCTTGTTGGAGAGTTGTTCCCCTCTTTCGGAGAAACTGGGATCAAATTTCAAACCACGGGGTACCCACGGGGAGATGGGCTAATTTGATGTTGTTTTGCCGATTCGATAAAGATTTGGATGGATAACAAGGTTATGATATTGATGCAATGTATATCTGTTTAAAACGTAAAGCTTTTTTTCTTTCTTTCAGGCAACAACCCCATATAAAGTCCCCCGATGTCCTAAAATACAAACTTACAAATGTTCAGCTTTATTTACCAATAAATGTGGCCATTTGAATTCTTGTCCGAAAGGTAAGCGAACTGAAATACATGATCATACATTCTACAAATGATCATCGTTTGTTTTCCTTAAATTACAGTTTCAAATGAATTGTATTAAACATTTACTCAAATTTCACATGTACTAAGTACAAACTACTTTGAATTTATTTATTCGTCTTCTTATATTTTATCAAGCCATTTTATGTTTTTCTTATTAAAATTTACCCGTTTTGTTTGTTTCTGTAAGCATTGAATGTGTTGGTAGAAGCCGATTCACAAGTTTCATTATTCATAAAAATTATAAAAGTAATACTAGTATATGAATAAGTCATTATTAGAAAGGTTTACTCGACGATTATGTTGATTTCAAGCCCGGTCATTGAACTAACTAATCGAGTTTCGATCAATTGTCAGAATATCTTATTACATTAAACAGCAACCGTAAGTAGCTTATGCAAAGCGTGTTCACACTCTGGTGAGCTTAGAAAACACGGATGGAGCATCATAACGGAGCCGAGGAAAATGGTATATTTTGATAGCATTAATTTGTGGGTTTGCAGTATTTTTTCCTGCACACTTAGCTAATTGAACTGACTATATACAATTATTATTCAATAAAAACAAAATATATAAAATATTCTAGTAAATGAGAATTTTAATATTAAATCTTCGGAACTAAAAATGAAATATGGAAAGTTGAACCATGTTAAGTTGGTACCAAACACCTTGAATAAAAATTAATTTGGCTCGTTTAATTTTCAATAAATTTTGCCAAATCATTTACTTTGACCCTTTGACAAAAATATAAAAATTTCAAAAACTTGCACTACACACTTTATCGGAAAAATTTCATTGGTTTTATAGCAGTTTGACAAACAATAATTTTGATCATTGAGACTGAAGCTTAATATTTCCTTAACACTAGAACGTGATTAAAACGTTCAGCTGATTTTACAGAGTTATCTCCTTGTAGTGTTGTGTATCATCTCAATGAATAGATGAGTCATGAGTGCAGGCTACATCCTTTGTTTTTATTTGCATTATTAGATGAAACTCCTATACAACAAATTAAAAAAAACAAGAGTAAAACAGAAGGACTGGTTGAGATATCAATGATAATGAACACATAAAGCCATTTTAGTGTAAGTAAAACGTGCCAAAAGTTTGGGATTACATATCACCAGACCAAAAGTTTGCATATCACCAGACCAAAAGTTTGGGAAGACATATCACCAGACCAAAATTTGGAAACACATATCACCAGACCAAAAGTTTGGGAATACATATCACCAGACCAAAAGTTTGGGAATACATATCACCAGACCAAAAGTTTGAAATACATTGTACATATCACCAGACTAAAAGTTTGGGAATACATATCACCAGACCAAAAGTTTGGGAATACATATCACTAGAAAAATAGTTTGGGAATACATATCACCAGACCAAAAGTTTGGGAATACATAACATGAGACCAAAAGTTTGGGATTACATAACATGACACCAAAAGTTTGGGAATACATAACACGTGAGCAAAAGTTTAGGAGTACAAAAACACTGAAGACTCTTTAAAGTTTATATGGTAAAATTTTCCCGACAAATTACAACATAAACCTTGTGCAATTACACACTGAATTAACTAAAAAAAAAATTACTACTTCTCTTAATTGTTCTTCCGCCGAAACATTAGCTTCTTTGGAATTGTATCTTTGGCGACTGACAGACGGTTCATTGAACTAGAACATATATCATGTCGTGTTGTGGAGTTATTATATTTAGCATTGTCCTTCACCTTTTATAAATAATCAAAATGGCACAACACAAAAAAACAAGCTAAAATTTATTTAATTTTGAGAATTATGAAATCCCACCTTCATTTAACGTCCCATAACTTTATGAGGACAGCTCGGACAATCGACCAATCGAACAGGAGCTTTCTCAATAAGATTTTGTATGTTTCTACTTTGGGTGTCTGAAATTCCTCATCAATAATATTTATATCTCAAAGTAAACGTTTGAAATTTCAATATAGGATTTCATTTTATTCTAGAGGTTATTAATTTGGTAACTTGGCCAAATTAACTCACAAAATGAATCTGAAAGAAGTTTGTGAGTCATTCTCCCACTTGACACATCAAGAACCTCTAGAAAAAACCTGTTTAATACTAACAGTTTCCAACCAAAATGTTTTCTTATTGTCCTTTAATTTCACCTTTCTTCGAACCCCAGGATTTCATTAATTTGTATCGCGTATGAATATATCACAGTGAAATGAACACAGTATTTACATAGGCTACGAATAGTTTCAGAAACAAAGTTTATCGGTGTGTAAACCAACGAAAACTATTCTTACGGACCAATCACATCAAATATTTATAGATATGCAAACCAACTACAAATTACCAATTTAAAGTTCACGTCTTTTCCAGGTCAAGTTTGCTGTCCATTTGCTTCATCAACAGGATGTGGCAAGATGTGTATTAATATCGGTGCTCCACCACCACCACCACCACCACCACCTCATGGGGGTGAGTATGATAATGTCTCTATCTCAGTAAACATACATGCTTTGAGAATAAAAATTCAAGTGATCAAAAATACTGATAGTCTTAGATACATGATTTCTTTTATTAGTTGTCATTGGCTTTGAACTAGCTGTCAGTAACTGCGAGTACTATCAGGTGCTTTGTGTCTTTTGTTGTTTGGAATGTATAGATACCCAGCCACGTCCGGTCTGTGTTTTTGTAAGATGTTGGTTTTTTTCTGCTTTGTATCGAAAAATTCAACTGGCCAAAAATACTGAGTTAGTTATGTTCTAAAAACTTGTCGTGTTTGGTCCTCGTTATTCTTGTGTAAAAGGTTTTCTAACGAGAAAGGCACAATAAAATACACTACAAATTTATCATGGTTTATTATGACGCCCAGTAATATGGTGAACAATCAAGTTCAATTAAATACACTTGATGACATATTACTTACATTGATTTCTTTTACTATTAAACAACAAATAAAATCTAAACATTGTTATCACTTTTAATTTCATTTACATAACTTGATCTTTTATTTTTCAAACCAGTACACTCAAGAAGAAAATGAAGTTCATCCTCGACTTCAGTGATGCATAACTTACAAATTATATTCTCAACTTGAAAACCTGTATATATGTCCCTTTCTATTTGTAATCTGCAGATAAATCAAAACCCTTTTTTAATTTAAAAAAAGGGGTTTCAATCCCCCCTTCCATAATTCTTCTGAAACCTCTTAAAAGCTTCCACTTGCACTTGATTATATTTCGAAATATTAATAGTCCATAGCCCTTTCAGTAGACACATTATTAACA
This sequence comes from Mytilus coruscus, assembly GCA_017311375.1. Lineage (NCBI taxonomy): Eukaryota > Metazoa > Mollusca > Bivalvia > Mytilida > Mytilidae > Mytilus > Mytilus coruscus. The sequence continues at coordinate 63,625,571 of CM029605.1, read as the reverse complement.
TTAATGTATTATCATGCAGCGTTTCTGTATTGTTAAATACTGATTTTCTTTTCTCTATATCTATTTGGAACTCTCATATTCCACAGTAATTATATAATTTATCAGTACACATATGTAAACCATCAGCTGTTTCGGACATTAATTCTAAGTGCTCTGCATACAATAAGCAATCCAGCTGTAAAGAATTTAAAATAGCAAGTTTACAGAACTCATGAAAACAGGCACATTATTAACAATATTTTATTAAAACAGCTTTTCTGTATCGTTAAATACTGATTTTATTTTTCTTTATATCTATTTGGAACCCCATATTCCACAGTAATTATATAATTTATCAGTACACATATGTAAACCATCAGCTGTTTCGGACATTAATTCTAAGTCATCTGCATACAATAAAAAATTCAGCTGTAAAGAATTTAAAGTAGTAAGTTTACAGAACTCAGGAAAACAGTCACGCAGATCATTAATAAACAAAATAAATGCGGTGGGCTAAAATTATCCCTTGTCAAAAGCCTATGTTAAAGGTTAAGTTTTCTGTCATCGAATCTATGTTTACCTCTACAATAAAATAAATCACTGACTCATGTTGTTTTAAGTGTTTAGACTAGTCCATCATGACTAACACAATTTATAAAAGAAATATATTTATTATTCTGCAACTAACGTCAAAACAAGTTTTCGAAAAGCCTTTGACGTACGAAAAAAAGTAAACAAAGACATTTGTGATAATTATAAATATTAATGCCAAAAAAAATAATAAAAAAAACTAGCAACTTATCATATATTACCTCTTATAAATGTATATATTATATAATAGTAACAATATGTTACAATATACGTATTTTAAGTATAGATAATTTCAGCTTTTAAAATTATTTATTCAATCAAAAGACAAATCGATCCCTATGACAAATTTTGAGGTTAAGAATTTCCTTAAACCGGTATGAAGGTAACATTTTGGATCTTCCACCTCATTAAATCAAGTTGTCATTTTCGGACAAATTCAATTCTGTTCAAACAAATCTATCATTGTCTGGTTATTCCGTTTTGTTTTACAAATCTTCTTCCATGTCATTTTTTTTTTTTTTTTTGAAAGTTTAAGTCAAACTTTTCAATTATCGTTCTTTGATAAATAAATCAGATCAAATAATGCATTTCAAATACAACTTTTTTAACATTCAGTGACAAAATATTGCATGCATACTTGGAAGAACTCATGTTAAATGAGAATATATTTGCAATAATATTGTGCGCCAAAAAAAAAAAATTGAGGAATCTGTCCTTAAAATATCTCCATAATTTAGAATAAACAATACTTAAAGGGTGAATGATAAAAACCATCGTGTTGATAAGTATATTGAATCTTTGTTTGCTTCAGATATATGTAAACTTCATAAAGACCCTGGACCATGCAAAGCCACTCATCCGAGATATTATTACGACCATAGAAGGATGAAGTGTCGTAAATTTACCTATGGTGGCTGTAAAGGAAATGCCAATAATTTCCTGACAATACACAAATGTAGAAAGGCTTGCAGCAAAGGTAAGCAGACACAATGATTGGTTGCTCATAGTATAAAAATAAGACGATTAGATATGATAACCAGTGAGACAACTTACCACAGGAGACTTAACAAATGATGATGCAGTTAGCCACTATTGGGCACTGTAAAGAGCTTAAAACATGAGCAAATTGTTGAAAAACAAAACAAAAATAATATGACATACAGCAACAAACAACAACCACTGCATTACAGGCTCCTGACTTAGGACAGATACAAACATAATTGAAAACCCTGTCGTAACCAGTATTCATGCATTCTGCACCGACAAAATAACGCCTTTATAAGGAAATCACACATGTTCTATATTGATCAACATTTATCATACATCGATCTTACGTTTTTCAGCAATTTGAAAACAAGTCTTCGGTACCAAAGTGTCTTAATAACAAAACAGAGACAAACTATAGCAACAGGATAGTCAAACTCAAGGCCAACAAAAATTTATACAAAACACAAAATAGAAACTTTAAAAACTAAACAACATGAACACCACCGAAAAATAGGGGTGATCCTACATGTAGATGCTCCAGAACGGTAAGAAGAACCTAAAATTACTGAATGCTATGATTATTTGTGTGAAATACCATTCAACATACTCATTTTTATTGTTGCTGTAAGCCTTGTCTTACTTTTTATTTCTTTTTTCTCTCTCTTAGTAGGAGAATATTTTTATTATTTACCTTTATTGTTCTGATTTAAAATGCATACGATGACTAAAAGGTATGGTCATGTGAACATGTTGTCTCTTTAGCAATCATACCACATCTTCTTTTTTATATAATTTGAGATTCAACGAGATGATTGCTTTTCATAAACACTTCCGAAATATCAAATGATTGTTTTCTGGTATGCTAACTTTTTAGAAATTTTGTATTGTAGTGTATGACTGCTACGCACCAATAACCAAAGGAACTTGTCGTAGACATATCAGACGTTGGGGCTACGATAAAAATAAAAGACAGTGTGTCCGTTTCTGGTATTCAGGCTGTGGTGGTAACAGCAACAACTTTCCAAGTAAACATCACTGCAAAAGATATTGCAGAACACACTGTAAGTATTCGCCGTTTGTACTTCGGTACGGACATGAAAATACGGAAATTGTTTTATCAAAATTTGCTGTTACAAATTTGTGAATTTTTTATTTAGAAATATATCTACCTGCTTTAAATCTCTGATTCCTTTGCTTGCTTTGGCTTTATCTTTTTTTCATCTTTGGTATATCAGCTCTTCGATATTTTAATACGTTTTTGATTTTCAAATATTTTGGCCATGAACATCACTGAAAAGCTGTCTATTGTCGAAACATGCATCTGATAAAGAAAAATTAGATCGTTAATGTTATCTAGAATTGAGGTAGATTGGAACTCTAATTGTTCGAGGAAAGATTTTTCTAAACTGTAGAAAAAGACTACTGGGTCAATATACTTTCAAATTTCAAATTAAAATCTGGGTCTCACAGCTATCGTTTTTTTCATTAAAACACATTATAATCAATGAAATCGCAATTATTTTATATAAATTATGTAGGGGATAATCAACTTTTCCTTATTGAGAATAATTTAAACGATAGACTAATGTGCCGTATTTGTCCTATTCAATAGACTATTTCCATATTACCGACTTTCGACTCCGGATTATATAATTTGTCGACTGGTTACCTTGGACATCATGGTACTCGGTCAAGTAAGAGCAACCAAAATAAGTAAAATCAAACATATAATCGGTGTAACTTGAGGGGAAAGTTTACTGTTTTCCGATGATTTTGTAGTGAAAAAAAATGTTAAGGAGCTAATTTTCCCCAAAATTGTACCGTTTAAAAGCTTGGTTTTGCTTCTTTAGCTTGCTCTTACCTGACTTGGTACCATGATGTCCAAGGTAACCAGTCGACAAATTATATAATCCGGAGTTAAAAGTCGGTAATATGAAAATAGTCTATTGACACTTCCGAAATATCAAATACAAATAGGGGGTCACGGTCCTTTTTTTTCTAAACAAAATAAATTAAAAAAAAAAAAAACACAAATTTTCCTACCAAGTTCAGTATAACTATCCGCACAAAGTTTTGAAGGATTTTTTCTAAAAATTTAAATTACACTAAACGACACTTAATTTTTTGATAGTTTAATCTTTGAATTTCAAGGTTTAAATGTTTTTGGTATATATTGAATAATACTTAGTAAACTATTTTTAGTTAACAAGTATATTTACAAAATACCCAGAAGGGATGCTCAGAAAAAGACACATGACCTATCTTAAATACCTATAATCCTTTATTTTTTTAAATGCTGTAATATAAGGTATTGGTTATGATTAGAAAAGAATTTCAATTGTTGAACTGAAAATTTACCAATGTCTTGTGAATCTATTATTTATGTATCCTTAAAGCTTTAAATATATTTATGAAAATGATTGACACAAACAACGTTTAAGTGATTCCTAAGACTGATGTCCCGTAACATGGATCTTTCTTTTTCAATAGTATATGTATACTACTTGTATTATTTCATTTCAGATAAACCATGTCCACCAATTAAATGCCACTTACATTGTTCAAATGGATACAACACCGATTCTCATGGATGTAAGCTATGTAAATGCAAACCAATCAAATACGACTGCAAGAAAGTATACTGTAAAAATAAATGCTTAAATGGATACAAGAAAGATTCCAATGGGTGCGAGACGTGCGACTGTAACACTTGGGTTTGTAAGAAACAGTACTGTCACCGACATTGCAAACATGGGTATGAGAAGGACAGTCATGGATGTCAGACATGTAAATGTAAGCCATGGATTTGTCAAGCACTACCTTGTCCTAAACCGTGTCCACATGGGGTTGAGAAGGATAGTAAGGGATGTCCTACATGTAAATGTAAACCATGGGTTTGTCCATTAATACATTGTCCTAAACCATGTCCGCATGGGTATGAGAAGGACAGTCATGGATGTCAGACATGTACATGTAAAGTATATGTCTGTCCGAAAAAAACATATTGTCCTAAACCGTGTCCTCATGGGTATGTGATCGATAGTAACGGATGTCAGACATGCACATGTAAACCATGTCCGAAAAAACCATATTGTCCAAAACCATGTCCTCATGGGTATGTGATCGATAGTAACGGATGTCAGACATGCACATGTAAACCATGTCCCAAAAAACCCTATTGTCCTAAACCATGTCCTCATGGGTATGAACTTGATAGTAACGGATGTCAAACCTGTACTTGTAAACCATATGTCTGTCCGAAAAAACCATATTGTCCTAAACCCTGTCCTCATGGGTATGAGGTGGACGGTTACGGGTGTCAGACATGTAAATGCAAACCATATGTTTGTCCGAAAAAACCATATTGTCCTAAACCCTGTCCGCATGGGTATGAGCTGGACAGCAATGGGTGTCAGACCTGTACTTGTAAACCATATGTCTGTCCGAAAAAACCATATTGTCCTAAACCATGTCCTCATGGGTATGTGATCGACAGTAACGGATGTCAGACATGTAAATGTAAACCATGTCCGAAAAAACCATATTGTCCTAAACCATGTCCTCATGGATATGTAATCGACAGTAACGGGTGTCAGACATGTAAATGTAAACCATGTCCAATACCATATTGTCCTACACCATGCCCTCTGGGGTATGTGATCGACAGTAACGGATGTCAGACATGTAAATGTAAACCATGTCCGAAAAAACCATATTGTCCTATACCATGTCCTCATGGATATGTAATCGACAGTAACGGGTGTCAGACATGTAAATGTAAACCTTGTCCAAAACCATATTGTCCTACACCATGCCCACATGGGTATGTGATCGACAGTAACGGGTGTCAGACATGTAAATGTAAACCATATGTCTGTCCGAAAAAACCATATTGTCCTAAACCCTGTCCTTATGGGTATGAACTAGACAGTAACGGGTGTCAGACATGTAAATGCAAACCATATGTTTGTCCGAAAAAACCATATTGTCCTAAACCCTGTCCGCATGGGTATGAGCTGGACAGCAATGGGTGTCAGACCTGCACTTGTAAACCATGTCCGAAAAAACCATATTGTCCTAAACCATGTCCTCATGGATATGTAATCGACAGTAACGGGTGTCAGACATGTAAATGTAAACCTTGTCCAAAACCATATTGTCCTACACCATGCCCACATGGGTATGTGATCGACAGTAACGGGTGTCAGACATGTAAATGTAAACCATATGTCTGTCCGAAAAAACCATATTGTCTTAAACCGTGTCCTCATGGGTATGAGATGGACAGCAATGGGTGTCAGACATGTAAATGTAAACCATATGTCTGTCCGAAAAAACCATATTGTCCTAAACCCTGTCCTCATGGGTATGAACTTGACAGTAACGGATGTCAGACGTGTACATGTAAACCATATATCTGTCCGAAAAAGCCATATTGTCCTAAACCCTGTCCTCATGGGTATGTGCTGGATAGTAACGGTTGTCAGACATGCACATGTAAACCATATGTCTGTCCGAAAAAGCCATACTGTCCTTCACCATGTCCACATGGGTATGAGCTGGACAGCAATGGGTGTCAGACATGTAAATGCAAACCGTGGGTTTGTACAAAACCATCATGTAATAAACTGTGTCAATATGGATATTGGTTGGACAATCATGGGTGTCAGACCTGTAAATGTAAACCATACATTTGTAAAAAACCAGATTGTCCAATACCATGTCTTCATGGGTATGAGATGGACAGTAATGGATGCCAGACATGTAAATGTAAACCATATGTTTGTAAAAAAGTATATTGCACCAATCGTTGTAACAACGGTTATAAGAAAGATTCGTATGGCTGTGCAACCTGTGATTGTATCAGTTGGAATTGCAAAAAGCAATATTGTACATCTCATTGTCCAAATGGTTATAAAATTGACTCTCATGGATGCAAAACATGCTACTGTAATCATTAGTTATATTATACAAACTGTAGCAATATTATTGTTCCACAAATAAGGTTTTGGGTCTATCTTTCACAGAAAGCAAAATACAACTTTTAGTTGTAAACTATTTGTTTTGTTTAACTTTAAATATCGTTTTGCTTTATTGTAATGTTTAAGTTAAGCTTTGTTGTCTATCTTAAAAGTAAGGTACTACTTCTAATTGTAAACTATTTGGGTTCTTTTTTTTCAAGTATTATGTTGTTTAATTGTTATGTTTAAAGGATATTGTTTTTGCAATCCCGAAGGAATACATTAAATACAAGTAATTTTACTAATAAAATGTTTTAACATGAATGGATATTCCGTTTTCTTTTTTCAAGTTATCACGTACTGCTATCAAACACCGTTTAACATGAAACCTTGAATCGTTACAGAAGTATTTAGTTACTGAGGATTCAACTCACAATGATATAGTTTAATCAGAGCTAAACATTTTTAGGTTTCTCAATGATTACATAATTTCTAGAAAAAAGGTGAAAGATACCAAAGATTTATTCAAACAAAAAAGACAAAGCCGTGGCAAAAAAAAAAAAAAAACGAACAAAAAACAGTCTTCAAAAAAGTATAGAAAAACTAAAAAACGAGCATCACGGGCCCACCAAAAACCGGGGGTCACTTAAGGTACACCGGAATGGTAGATCGGTTAAATCAGGAAATAATGTAACATTATATAAATAACACATAGCTGAGAAGGTGATATAGAGCAGATTGTTACCACGAGAAAACTTTGTCAATTGAGGCGAAGACAAGGTTGACAATGTCTTTACGAGGGGTTACGATCTGCTCTATCACCCTCTCAGATATGTGTTATTTAATTTATTATACTGAATATTCTGTTATAACTGTATATTATATTTCAAATTCAAAGTAATAAACGTCTTGTACATAACAACCATCTGTATTTATAAAGCGCACACTTGATCAAGCGTCTCGGTGAAGGGTAATAGAGTATTTACCATAGGATAGAGTAAATTGTCTCCCTCGTATCAACCAATCAAAATCTGTCATTTTGACATGAAGTATAATAAAGTCGATTGACTGATATTTGGTGTTTGAAAACAATTTTCAGCACTCTTGGCTATACCATGGCCGTAAGTTTGTATTATTGGAGGAAACTGGAGTACCTAGAGATAGGCTGGTCTTCTCCTTGCAACATACGGGTATCTCAGAGCCAAACAGATAAAGGACAGGGAACCAGTCTATACCTAGAGAGAACCACCAACCTATGGCAGGACAACTGACAGTCCTAGTCAATTAAAATCGGAGTCGAACGCCCTTGCCACGAGCAGGGTTTGAACTCACAACCTCATTATTGACAGGCTAGTGATTGCTGTAGATACACTACTTAGATCAAGCGGCAACCAAGGCACCACAATGAGTTGAGGAAGTACAGAAGATGCAAAGACAAAACAAGATAAAAAGACGAAAGGGTAGTTAGTAACTGAATTACATGACCCCATCAAAACCCAGGGGTGCATATTGTGTTGACCTTTAATCATCAATAATGATTAGAATATTTATAGAAGTCATCTTTGTTAAATCATATAAATGTATGCATTTTTTTAGTAACAACAAACAAAAGAACTTTGTCAGTTGGACCTGCTTTGATAATATAACTGCCCTAACGGGAGGAATTGTGCTTGATTTTCATATGATGAAGATATAATCTTTCAATCAGTTTAATTGAGGTCTGGAGCTGGCATATCAGTAGCTGCTAGTAGTCCTTTGTTAATTTATGTATCAATGTCATTTTGCTTAGTTTCTTTTGTTACCTATTCTGACATCGGACTCAGACTTCTTTTAAACTGAGTTTTACTGTGCGTATTGCTGTGTGTTTCTTTATTCTACATTGGCTAGAGGTATAGGGGGAGGGTTGAGATCTCATAAAACATGTTTAACCCCGCCGCATTTTTGCGCCTGTCCCAAGTCAGGACCCTCTGGCCTTTGTTAGTCTTTGTTAGTGTATGTTTTTTTTAATTTTAGTTCATTTATATGTTTTGGATCTACTCTTTGGTCGGGTTGTTGTCTCTTTGACATATTCCCCACTTCCATTCTCAATTTTATTTCAATTGATATTTTATAGGGTGTCTTTTTATGTTGTAATATTACACTACTGTCTCAGGTTAGGGTGAAGGTTGGTGCCTAAGTCTGGAGCCTGTTGTTCAGTGGTTGTCGTTTGTTGGTGTGGTTCATTGGTGTTTCTCGTTTCTCGTTTTTATATAGATTAGACCGTTGGTTTTCCTGTTTGAATTGTTTTACACTTGTCATTTTGGGGGCTTTTATAGCTTACTGGTCGGTGTGAGTCAAGGCTCTGTGTTGAAGGCCGTACTTCGACCCATAATTGTTAACTTTTTATACATTGTGACTTGGATGGAGAGTTGTCTCATTGGCCATCATACCACATCTTCTTATTTATAAGATATGTATTTTACTTGCACTCGTATCGCCTGAAATCATAAACAATGTTGCCTTAAAGTCTAAATTGGAATATAGTTTTAGTTTGCGTGCATGTTCATCATTGTGGACTCCTTTAAAAGGGAGGTGTGCTTTTAAAAAAACTGTTCTAACAGAGTTATGAGGAAGAACGAGTGAAATCGACACTACATAAGATGTATGGTCACCATCAGGAATAGATTGACCAATATGATGTGTCGCTGTTCTATCTCACGAGCGAGATATGTTCGCAGTTTATTATATGTACTTTTTATATATCAGTATAATCGTCTGATCTGTAATTTTACTGATTTTATCATTTTCTCGGTTGTGACATTTTGACTAGATTCGAATGTTGGGCAACGCATATATAGCAGGAGACGATTACCCTGTCAACGAACCCGATCTCGCCCAATGTTGGAGAGATGCCGTTTCTGTTTGTAACTTTGATATGAACACACAAACAAACAAACAAAACAACAAACAAATACTTTTTTTGCCAATCATGGCGCCCAAAATGAGCACATTTTGTTTACTTGTAATGCTTAACACATCAGGTACCACTTGCGGTCCTAGATCTTCTTACCCTTCCCGGAGCACCAGAGTTCATCCCCGGTTTCAGTAAGGTTTTTGTTGCCCAATTTTATATTTATGTGTTCGTTTTTGTGTACTTGATTTTTTAATTTTTTAGTCATGACATTGTGTTATTCGACTTATTGTTTTTGATTGTCCCCCTTGTATCTTCTTTCTCATTTTACTATAAGTATTTCGGAATACACAACGACAGGGCTTTACAATATTTAAACAGCTTTTCTCGATACCATCAAAGTATTATGATATATCACTCTCATTGAATTTCATCAGTTTCCCTCTGTTTGGTCCACGTTATATAGATGCGGAACAAAGACTTCAAAGCATATGGCCATAGACCACAATCAATTTGCCTATCATTTCTTTATAACGTTTTTTCACATTAAAAAAAATTAACTTGCAAATTTGCAAAATTTTTGGTATGTGTAATGTATAGTGTAAGTCTCACATTATGTCCAACTTTAAGGAAAATCCCTTCTGTGCAGGTCATTAATTTAGCCAAAACACCATACTGGTATGGACACGTCAAGAGATGTTCCGAAAACTATAAATGTTGCCTTTTGCAACTGGCCTAATCACTCATTCCCACTACTGAATAGTTAAAATAATGCATCCAAAGTTTAGTTTCAACTCTCTTTTTTCATTTCCACCCTATAAAAACTAAAAAATGAATCAGGAAGGCAGAGACCAAAAATAAAGAAAAAAGACACATAATAACAAGGAACTATATTCGTGGTCTCGGGCCATATAGCTGATTTCGAGATATTACAATGAAAGGTATATGGTCGATGATGATCTGTTAGACTAATTATGAAACTCAATTCCATGTGTTTGACTCAGATCGAAGTCCGGTTTCAAATCGACGTCCAATCTGCCGGCATAATAAACTTCTGTTTGAAGTATCTCTCTCTCTCTCTCTCTCTCTCTCTCTCTCTCTCTCTCTCTCTCTCTCTCTCTCTCTCTCTCTCTCTCTCTCTCTCTCTCTCAAATCATCATCAAATTCTTGTATTCTCTTTTCGACGTTCTTTTGTTGCACCTGACGGAATACCTACTCAGGAAACAGTTTTTAAATAATGAATGTGTCGTGTTACGAAGAGACATACATTTATGCAGTCAGATAAATACAATAGTATTATCGAACGCATAACAAATCGGAAAAAAAAACATTGCCAGTCCTCAAAAGAGCCGAACACTCAAAACAAACAGAAGTTTGGTGGATAGTTGTCTCATTGGCAATCATACCTTATCTCCTTATTTTTATATGGAACTAAGAGTTCTAAGTTTACCAGTTCGGTTTATATTTTAACCCGAATATATATGTGACTGTATGAGTCGCAAGAAACTGGAGCGAAATAGAATACAACAGTGTTCAGTCTCTTTTTATAGCAAAATCCAAATAGATATAAATATCAACAGGTCTTAATTAAACGAGTTGCATGTATTGTTACAAAACTGTAACTATTTAATGCATGGAAACATCAAATTAGTTCGTGAATCTTTAAAGCGATTGCCATGCACTTATTCCCAGTTACATGTAAACAACAGTATACAAAACACATCACAGAAAACTTAAGACTGAGCAACACGAACCCCACCAAAAACCGGAGGTGATCTCATGTGCTCCGGAAGGGTAAACAGATGCTGCCTCACATGTAGCACCCGTCTTGTTGCTCATATAAATACAAACCCGTTGATAAGTGTAATTCGGTAGGTCACATTCGAGGAAAAGAGAACGGGATTGTGGTTACGACAATCGGAACAGTTCCTTCGTCATTTGTGAAACAGATATTCCTTAACGGTTAACCAACTCTTAACGGCGAGTAAATATCGATTTACAAGATTTGAACATCGATAAACTACGGATGCTTCTTATCGATGAGACTAAAAACTCAAAATCACATTGTCATCCTGTTGATAACTTAATGAGATTTATATGAATTGTATCAACTCTTCAAATAAAACCCGTCCTCGATCATACATTTTCTTTGCGAAGTGTCAGATATTGTACATGATCAGTTTCCGAATCTGTAATTATTGGGCGTAACTCATAAACTCATAACTAAATTCCTTTAGAAAATTTCTAAGTCTATTATTAAGCCTTTTATTGCATAATTCAAGAACATTCCAATATCATTGATCACTGCCTAGTGGTTAGAAACTTTTAAAAAAATCAATTTTGTGAAGGAAGTTAGTATTAAAACTAGCTCAATACTACTTCTTGAGGGATTACTAAGTATGTAATCAAACACATTCATTACTGTATAACAAATATGACTTGTAAAAGTGCAGCAGGGGGAAACTTCTACATAGAATTGGATTGGATGGAAGGGAACTTACCGCAAAAACTCCGGTATCAAATTCAGACCGCATTTTGCTGTTTAAAATTTTGCCAAGATACTTTCCGAATTATTTTTTAGGGTCTGGATGGGGAGTTTTGCATTCCTCTATTCTCAGATTTTAAGACCATTTTTTTTTTCAATTCTTTATCTTTTTTTTCTCTATATTCTCTATTCTATATAATTACGCTCTTCATTTTTTTGTATTCTTAATTTTTTGGCCTATTTTTCTCTATTCGTCTTTTTTTATTGCCCTTTATTCTGCACTTTTTGTCAGTTATTCTCTATTCTGTAAACCCCATCCAGACACTGATTTATATACAGTGTTGTGATAACTCATACGCTATTTATCACCAATCACCATTGTGTACGATATTACTAATTCATCATTAGACAACAGGAAATTGGGTCCATCCATTTGCATTATACATCGGGACTAATTTAGACACTAGTTATAGTCCAGATTATCTCACTTAGAAAAATCACAGACATAAACAAGTACATATGCATTTATTAGTCTCTAAACATTTTCAAATTGCTTCCGTGCATTAAATTGGCATCAAAAGACAGTTTCCAACAATGTCCTTCTAGAAGCTATCTGTTTCAATATATTTTAGTATAAAAGGTAAGGGAAATGTACATTCATGCAAAATATCTCTGGATTTATACTTGCATGAGCAGTACGAAAGGTGACAGGTAGAGTGCTAGTAGAGCTTGCAATGCTCAACTTTTCGAAACACTTGATTCAACCCTTGGTTTTTTGGTCGGTTTTGTTTGTTCAATGAATGCACTGTGTAAATTTTGTTATTGTTGTACCATGGTACTGTTGGTTTTTATTGAATCACATTTGTGATTTTTGAAGGTTCCCATTGTTTCCCCTTTCTTTTCTTTTACGGTTAGGCCAACCTTAAAAATATGTTTGTTTGCAGTTTTCCGACTGTACCTTCAGACTGCAGGGTCGGTAGGTAGGAAAATATTTTATTTTATCAGCCAAAATGAATTTTAAACAAGCAGTTACATAAACCAAGAAAAAACATTTTAAAACAACACTGAAAGCCAACATGAAATGAACAGGCATTTTCAGGTAAAACCTTTATAACCAAAACTGAAACGTAACATAGTGTAATTATACAATTTATGACAAACAAAATATTTATGGTATTATGAAATACTGGAACACTTATAAACAAGGAATGACTAGAATTGTTGTAAAGAAACATTTTCACTGACATATATGCATTTTACTAGAATGTTTTCATGAGTAGAGTATTTGCTTGAGAAAATGTACTCTAGATATTAAAGATTCAAACGACAATGTAGAAGTGTGTTAAAAAATTCAACCATTAAATATTCCTCAATTGAAAAAAAGACAACTTAAAAATATATTAGACATCAGACTGTTTTCATATGTTTAACTTTATTTGATTATATGTAATAAGGTTATATTTTGAAAGATAAGTTGATGCCAGGCTTTAATTAAAACCAACAGAAATCTTAAGACTATCTTTGAGGTGAAATCCATAGCACCCCATTAAAAGTAAATGGTCTGTACTGAAATGTTTTGACTGCATAAAAAATTGGCAGCATAGCTCATGACATAAGGACATGTTTCAATTCAATTCACACAGTTTGGGTATATTTAATATTTCAAGAGAGAATAATTGCAATGAGTGGGACAGCCCCCTCTTATCCTAAAGGAGCATACTCATTGCAATCGAAGATAGATTTGATATAGAGAGTATATTTATTTTCAAGCTAATCATTCATTTTCTTTACATCTTTGTGTAGTTTGTGTGGCTTCTTATTGATTTAACATGATTTCAAATGCGCATGGAATTATATCATGAGCTATGCTGCCATGTAGATGTAGATGAAATGCGCTCTTCCACCGTACAGACGTGCTTTATACAGGAATCCATGAAGTCAAGGAGGAGTGGTTTCATCTTTGTCGTCTTCACAACGATTTAAAGAAAATATGGCATAATTGTACTTCAGGCTGCTGTCGAATTGTTGAACCACTGATATTGGTTCCATAAAGTCATGCTCAAAAGATTCTGTATCCAATTCGTTTGAGACAAAAGATGCTACCCAAAAAATGGAAATGGTTCAAAGAAGAGCAACTAGGTACATTTGTAACAACTACCATAACACCAGTAGCGTTACAAATATGATGAATAATTTAAAACTACCGACATTAGCTGAACACCGCCTTAAAACACGTCTTATTATATTTTACACAGTAATTCACGGCCTCATTGCCATACCATCTGAAATTTTAATACCAACAGACAGTAGAACAAGACAAAACCATCCAAATACTTATAGACATATACGAACCACAAAGGAAACATGTAAGTGGTCATTTTTCCCACACACCATCATACAATGGAACATGCTACCTATAGCCACAGTAGTCAACCACAGTTGACAGTTTCAGAGCACACCTTACACAAGGTGTTCTCTGCCAACTGATTTAAATCAAGACAATAAATTTTTGTATATAATTTTCATTTTAATCACTAGTTTTTGTAATATACATGCACAAATTGTCAGATTTGAATATATTTTTTCTTTGGCATTTACAAGAAAATCAAATTTTAACACGCATGCGCAATAACAAGTAATCTTCAGTATCCTGAAGTTTTGTTGTATAACTGAAGAAGAAGAAGAAGAAGAAGAAGAAGAAGAAGACAGAAACGGCTATCATATTGGTTTTATGAATATCCGGCGCTGCATCATATCGTCAATGATATGATCGTCGAAGACATAATTCCATGTGCAACTCTGCCTGAATCAGTATAAACAGTTTACTATTAAACTTTTCTGTGTATTATTTGTCTTATTATTAAAAACTGACAGAAGACGACAGAATAAAGTACTCCTCCATGACTTCGTGGATACCTGTAAACAATCTCCATGCGCTTTACCATTAAAGGGTCCGATGAACGCTTGACAGGAAGGGAAGAAAAAACTTCAAACGTGTAATTGACCTAGATTTAAATCAGTTCCGGAAACGACCTGAAATTCCGGTTTCAGTCAATAGAAGTATTAAAAATAATTTCTTCAAATTAAAAGCAATAAAATTTTCACAGTCGGGCGGATTTTCGAAGGTCGGTCGGTAAACTGCAAACAAACAATATTTTAATTTAAGCCTTATTGGCTTTATAACGTTCACAAAAATAAACAAATACATGTATACAACATAGTTGTTTATCTTATTTTTTTAAATAAAGAATAACGTTAAAAAATGTATGGACGATTTGACACAATTTAACTATGAAAATAAAAAATAGATTTAAGAAAATTCGGAACGTTGACATTAACGTTAAGGACCAAATTATGTCACGATAAAAGATATCCTTACAAAACATACTTATTACACTTTACAGCACAGCAAACGTCTAAGGTCGACTTTGTTTGGTGGATTTTCCACCACAGTTTTAGCACTATTATATATATACTTTTATGAACTGGTAATGGATCATTTAAAGCATGCTAATACCAAAGCACAGGGTATTTATACCGACCAGGAGTTGTAAATAAACTCTACATAGATACCAGGGTTACAAATAAGTACGCCAGACGCGCGTTTTGTCTACAAAAGACTCATCAATGACGCTCGAATAAGAAAGGTTAAAAAGGTCAAATAAAGTATGAAGTTGAAGAATATGGAGGATCGAAATTTCGAAATTGCTAAAAACATTTAAGGTTATCAATTCTTGGGGTCAAATTAGCTTTTATATTGTATGGCATTGGTAAAAATGTGCATGCATAAACACGTACCTTTGGTTGTCGCATTTATAGGAGTAACATGACGGGTGTGACATGTAGTGCAGGATCTGCTTACATTTCCACTTTTCTGGAGCATTTGAGATCACCCCCAGTTTTTGGTGTGGTTCGTGTTGCTCAGTCTTTAGTTTTCTTTATTGTGTTTTGTGTACTATTTGCCTTTTCGTCGTTTTCGATTTATTTTGCCATGGCATTGTCAGTTTGTTTTTGACTTATGAGTTTGAATATCCCTTTGGTATCGGTCGCATCGCTTTTAATATTATTGCAATTTTAATATTTAATGACTACCACAGGTCCGGATTCAGGGGTCAGACGGGGGCGCACCTGGTACGCGTCCCTTAAAAGTAGATATAAATGTAATTCATAGGACTAGTAAAAAACATTTTCAAAATTATGGTCCTTTAGCTCTTAATTCTCAAGAGCGCCATCTCCTAAATATCAAAACCTTGGTAACGCCTTATCTACGCTTTTAGCCCCAAACGTTTCTAAAGAAAGAAATTCGATCAAGAAAATGATTTTACAGGCAGTAAAAATACTTGTTATTCATGTTAATGTATATTTAAGTCCCTGAACAAGTACATTGTTGTCAGAAATATATGCACGCATGATCTACCGATATAAAGATAGGGGAGATGTAGTATGATTACCAATGAGACAATTTCCAACCACAAACCAAGACCAAAGGACGAAAATATTAAAAACTGTACGGTCAACATGTGGCTTTCAACAATGAGAACATGTCCATACCGTAACATTCCCTATAAAAGGTCCCCGGCATTACAATATATGAAAACCAGCTACAATGAGTACACTTTCCTAGAAATGTTTGACTTATGCAGGTCGAGCTGACCCCTTAAGACACTTTTTGGTTACATACTCTCCACATCCTTCCAATTCAAAACTGGCCCTTTCAATAAGAAATGCACGTTCTACAAGTTAAAGTAAAAAAGATCCAGAAATGATGGCAAATAGGGAAATTTAAACAGTAACGAGCATAGTTATTACGATATGTGTGTCTTATAACTACATTTATCGGTGGTCCCACTGTCTTTATCACTCTGCTCAGCTCTTAATAAAATTACATATCACGGCTTTGTGACGTCAAATACGTTGACCCGGCCTTAATAACTTTGACCCGGACATATAACCGACGTCATAATATATGAACCGACGTTGATAAGTTTGACCCGAACTTATCACGTCATCTTCCGGTTTGCTGGTGAAACAAAGAAAACACTTGTTTCTATCATGCAAAATACGCGAATACAACCCGATAAATCGATTATCTGTATGTCTGCATATTTATATTGTAAAATATCAATATGCAGACAACCTGATAATCGGTACGTACATGTAACTCATCCTGAGTCCGTTCGAGGATTACCGAGAAGGTTTACCATTCTAATGAATAGTTATGTAAATACGAAAATTCGAATTCCAATATTTGATATTCGGAAATATTCATAGTCGAAGAGCAATAAAACTAAAAAAAAGGAATTTAAAACCAGCCTTAGAACAGCTGTGCATAAATATCGATATCAAAGCAAATTCAAGCCAGCACGAAAACAATGGCTACTATGCTAGTGAGTGCTTTTGAGACTCGCTGTCCACCACCAGAAGTATTAGCCAAGTTGTAATAATACAAATTACAAAATACCGAATTAAATTTGATAAATGTTTCGGAAGTAAGTGGTATTCGAAGCGAAAAATTTCTCATGTTGACTTGCAATCAACTGAAATGAGATTTTAAGAAGGAAGTACAATCAACTGAACACAATCTCAACATGCTTAAGATTAAATAATGTTACAAAACTATGTCAGTTGAAATGTTATTAAGAACCAATATCAAAGTAATATAAGACATAAGACATAAGACATAAAGTTTTATTTAGAGTCGATATAAACATTGCAAGCATAAACATAAGCTCTGAAGAGCTTTTAAAACCGACATAACAACAAGTAAAACAAAACATACATATCAAGTCATGCACACAAAATTAAACATATAAAGCAAGAGTTCATATCAGTATATAAACATGCAGCACAAAAGTTCTTTAAGCATCTTACAAGTTAAGCACACACTGATACATGCAATTATGAGATAAAAACACAAAAGCAAAAATAAAATGGTTTGCACATAAAAAAGCACATTAAAAGCACAAATTAATAAGTAAGTTACTAAAATTAGCACAAAGCAGCAGAAGCACTATATTAAAGATAACAAAATAAATTTGCCATGCTGAAAATAAAGCATTAAACCAAAAATATTTGCCATGCTGAAAATAAAGCATTAAACCAAAAATATCATGCCAGCAGAGAAAATGTTGCTACAAGGCTTCCAACCGCCAGTCAGTTTGTTCTATATGGCAATAATGTTTATCATTGCGATATGACATCAACCTTGTCAACCCATTAAACATTCCGCATTCAACCGTCTCTGCTGTACGAGGTTGGAGTCTCAACTTGACAGTGCCAAAAATATAAAAATAACATGTCGACATATATTTGCAGAAATTAATAATTGTGTTGAAAAATATTTGCTCCATTAACTCAATTTAATTTGTTGCATGGTGAAACACATGTATGTTTATCCTATTATTACACTGAAAACCATCCGTCTTTAAAATTGGTATTCGTACGCATAAAATATTGTATATGTAAATGACCATATTTCTGGTATAAGTCGGATAAACTTATGTGTATACTTTAAGTTTGTATAAATGTAATATAAGGAATAATTCTAACGGCATATTTTATATAGCGTGTGACGCTATAGTTGAACGGCTATCATGGCTAGTTATTTATTCATTATTCTTTTTTGTGGTATTTGGAATGCAATAGTCGTAAGTAAAATGACTTAATTTGATAAATTTATATTAGATAATGAAATATGTAAAAGAAAGAGAATATAAACTATATTGATCTAAACTTATATGATTTCTTTCATGATATACTCTATATGCCAAATGTTCATCTTATCTATACTTAATTATATTTGTTTAAACAATAACACATGTGTTTTGCAACAAATATTTTTTGGAATTCCATATTGAGGTATCAATCATTGTTTGTTAAAATATTAAGTCGCAATGCACTTATACTTTATTTTTGTTTCTAGACAGATGTATGTTTAAAACACAACTTAAATTGTGTCGATACTAAGCAATTTGAAGACTTACTGTAGTATGTTCCCGTCGTTATAACAAAAGATAAAACAATCATTTAAAGGAACTTCTAAAATAAAACTTTAAAAATGAAATATTTTGATAAAAGAGATGAGGTTATGCGTTAATGTGACGGCAGAAATAATCCTCAAAACATCTAGCTGATAACAAACAGCTTGAAAAAAACATGCTTTTTGCGTTCTAGTTTTATACGAAGTATGAAAAATAGATAAACAGAAATTATCAAAGATCTGCCATAAATAACAAATTCTCCAAATAATTCGAATCATAAGATCATATCACACACGACAACCACTGACGATGCTCTGACTTAAGACAGGCACATGGGTTTTTAACAGGTTTACAATTAATATTTTAGTGAACTCAACCCTCTACCCTTTTAATCTTAATTATTTAGTTACCAATTGCTACAAACGTTCGTTTGTGATGTAACATATACAAAAACTTTATCCTATCAATTTGCAAAGGCATATCATATAAGGGAGACTAAAAATAAAACAGGTTTCGTGCTCCATTAAAAGGGTGATGAAAAACATGTATCGTTAGTGTATACAAAAACAGTTTAAATTCTATAGTAAAAATCATTATACAGCAGGTTTATTTATTTAATTTATTTTCAATTAACCAAATGTACTTTTGTCTTGCTTCTACGAAAAAATTAGAATCAATGTAAATAAAAAAAAATCAAAAACACAAATATTCCGTGTATAAAAAACCCATTACATTGACGGAAAAAAAATCCGGATTATATCAAACTGTTACAATATCTTGTTTGACTTTGGATTTTATTAACAAAAGGGAGATTATTTTGTCGTTTATGGTCCGATCGTGTTACATGCAACAACACATACGGTTTAACATATTGTTAAATGGAAAAAAATATGACTAAATATCGAAATCAACTATTGGTTTTCTGTTTTATGATGAAGTGGTAGTTAAAAATGGCATTTATAAAAATACCGAACTTCCAGGTAAGGCAGCAACCATTTGATTTTCTGGGGGGGGGGGGCTATGGATTTTTTTTCCGGACAAAATTTTTTTTCGCCTTTGGCGAAAAACAATCTATTTTTTTGGCGACAAGTCGAAAACAATTTTTTTCTTTCAATTTTAGCATTACATATAGTGGCAGCTGAGGGTGAAACAAACAATTTTTTTTTTCTCAGGGTCAAAAACAAATTATTTTTTTCTCCAAAAACTGGAAACAAACTTTTTTTTCCAAAAAAATCCATAGCCCCAGAAAATCAAATGGTTGCTGCCTAAGGGAGCTACCATTTGATTTTTATGTGGGCTAGGATGAAAAATTTTGTCCTGCCTTTCTATTTTCTCTCTATTCGGTCCTGCCTTTTTTATTTCACTCTATTCAGTCCTGCCTTTATTTTTAGTTTATCCTGACTTTTTTTTAGATTGTCATCGTGCTTTTTTTTTGCAAATAATCTCATCCTGCCTTTTTTAACTCAAAACTCCTGTCCTGCCTATTTTTTTAAAATTTCATCCTAGCCCCATAAAATCCAAATGGCAGCTCCCTAAATTCAAAAGCGGGAAGTCCATAAAACCTGACAAAATCAATCGTAAGACTGTAACGACCAACGGAACGAATGGAAAACAACTGCCATATTGAATTCCTGTCTTTATACAGCCATTTTCAGAAGAAAATAGATTGTTTAACCTGGTTTAATAGGAAGCTAAACCTTCATTTTTATGACAGATGTTTTAAGTCCCGTTATGCGTTTGTTTTCTTTATATAATATTTTATAAAGGATAACAGGAATTATTTAAAACTTTCGGCAGTATATCAATTGATTTGAATAGGGTCTCATTTCTGTATTTTTTATTTTCTCCCATTATTCACAATAATTTATATTTAAGCACCCATTTTTCTGTTCTTTATATTTTTGGATCCATTTTTCTCTCTTCTTTATATTGTGGCCTATTACTTTTATTCTGTAAACATAATCCAGACAACATCAACCACCAACGCTCCTGTGAACAAATATACTTACCCTTACCTCATTTTCATGGTTCTTGTTTAACGTTATGTTTGTGTTGTTTGTGTAAATTTTGTTTGGCAAATTGAATGACGGTATGTTGTGCATATCCGTCTGTCATGGCTAAATTGACCATACCTTTATTGGCACTTCTGTAGTTTGTAATTAATCCCGTTATTCTCAATATTCTTAAATATATATACAGGACCCATTAGTGTTGTTCCGATGATCGAATTAAGTCGGAAATCAGTTGGTTGGGCCTGGCGATGTCGATAATCGATTGGGTTTTTGTTCAATCCATTGTTGTTATATTTTCCGGACTTTTAGCATATCAACTTCCGGTCCGTTTTTGGTTTGCATTTTACAGGCGCAGTCAAGGAAATTGTAACGAAAAATGTCAGTGGATGACAATAACAATGTCAAACATTCTTTAATCAAAGACATAAGCAATTTCTTTCTTTATAAACGTGGTCAAAGCATTGACTATATAGATAAATCGTATGTTATTTAAAATAAATAACCTTTTATTGTTACTCTAGAGCTAGTCTGAGATTGCTCTGACGTCCAACAGCTGTTTTGCCAGACAAGATGGGGCGGTGGTCCCACGGCCCCAGCTTACTTGGCAAAACAGCCATTGACGTCAGAGAAATCTCGGACTACTCTAGAGCGTACATGAAATCATTGTGATTATAGACAAAATAAATGTTTTGCTACATTAGAAGGTGGTGGAAATTGCCTTTTATTAATGTTTCATCCGTTTGTTGCGTCGAAAACGTCATATTCCTTTCAAATTGCTTGTCAAACATCGTTTATTTTTGTAAATTTTCCCGGTTTGTCCTCCATTGAAATATAAACGAATCACGGGTCGGATACGGATCTACTATATAAGAATTCCGCCTTCTTGCAATTATAAGTACAGATGCACGAATGACAAAATGAATGACACAGCTGACAGAAGAATAATGATCACAAAAGTGAAAAATAACCATTCCACACAAATTAACAGACAATGGTTGGATCCCCTTAGTTAAATGTATATATTTGAATGCAAATGCATTGTTTTATTTTTTGATTAATTTTAAATTGCTTAAAGTTAAATACTTTATATATCTTTTTTTTAAATGAGAAGCATTAAATTTTTATACAGCTATGTATTTGAAATTATAATGTGAGTAATACCATTGAAATTTAGAAACTTTAGTGTGATTGTTGGTAATAAATGTTGTAATTATAAGACAAAATATGTTCGATCTGAATCTGGATTCTAATATATTAATTGATTCAATGTTTTAATTGCTTAATTTAATAAAATATGAAAAGGAAACAAAAGATCAAATATGAACATATAAAAATCTGCAATGATATGGAATATACACGCTGTAGACATGTACAATGTGACTAAATGCATGATTTCATTTAAAAAGGACAAGGTATAATGATGCGATTATAACCGATAGTCGGTTGGTTGCTGTCAGCCGATAGTAAATAATCGGTTGGTAATTTCAACCGATTATCCAACACTAGGACCCATTCTTAATTCTATTACAAACAAAGACAAACAATTATAATATATGCAACACGTGATACAAATACCCTGACTTAGTACAGACACGAGTGTAGTGAGGTTGAATCAGTATAAGGTGCGCACCCTCCGCCTTCATTTCCCATCTTTTCCCTATCTAGCAAATCATTCGTCACAACTCGGCCGATTCCGTACCTTCATCTAACGGATAGTAGGAGAGTAGCGGATTCACCCGAGGATTGCCGATTGCTAGCAAATATGAACCGTGAATCACACATTTACCAACAGCACACACTTGAGATGATCGTGATTGAATTTTATGCTGAAAATCTTTAAAATCAAGGTTTCAATACAGGCATCACATAGAGTGATCCATAAAGATAAGGTCATTTCAACCCTGCATGACTGACGAATATGCCCAACATACTGTCATTCAATTCGCCAAATAAAATTGACCTTGCACATCGAAAACATAACGTTAAACTATGAACCATGAACATTAAGTAAGGGTCAGATGTACCCTGCCAGACGGACTCGTTTGCATTTCCATCATTCCTTTCAATTAATCAATTTGCTTCTTGCATGCATTATCTGCGAAACTGACCAAACCACGAAAATTAACCTTGCCCTTTCAATCATAAATGAGTTGATGGTCAGATGAAACGTCCCTGTCAGTCTGACTTATTCATCGTATTATCATTTCATACACCAAATATACTTGACCTATGATTGCTTACAGTATCTGCGTAATGGACCATCCAACAAAAACCAAACGTTGTCCACTAAACCATGAAATTAAGACTGCACCAAATATAGCTGAACTAATGCTTATGGTATCTGAGAAACGGACTGACAAAAGCAACGTATCACTGATCATTGAAATTATACTACCAGGGTCGGTTGAAATTTGTAGCAATGAATCAATAAAATATAGTTGCTCTAATATTCTTAGTAAATGAGATGAGCACGGGATAAAACTAATAAAGTTTTTTCAAGCATTTACTGACAAGGACAAACGCTTCAAAAGATATGAAGTATCCAGGTCTTTTAGCTTCTGTAATAAAACAAAGTTTACGCCGCCGGATTAGCATCCCTAAATCTTTTATTCTATTCTTCGCAGAGTGAAAAACATGCACATCCATGCTACGTACAACTCTCATAACTTCCTATTTGGTAGTTACACACAAAGTAACGTCTTCATCATCGATGAGCGTTTAGTTCAGTGATTTTGTCATGATTTAGTTAGGCGACTCTCCCAAACAATTGCCTTAGTTCTTTTCAATTAAGCATACACAAAGATAATAAGATATATAAGATTCAATATTTTACGTCAAACATTCAACATTAAAACTGTGGTTGTTTAAAATTAACGCAGTTAGAGGATACAATCGAAAATTGACATGGTTTAGTTAAGCAATTGACATGGTTCAGCTAAGTGTTCCTAATTTGTCATAGTGTTTTTACATAATTATGTCATTTTATTGATCATATCAAGAGTTTGTTCGAACGCGCCGTTAAAACACAATTAACCAAATATTAGTAACTAATAAGACAAGTAGCCTTTTCAACCAATGTAATGGGTGTAATTGATGAACTGTTCATGAAATGATCTTACTTATAGTTGGTATCAAAAGATATCATAGCCGTGAATATTATAATTGATATTATAATGTATTAACAAGTTAGTTTTTTAACCACCAAGCTGTATGCACATAGAGAGATTTGTCATATCTGATTATTTAAGTGTACACACCATACCAACCAATATGCGACTAGACAAAATATTTGTGTTAAGGTGGTACCAAACACCTTGACTAAAATTAATTTGGCTCGTTTAATTTTCATAACATTTTGACAAAATATTTACTTTGGCCCTTTGAAAAAAATATAAAAATTTCAAAAAAATTGAACCACACATTTTATCGGAAAAATTTCATTCGATATATAGCAGTTTGACAAACACTCATTTTGATTATTGAGAAGCTTAATATTTCCTTAACAATAGAACGTGATTAAAACGTTCAGCCGATTTTTACAGAGTTATCTCCCTGTAGTGTTATGTACCACCTTAAAAGTGTAGTTAGCCGTAGTCGTCGTCCTGTACTTTTCTTGTCGCAGTTTTCCCTTCCGGAGCACCTGAGATCACCCCAAGTTTTTGGTGGGGTTCGTGTTGCTTAGTCTTTAGTTTTCTATGTTGTGTCATCTGTACTATTATTTGTCTGTTTGTCTTTTTATTTTTGGCCATGGCGTTGTCGGTTTGTTTTCGATCTATGAGTTTGACTATCCCTCTGGTATCTTTCGTCCCTCTTTTGTCTGTTTTGTTCTTTAAGTTTTATTATATCTTTATTTTTATGAGTCTTTTGTCTGAGGGGTAAGGTGATGTCAATCGAACAAAATCAAATAAATCCTCAAATCAATGCAGATAGGCAGAGAAAAGCATACACGCATAGACAAAATTGAAGTCGACCTATAAACTCAACAAGCCAAACGGTTTGATAGATATAGGAAGATGTAGTGTGAGTGCCAATGAGACAACTCTACTTCCAAATAACAATTTATAAAAGTAAACCATTATAGGTCAATGTACGGCCTTCAACACGGAGCCTTTCCTCACACCGAACAGCAAGATATAAAGGGCCCCAAAATTACTAGTGTAAAACCATTCAAACGGGAAAACCAACGGCCTAATCTATATAAAAACGAGAAACGAGAAACACGTATAAATTACATAAACAAACGACAACTACTGTACATCAGATTCCTGACTTAGGACAGGTGCAAACATTTGCAGGTGATGCCTTCTTTAACAACTGTAAAAATCATTTTGTTTATTTTATTGTTGTTTTTTGTTGTTGCAAACTACACATAAGTTTATATTTCAAACCAGAAATCGATTAAGGACACACATAGTTACGACGTAATTCCTTTAATTCCCGATATAATTTATGATTCTATTAATTTCTATAGATTTTGTGAACGTGATCAAAACTATATTTGCAGTTAAACATAGAGTTTAAGTTAACGACACTTCAACCTAACGACACAAATAATAAAAAAGAGATCTAGAAGGCAATAAATACTTGGGCCCTTTATAGCTTACTGTTCGGTGTGAGCCTAGGCTCCGTGTTGAAGACCGTACTTTGACCTATAATGGTTTACATTTATAAATTTTGACTTGGATGGAGAGTTGTCTCATTGGCACTCATACCACATCTTCTTATATCTATTGAACAATACAGATATAATCTGAACAATATACCAAGCTCTAAATCGTCCCGAGTCTATTAAAGTGGATAAATTCAACAGATCTGAATTAGTAGTATTTATGAATTGGTTTTTATACCTGGTATAAAATAACACTATAACTTCACTCATGTAACCATTTCTACACTTAGCAAAGGGGTGATGTAAACGTCCTTCAGATTTATTTGACAGCAGGGCCATTTTTGACAAGTCTTATAATGTTTCCTAAAATTCACAGTATAACAGCCTTATGTGTGTTTTTCCCGGTTATAACAATATAATTACTTAATTCTAAACAGATCATCAAGTTGTTAGTCCCTAAAGATACACGTAGTCCAAAGCCGCAATTTTGAGAGAATTGTGGCAAATTTTGAGTATGTATCCCAAAAATGTATAAGAAGAATATCGTTAGCCAAAACCAACATTATATTATACTTAAAATTAGACATTGAATCGCTGATACTAAATAATTCATTTTTGTTAGCGACCTCATTCCATGCACAACATTACAAAATCATGTAAAAGTTTCTGTTGGGTAAGAAATTTCATCGAAAAGCGGTGAATACCATTTTAAATTGATGGAAATGTGTAAAATTGTGAAAAGAATATTTCTTAGTATATATAATATTGACTCTTTAACATTCAATTTCCTATATAATTTGACACCTTTTAGATTTTGATCCTTTGAGTAAAAATGTACATGCGAAATTGGTCCTATCTCTGTTTAACGTGGACAACAGTTTAAAACACTTCCTTTTTAAAAGTGAATAAGATAAGAAAGCTACTCAAGAACTTAAAAATAACTTTAATTATACAAATAGTTCAGTATAAGTGATCTATTCAGAATAAGGCAAATAAAAATAGATCGAGAAATCATCCAAACTGTGTATCCTTGACTCAAAATAAACTAAAAGTCTCTCAATGGCTCCAGTGTGTATTTTATTCCGTACATTTCTCCATTAAGTGTCTAAGTATGACAGTACGTCAGGTCTGTTTGTGGTCCATAGATGTGCCCAGAACTGTCCATAATGATCTAGTCTAATGTGTATAATATATGAATAATTGCAGTGATCTGAATTATCGTACAACCTGATTGCTAATAAAACTCAATGCGATGAGCCTTTAAAAATAAGATTTTTATTTTCGATTGGGCTTAAGCCAAATTTCAATCAGTAAGAATTTAAAAACTAATGGAATGCACATAGCTCTATTTTATTTATTTTCAGGGTACTTCAGTAGTCCAACAATGTCCTCAGATACACCCATTCAAATGTCCAAAGTTGTTTGTGAATAAATGTGGCCACATGAATACTTGTCCAAAAGGTATGGTATAACGTAAATCGGTATCTGGAAGCATTTAGAAATTTTTGAAACATACATTTTCATGGTTTGTAATCTCTGACGGAGAATAAGCATTAAAATCCTATATCGACAGCTTAAAAAACTAACATAAAAATTGCAAAATGATAATAAAAAAAAAATAAACACATGAAAACAGACTTTAAAAATTAATTCAGCAATAAGCTTTAAGACCACTGCCAGCTATTGTATTTCAATAATTCAAAGCTGATGGGTCTTTCTTTAAGGTCTTCAAATGACCAAATCGACTATTCATTTTATTGACATTGACTTCCACATGTTCGGTTAGGCAAGTTAAAACAACTGCCCTGTTTCTGACTTGGTACAGTCATTTTCCGACGAAAATTGTAGGTTAAACCTGGTTTTATAGCTAGCTAAATCTCCCACTTGTGATATATTTCTATTGTTTATGGAAAGCCTTATGAACTATCTTATTGCATTGTCAGTCACACATACAGAAAAAAAGAACAAGAGAAACCAGAAGAACGCATAACAACTGCAAACAAACATGTCTAATACAGCCCTAAAACGTATATGTTTATATGAAATAAAATCGTGATTTTCCTTTTGTATATTTTAGGACAAAATTGTTGTCCATTTGCATCACCTACAGCCTGTGGTAAACACTGTGTTGGTGGTGGAGGACCAGCGCCACCGGTGTCACCGCCAACATCAGGTATAAATATATGTATGACGTACGCTAACATCTCGTAAACATCCTGTAAACAAACATTCCTTTATCAGAAGATGTAGAGGATTTCAGTATCAAATATTTTATACTGCAGCTTCGACATTTCATGATGTCTTTATTTCCTTAATATAGTAACATTGGAATATGTGTTCTATGTAAATGTCATGCCACATCACAAGTTTTGTCTCAATCTGGTGTTCATTTAGGAACGGAAGATTAGTTTAAATGTTTGTGCTAAGCTTAAATTGCTATTATATTTTCTGTATTCTTTTGTTTTTTGAATTCTTCTCTATTCTTTATATATATTTACAAATCACTTGATAACCAAAAAAGACAAAAAGTATAGCTAAAGCCGGGCAAGGAATCAGAGCTTTGTATGAGGGAGATATGTTTCTGAAATTAAAAGAATTTCCGAATTTTGTAATGAGAAATGTTAATAACACAAGATCCGTATGTTCATGCCAGTACTGGTTATTGGGCTGGTGATACCCTCTGAGGTATCGACCTAGTGGTAGTAATAACATAAACGATACCAATTTTCTGCACCAGACGCGCAATTCGAAAACAAATATCTCTTTAGTGATGCTCGAAGACAAAATACTTGAACATCCATAATACGAATAACAGATAAAATATTTAAAAACAAAAAACACTTTATAAATTTTGCGCACTTTTCTTGATTTACCTTCAACTTAAAAAATTGTAAGTCAAAGACGTAGAAATACGTAAACAAATTAGGATCTAAGACGTTGTTAAACAAGAACTTTGAAAATCTCATCAAAGACCTACCTGATTTTAGAATATAATCCTACACAAAATAAAAACATAGATTCTTACAAATGGAATGCACATAGCTCTGTTTTATTTACTTTCAGAATACTTTTGTAGTTCAACGTAGAAATACGTAAACAAATAAGAATCTAACACGTTGTTAAACAAGACCTTCGATAATGTAATCAAAGAGCTGTCCTGATTTTAAAATATAATCATATACAAAACGAAAAAAACATAGATTTTACAAACAATTTGTGTTTTCTCTTCAGACATTTGTAGCCTGCCCAAGAGTAGAGGTCCATGTCGAGGGCACATACCCAGATACTTTTTTGATACTCACAGAAGAAGATGTCATAGATTTTCTTATGGTGGATGTAAAGGAAATGCAAATAATTTTGCTTCACATCATGAATGTACAAAGCGATGTTACACTGGTAAATAATAACATAAACTTTACACCGACGCTACACAGATAAATAAATAAACGTCATTTGGTCTCTGGTGGACAGTTGTTTCATTTGCAATCAAACCACATCTTCTTATTTTATATAGAACATTGAATTATCAAACACTTAACAGGTAAATTAGCATGAAACAGAATATTAATTGACTCAACACGGGCAAATAAGCATAATACATTGTACAAAGCGTTGCTAGACAGGTAAATAATTACACCAACGCTACACAGGTAAGTACATAAACGTAGAAAAGAACAGTTTACAAAACATAACACATACAACTAAAGACTGAACAACACAAACACCGCAAAAGAGGAGTGCTTCCAGTGCTCTAGACAAGTAAGCATATCATGTTGTACTAGTTACCACGCGTCGTTTTGATCATAGCTAGTTCAAACCAGACACAATATATGGCTTTAACACCAAATTCCCTAAATGACCATAGGCGTTAAGATTTTTATAACAACAAACAACTATTGTTGATCTTCCAGACTTCAGACCGGCACAACAACTTGTTAAAGGGATAAACTAGTTTTATTACATATACGTGTAAACCTCAATTGTAATCCCATTTGATGGTTTACCAAAAGAAACATGGAGGAAAACATATTTAAACCTGGTAAACTCAATATGACTTGTAAAATAGGCAACGAAGAATGGTGGAAGCAGAACAATGATATATTGTGGCCTATCAAAGAATACTTACAGGTTGCACTTTGTAAATACAGCTGTTTCTCAAACCATGCCTCTTTTGGGGAGATATATAATATTCATAGATAATTAATTTTGTTTACGTACTGGTTCCCGGATATGATCTCTATGTTTCATCTCGTAGAGACATAACTTGGGAAAGTTACCAGTAAATAGACATATTCATAGCGATAAAATTGAAATCTGTGGAAATTCTTAAGTCAAGGTAGGGGTAGTATAGAATTTTAATGTAAGTTTAAACTCTTAGAAGTTCGGGGCATATAAACGTTGAAAATATGCCGCACAGCCCTATATTTTGACCTTTGAAAAAATAGTAGTGCATATGAACTTTCCATTCTAGGATATATTTTTTTTTCAAAACTTCAAAGTAAAAGTGGTACAGTTTTAGCCGTGAAAGGAGTTCCTATGGGAAATTGCATTGTTAATATTTACAGAAATGCAACCTACAGCTACTGAAAGTAAGCTCAAAGCATTAACTTGCTGATACAATTTTTGCCGTACTTCATTAAGTTGGATATGGATTCAATTTTTCTCTATTACAGATATTGTCAATACAATGTTTTAATAACTTAACTATATCAGTTAATCTGTCACACCGGTAGTCATTGCTGATGAAAGGTATTGAAACTTTTGAACTTAAATTAAAACAAATAAGCTTCTTCATAAATGACTACTCATAATTTCACATTATATTAATTTGTGAAATCAGCGAATTGGAACTTTCTTTGAAGTAAGACTTTATCAATTTATAAAAAGGTCTAAATTCATAGGATTAAGCAAGATATTTAGATCTTAAAGATGTCTGCGCATGTGAAGGAACAATGAGTATCTACATATTTTATGATTTAATTTAGTTAAGGAACGACCTTTTTACCACAGATAAAATTTAGACCTGATGTATCAAAACGCCTTTCAATTAGATCACCGGTTTTGTGATCACATTATGTGGAAGAATAGTGATTTCGTTCATTGTTGAAGGCCGTACGGTGATCTATAGTTGTTAACTTCTATGTTTTTGGTCTCTGGTGGAGAGTTTGTTCATTTGTTATTATACCACATATTTCTTGTGTTGGATGTATGAATATATAGACACGTCTAGTCGGAACTAGAACCTTTGAAATGACGGTCGATTGAGATAGAAACTTCACGACAAAATGAGATAATATGATGACTTCCACAACAGCATTACAGAAAAACGAAACCATATTTAATATTTTCTTTGAAGGATATACTTGTGACGCACCTATTGTGAAAGGTACCTGTCATTGGCATGCTCGACGATGGGGTTATGATAAACAGAGTGGGAGGTGTATCCTGTTCTGGTACTCTGGGTGTGGTGGTAATGGTAATAACTTCCCAAACAGGCGCCAATGCAACAAAAAATGCAGAAAACATCATCATCGTAAGTATTGTTCATTTTACTCTTACATTTTACTGATATATTTCTCTTAAAATGACAATTATCATATCCTTTTAGAAATTAAAGTTAACTTTTACAAAATACAAACTTTGCAATGCTCAGTCCGTTAGTTATTTTGTTTCTAGATAATACATCAAGTACTTTAAAACGGACTACAACTGTTCATGTATCTTATCCTTTTAGAAATTAAAGTTAAAACGAACAAAAAACAAACTTTACAACACTCAGATTTAATATTGTAGCTAGATTGCTTCGTTTATTTTTTTTTTTTACCAAATATGTGTGCATGACTTACTAATAAGTTGAATTCTAGCAAATACGCCTCTTCTGTAATTTTGGAGGATGGGGACAATTTTTGATCGACTTTTTTATTTTATTTTTGTATACCACGAAATTGACTAAAAAAGTATGAAATTAAAGCCCGACATTACATTTACGGTACCAATACTGTTTGTAAATGTTTCCACATAAACTATGTTGCAAGTCCCCCAATCATAATTTACTTTATATGGCTTATGGCTAGATTGCTTTCGCTTCCTTTTTGGTTTTATATCTCCACATCAAATTAACATGTTGTTGTTTTATGTACACTATAGAATGACTCGACATTTCAAACATTTGACCACTGATTTATTGTTTCAGATCATAGACCGCGTTGGCTGCTTTTAATTTATATACAATGTCTTGTTTAACTAATTTCATATTCTATGTTTTGTTGTACTAGTTTCATTTTTGTTTTCCTACAAAACTAAGACATCTTATAACGGTAACCGTTACAAAATGTGTCTTTTTCTGCTTTGGTTCTTATAGGAAAAAGAATCATTTATAACTTATGTGTTAAACACTTATTATGAAATGCAGAATCAGTGTATGAAATTGGGGTCATATTTTAATGGAACGACCTATAGCCATAACACGCAATTGTATAGCTTTGTGCACATCTGGTAACATGCGACCTATTTATACTTCAGAGAGTTATTGCACTTATTTAAAGAAAGTTTTTAATGTCTTCCTCCCTAATTGTTCCCCTTTAAGACTAAACAGTTTACACTGAATTCTTATATCGTTTCAGACCGACCGTGCAAGCCAACTTACTGTAAATGTAGATATGGTCAGATTTATCAGAAGGATAGCAACGGATGTAAGATTTGTAAATGTAAACCCTCGCCTTGTCAGCCATACACCTGCCCGAAAACGTGCAACAATGGTTATGAGTATCAGACGGACAGCAATGGATGCAAGATTTGTAAATGCAAGCCTTGGACATGCAAGCCAACTTATTGCCCGAAATGCAAATATGGTGTTACCTACGAGCATGATAGCAATGGTTGCAAAGTTTGCAAATGTAAAACTTGGACATGCAAGCCAACTTATTGTCCTAAATGCCAATACGGTGTAACCTATGAGCAAGATAGCCACGGATGCAAAGTGTGTAAATGTAAATCGTATGAATGCAAGCCAACTTATTGTCCTAAATGCCAATACGGTGTTACCTATGAGAAAGATAGCCATGGATGCAAGGTTTGTAAATGCAAATCATATGAATGCAAGCCAACTTATTGTCCTAAATGCCAATATGGTGTTACCTATGAGAAAGATAGCCACGGATGCAAAATTTGTAAATGTAAATCATATGAATGCCAATCGTCATCGTGTCCTAAGTATTGTCCATATGGCGTCGAATACATAACGGATAGTCATAATTGCAAGATATGTAAATGTAAATCAAAGAAATGTAAATCTTCTTACTGTCCTCCTTGTAAATATGGTGTGAAATACGATACTGATAGTCACGGATGTAAAGTATGCCGATGCAAGTCTGGTGTTGGAGGTTGTCCACCAAATGCAAATCCACACCCGTTTTGCCCGCACGGTTTCCAGGCCCAATGTTTTTCAGACAGTGACTGTTCTCCTCCTAAGAAATGTTGCAGAACAGGATGTAGTAATCAATGCGTCGCTCCTTGTAAGTATATTTATAATTAAGATTTTTAGAGAAAGTTGAGAGATATTTCATCAGTTTGTTTAACAATTAAAATATAATAGTACACAGGGGTATAAAATATGGTCCAAGCACATCCCCTTTCCGTTTTCTGTCTTAGTTGTTGTAAAACATAGATATGTCCGCATTCGGCTTCCGTCGGCAGATCTAACAATCTAACGGTTAGATGTAAAGTAGCGGAATATGCCGATGTTTGCTGATTGAATATGCTCGGTTTCGATGAAAACATCAAATCCAATGTCTCTGGTCGACATCATGAGACGCTCTCTATTCATTTGAGAAACTTTACCACAACCCTCGGAGTAGTTGGTAGTCGACTTGTTTCTCTCATTTTTACATTGTCTAAATTTCAATCTTACAACTTTGCAGAGGGTAGCTGTTAGATTTATTGTTAAACTGTTCTGGTTCTGAATATTCATAAAGCATTTACCATTGGAAAATAATCAATCAATCAACGAATAAAAGATCTTAGCCTACCAAAAAGCGTCAATTTCACTTATCCAAAGAAATGCGAGGTTTTCTTAATTCCTGTCGTGAATTGTATACTTTTATTACATGTAATAACTTTATCAGTACTGATACCAATTCCTTAGATGTTAAACTATCTTATTTGGTTTAACCTAGACGATTGGCTTATAATGTTGTTATTGTTGTTATGAGAGATAGTTTGCCTTGCAACTTGCGAACTATGTATATTTCAACAAATTATTGCAATCCTTCGTTCACCTACTGACTGCGTGGCATGAACGCCACTCTTCAGGATGTTAAGCATTAATATTACAATTACGCTTTAGTACCGATAAAACGTTTAAAATTTTGTCCTGACCTATTAATTGCAACCTTCTCACTGATGGTTACAGATTATTTTTTCATTTTACTGTAAATGTAGAAATAACGTCGTGCGGCCTCTTAATCGTGACTTTATCACTAATGGTACATATTTTTTTCCCTCACTGTACTGTAAATGTAGAAATTACTGTGTGTGGCCCATTCATTGCGACTTTCTCACTGATGGTAACAGATTTTTTATCTCATTGTACTGTAAATGTAGAGATTACTGCGTGTGGCCTTTTAATAGCGACTTTCTCACTGATGGTAACAGACTTTTTTTGTCACAAATACATGAAACATGTGAAATACGATATAAATTATTACAATTTCAGGAAAAGTTTGCGAAACGTATCGCGTCAGCATTTTCGCAATAATAAAACCATTGCAAAAATTTCTGAATTTACAGTACATTGGTTTTGCTTAAAAAGGGGGACCCTGAAAAGTAAAACAGAATGTATTATGTATATGCTTTAAGCGATATACCAAGAAGCAATCCGAAACAGAACTGGTCTAGGAAATCCAAAAAATAACGAACGATAAAGTAACAAGGAAGCAACTTTAAGATGGTCGAGTGGCTGTGGAAGGGTGCACATTCTGTATTAACATGGCGTTATTGACATTTTATTTCTTGTTGTAAAAATGAATGGTCAGAAAAAAAGCATAATCAAAGAACATGAAGAAGTCAAACTATTCATAAAATGTAAATATTTTCCTGATCATCTGTGACACAAAATTTCAACTATGTCTGCAGTCAGTTCCAATTCTAAAACGAGGCGGCATAGTGTGTAGCCGAATCACCACAAAATGACAAATTAGTACACCGGAATTGAATATTTTAATTGCTATCTAATTCAGATGGATAACATATTTATTTGATTAGATAACAAAATATATTTTTATATCTAATTCGTTTTATCTTCCAGATGGAAAATAAATCAGTGTTTATGGTATCCAGCCACCATCGCAGAACAACATATATTACATTTGTTGATTCTAATAAAATTAACTTAAAATCACATGACTCATTGTATACATGTAGTTCTATATTTATGTTAACCAAGTATCATTAGTACAATGGATAGATTGTAGACTTCCCCTTACGTTTAGTATCTATTTGGAAATTTTCTATTTAATCTTCCACTCATCGAGTTAGCGTTAGTGGACCGCGCTGAAGTACGTCCTTTAT
Organism: Mytilus coruscus; assembly: GCA_017311375.1. Classification (NCBI taxonomy): domain Eukaryota; kingdom Metazoa; phylum Mollusca; class Bivalvia; order Mytilida; family Mytilidae; genus Mytilus; species Mytilus coruscus. The sequence continues at coordinate 63,590,510 of CM029605.1, read as the reverse complement.
TTATTATTCACAATTCAATTATACATAATGAAATAGTTCATTATTCATTTTTTTCTATTTTTAGTATGAATAACACGAATAATGAAAAGCTTATAGTTCAGTATAATTCGAGCTGAAGATGAATAATGAAAAATTTCAATAATATCATGACGTATATTATTTAACCCATGTTTTGTATGACTTAGTACAATGTGCTTTCAATAATAAATACCACTAAAAGTGAATGCTTTTTTAGGGCGTAAAAATACTTTTCTTCTATCGATAAAGTGTTATGAAAAAAACTGTTTTCGTATTTTCTAATTGATACCAGAAATAGAAGCCAAATTCTCAATGATTTCTGGTTTTCTTCATCATTCAAAATAGAAATTGTGTGGAAGATAAAACTGTTGAAATTTAGTGTCCATATTCTCGTACATCAGTACATCTGTTTATTAGATCCTCTCAATACATATCTCTCGAGAAAACCTACTGAAAATTATTTTCATTTCAGAATTTCCAATTTTAATGTAACATTTTAAAACTTGAAATTTAAGATTTTTTGTCTAAAATCTCAATCACGGTAATAAATTATTTTTTTGCTTGTTTGCCATTAATTTAGATAATCTACAAAATAATTTTGACGCAAGAAAGCCAGAAATGAAATGCAATGGACAGCAAAAACAACTTAAATCAATTTTCTTTTACTTTCCTTCCAACGTCTTGTAACTTGCATTGGAAGCAGTTTAGTATCAGCGAGTATTGAGTAAATGATAGGATTTTGCCGCTGACCAAATTTACGTTTTGAAAACGTCATTTTGATAAATTTCACATAACATGGATTCATTGATTTTTGTTTGCTTGACGTCTCGTAGCAAATATGTAATGCATATTCATGACTGAAAAAGGTAGACGATACATCGAGCAGGAACATTATAATGGGTGGACCGATATAAACGACAGGACAATTTGGACTGAAAGGTGCAAAAAGGTATGATGGCTAAAGCCATAAATTTGACGGACCCTCCAAAGAGTTGTTGTAATGGTTCTTTTACGTGACAGGGAGCGTAGCATTCTCAATACTGGAGAAGTCTTACTGCCATATGACCCTTTTGGTAAACAAGTAAGAGGAATAATTAACATCTTAAAGGTCAGATTCACTCGCCTAATCATCAATAATCAGTTCCATTTACTTTATTTAGTCTATTCTTTCAGTTGAACAATTGGAAATTTATTTTTGAAATTATAAAAATTGATTGAAATGATAGAAAAGGGTAGGTGAGGCAATGACCCAATTTGAACCAAATAACAAGTTCATATTTAATGATGAGAAGTGTGTCATGACATACTATTGCCAATGATTCAATAGGAATCAATCTTATTGAAATGATCTTCTGTCTTATTTCATATTGCAACTCTTTTTTTCACTTGTTCCGTTGATTGATGTCGTTTGATTTTGTCAGTTGTTATGGTCTTCCCGGTTTGAATTTGCCTTGAAGTTCGGTTTTTTTTTTTTTTTTAATCTTTTATTATATTTTCATTCATTAAACGTAAAATTGCAGCGTTAACTGACAACATTAAACGCGTTTCCGGTCATACCACACACATCCATAAAGTGTCACAGAAAGTCCTTAGTGTCACATAATAAAGATAAAGAACCAACACTTTTACAAAACTCCCGAGCAAGAAGACAACGTGTCAATCGAACTAGAACCGCAAGTTTATGAACAAAAATTAGAACTAAAAGGTACCAACTGTGAGATTCACAGAACGCAAAACACAGAACGCATAAACAAAGCAGCATAAGCTTGATCAAAAAGGTGTTCCTAGCATGGATATATTTCCTTATCTTCCTGAAGATCGCTGACTATTCCTTTCTCTAGAAATCTTTAATCTCACGGCAATGTATCCCTATCAAAGCGATCCGCGTTTGTGTTGCTTATTCTTTAGTTTTCTATTTTGCGTTTTGTATACTGTTGTTTGTCTTTGATCGTTTTATCCTCTTCTGCCATGACATTGTCCGCTCGTTTTCGATTTTGAGTTTGATGATCTTTTTTGTATCAATCGCTTCTCTTTTTTAAACCTTACTACATATTCATATGCAAATCCAACGTATGGGACGTCGGCAGTGGTTGTCTTATGTAATATTTAAACGGGTGGTTTTTATTTGTAAAATTTGATGATGGTGTTTTTATAGGTTCTGTTTTATTAATCCACAACTATTTTAAACTTTTTTGGTAGAGCTGCGCGTATTGTATAGATATATGTCTACTGTTGAAGACTGTGTGTTGACTCAGGGTCTTTTATAGCCGACTATACGATATGGGTTTTTCTTGTTGTTGTTGAAGGTCGTACGTTTGCCTGTAATTACTTACATCTACTTCATTTGAACTATGGTGGATAGTTATCTTATTTGCATCATACCATGTCTCCTTGTTTTCATATTGTGATTGGTTTTTTGTTAAATCTGTCACTGAGTTGCTGTCTCATCGACGAATATCATACGTCATCTTGGAAGATGAAAAACACTTCCTACTTGAATGTAAAATTAACAAAAATCTAAAGGATAATCTATATAAAATTGTTTACCTTCTCATTAATGTATGTCTTTAACCCAAGAACAAAAAGTAAAAGCAATGCTAAACCCCTCTATCATGGACCATGTTAAAAATAATGACTCCTTTATAAAATTTATCATAAAATTAATATTTCTTTGTTGCATAATGTTTTGTTTTTGTTTTTGTCAAAAACAAAATATGTGTTTATGACATTAAAGATATTATTAACTCAAGTTTCATAAAATGTTTGAAAAAAGTTGGGGTTTTCTTCAAGTCAAACGTTTTGTTGTTTGAGTTGGCCTTGTGAAGTAAAGATATATGAGTTGCTATCGAATTCTACTTTTTTATAATGAGTATAACTATGCATTGATGTGTACTTGTTTAAGTCTTTGTTTTTGTATGCTAAGTAGGCAACTGTGTCATCAACGATGAACTCACAATTTAGTTTTTAAATGGATAAATATTACTAAAACAAACAAAATGAAACATCTATTAACGTCTCATAGTCCTCAATGGAATTTTTAAAAAAGAAAATATATTGATTTTTATCCAAAACCACTCAAAACCTTAATAGACATAAGTAGTACACAAAATGGATATAGATGAAAAAAGAGCACAGCTTTATGAGATATTAAGGTTGTTTTCCGCTACAGTTTTGTTTATATTGTTTATTATCTAGTGTTTGATGTAGTAAATATGTAAAGTTTGCATATTTCAACTGATGAATATGACTGCACCAATCGTTTGTTAAATTCAGATGTTAAGTCAGGTAGAATGGGTTAAAGGGGGAAATTCTCTTCAAATCATTAATGTCTTGATAGCTTCATCAATGCGTTTTAAACATTCTATTGAAACAGAATGAAAAAAGATATTTGTTACTTTCAATCGAGGTGCTCGAGGAAAAAAGGTGAATAACATCAACGGGACAAAATTAAAAAGTCGAATAGAAACAAACACAACCATATCATGAATTCAAAAACGACGAATAGACAAGAAACAATTTCAGCAACACAAACCCCACTAATTACCCGCAGCTACTGCGGAAGGGTAAGCAGAACTTGCTCCACATCGCCGTCTATCTGTTTGATCATGGTAAGCACGTTCTGCACAGTATATTGAATTTATAAAGTACATAACAGGCACACGTATATTTTCATACAGAAATCAATCTATCCGGCTTGGTTTTGTCATAGTTTTAATTGAAAATACTAAAAAAAAAACATGTGTGTGTGTACTTCTTACCTGTCTACCAATTGTGTCCTTTATCCGATTGTGACATTTTGAATAAATATTGACTCGCATGGCGGGTGATATATACATAATAGGAGATGCTTATATATAGATATAAGAAGATGTGGTATGAGTGCCAATGAGACAACTCTCCATCCAAGTCAAAATTTATAAATGTAAACCATTATAGGTCAAAGTACGGTCTTCAACACGGAGCCTAGGCTCACACCGAACAGTAAGCTATAAGGTTTTGTCGACGAACCCGTTCTCAAGTCTACTGCAGTCCATGATATTTTTTTAAGATTTGCATGGCTACTTTGAGTTGTATCTTCTTAATCGATTTTAGACATTTGAACATTGGTTAACTACTGCTGCCTAAATCAAGCGATAGCTAACCATTTCTTTTCGTAATTGTCTACTTTTACATGTTCAAATAAAAGAAAATCTGAATTTGACATTTTACCATGCAGCTTTTCGTGACAATACATACATATACTCGCCTTAATTTTCTGCTTCTGCTAGTAAATAAAACTCTCGTGAGTAGTTGTCATTAAACATATCACTGTTTGATGATACTATAAATGATTGAGTCAAGAAATTGTGAAAAGTGTCAATCTTTTAAGGTTCAGAAAATGGACAAACACGCAAGATCATAATGTTAATCATTATGTGACATTTTAATATTTATATTTCATTTTTGACGCAGGAACTGTTGCAAATACTCTGACAGGTGCGCCACTTCCATCATATATATTTATAGCAGGTAGAAATACTGTAGACCCAGAAGGAGGCAGTCTTTCCAGATTGGCGACATTCAATATCACTGGTATGTTTCTTTGAAACAGAAAAGTAAATCCGGACAAATCAATTTTGGCGGAATTCAAGTAAATAGCCGGAGTGTCACTCCCAACAGCGTGAACAGAACGAAATTTCGCTAAAAAAGTAATTGCATTGAATTCAAAGGACGGAAATCGATAGGACGTAATATCGGAAGTGGTTTTAGTATTAAAAACTACATTTGGATCTGGGTACCTTTTATCCCATCCGGAACTCAAAAGAACAACTGCTTTATTCGGAATTCGTCCATGAGAAGCCTCCCAGCGTCTTATATCCGATATTTGAACTTTGTAGAACGGATTCCTCGAAACTTGCTTTCTGACATCGATGATAACTCCCGGGCCATACAATCTTTCTAATGGAAGTTGGTGCATGCGTAGCCTGTTTCTGTAGAAGTGTGAAGGGGCATCTATGTGTGTTGAACTGTGTTCTGATGTGCCAATATAGTTAGTTTCAAACCTATATATATGAAATACATATTGAAAACAGTTATAGTGGAAATTGTAACATAGTTTGAAGCAAAATAACTAAGTCCACCACATCATTTTTCAGGCATTATTTATAATAAGACAATTTTTCAATAGTATATTTGCCAATTACCGATTTGATTCTGTGATTACACACTTTTAACAGACGTTGAATCCCTTAGTTAAGTGTAGGTTGGTTATAAACAACGTTGCTGCTGTTCATGAAAATCATGATGAGTTAAAAGTGATGTATAGGCCTTTTAGTCAATTAGTATTGATAAATAACTATTAATAAACTTTAAATGGAAACTTCGCAAAAAAATTAAAAATTGATATTATGTTCATTATGTATAAAAAAGCACAAATTCATAAATATTTAAGTTTTATTCTGCTAGATAAGAGATCACCATCGATTTTAAATTGAGAGTATCAATCTCTGCATGCGGCCATTTTGTCATCTTCCCGGTTTACGAAACAACTTGATATCTATAACCCACAAAGGACCAAAACCAGCATTGATCTAAGGTAGTCGTAATTGAGTGTCGATATCTTGTCAAGCGAACAGTTGTTTTATTTGACAACGAAAGCATAAACAGTTAACCGGGTCACAAAAATGATTATAATAGACATGGTTGTGCAACCTTTCCTGACTAACTTGATACAGAAAATTAAATATTCGTTTAAATAACTATGGTCTGTCGTTTTTGAAACAAGAAATTTAAATGGGACTTTGTTAAAAAGTTAAAGTTCAAAGTCAAAAATAATTGTTCCGTGTAAGATTGCTTTCGAAAATCTAATTTGTTTATAATTCTTTTATGTAATAAACTTATTTAAATAAATTCGGACCTTCCCTTTTCTGATATCCAGCATGGCTAAAGGAATTATTCCGAGAGGTATTGTGAGGTGACACGTCCAGGTATTCATTGACAAGCGATTTCCTGTCGGGCTAAAAATTCTTATTACACAATTACATAATGCAAGTTCATGCATCGCTTCACTTCTGAGGGTATTGATCAGTGTACACGGCCGATAACTTGCAACTTTCCATTTTAAAACTATCAGGTGTAATATACATCTTTGTCTTGCGTGTCCGATAGTGATATATTATAGTCATTACTAAACTCATACGCTTGTTTATACATTACATTTCTGGTGTAAAGAATGATATTGATGAAAATCTAAATAATTTCAAAAGGGTTTGATAAAATAAAAATCTAATTACATATTTTCCAAGTGTAAATTGGGGAAAATGTAAGTATATACTCAATAATTATGGACTTTTGAAACATACTAAATAAATATTGATTTAACAAAAATGTACGAACTTGTCGATCATTGGTTTATACGCCTACATAGAAAGTTACGGAACTATAAAGAGTCGGAATTTAAAATACATACATATATATTGAATATAAGAGAGAAACATCCAGAACCAATCTGAATTAAATACAGTTTGATATCTAACCTCCTTTGGTTCATTGAAGTTATGGACATAGTAAAATCACAGATTTATATTTCAATTAGATTGTTCTCGAACAGTTTAAGAAATTCGTCATCATCACAATTGTTGGGTATAATGTATAATAATGTGAACATGGTTCTAATAGTACCTTATGTTAATTTTCCTGTTCTGACATGCATGTAATATATATGCCACTGGACGTACACTAATGATCCCCAAAAAGCCTATTTTAAGAAATAAAGAAAGATAGGTATAGGTAATTGCTTGTGGGGAATAAGCCATTCCCAATATTGCACTTACGGATAAAATATTAAATGAGAGTAATATAAGAGAAAATATAAATACAAAAAGTCGCATATCTGGTAGAAAAAGTCTCAACAACTATAGGATTTTACGTACAATAATTGTCATTCTTAATCGAAATAAAGGACAGTCATTAAAATACATGTCTGTGCGCTATGATAAAAAAGGGGTGCCGCAGTTGCATAGTTTTTACATAAATTTATTTCAAGTTTATATTTTCCTGTTATTTTTATAAGTTAACGCAGAGACATGTATACATCTCTAGATAACGACAATCAACTATATAAATATATGAATCCGATGTGACTTACCGTTCATCTCTTTCTTTTTTCTTCTTTTTATTTGGGCAGGAACATATACATTGTTAGATATATTGTTCTCAGGTTTGGGAGGAGGAGGTCAAGTCTATCGAAAGTTACAACATAAGAACGTTGTATTTATGAATTTACAAATGTACAAGAAGAATTCTGTTCTTTGACGTAGTTTTCTTTTTTTTTTTTTTTAGTTCAGTGATTTAAATTGAGAAAAAAAATCTAGTCTGCAGAATTTAAATTGTTCCGGCAATCCCCCATTTAAGACTCCTCTAAAATCTTGAATGGTCATGCTTCACAATCATCAGAATTTTCTTTGCATTGGTACATTCTGTATCGGTAGTGATTTACCTTGACATTTTCGGATATAACAGAGCTACTTGTATATTACCTGTATGTGGTTAGGTGACGTCCCATGAGGTCTTACGTATACAGGTTCACATTTATAATGGTTTCTGATATAACAAGGTTTTATGACATTCACACTTCTGCATGTCCTGTATACCAAATTCTTATCTTATTTTCAGACCGAATGAGGAGGTGAATATTTTCCAGGAAAAATATTGAGTATCAAATTAATTTCGGGATTTTTCTTTTTGGTTTTAAATCACAGAAATTTAAAGAATATACTGCTTGTCCGCTTTAGGAGTATTCTTGTCATTTTAGACAGACATATATATGTGTGGTTTAGAGTGGGTTTATGAATGAATGATAAGTCTTGCAAAGGTACAAGATATAAAGCACATTGAAAACTTATTCCGCCGATCTGTCTCCATTCAAAAAAGGAAAGTTGACGTTAGATTGATTCTGTTAATTTTTTAAACATCGTTGGTCAAATAGCTAAAGTATTTATATGTTGTGAGATTTAAAATATTTTAATAAGGGCATTCCCGATTAGGTAAATGTAAATCGCTTTGGACGGACCAAACTATATTACTGTAACTGATAATTTTCTCTGCACATTTAAATATTAAAGGTTACCGATGATCATTTAAAATAGTACAGTTTCTGGTTTATACGCTCGTTTCCGTGGGCAATTTTTATTTATAGAATTATTTGATTGAAAGTAATTCAGAATTTCGATGTTACAACAAAATACTCACCTATTTATTTAAAAACTGAGCTAACGCAAAATATTTTAAAAATATATAACGGCGATTCAGGTACTTTGCCACCATATTCCTCCCCAAATATTTTTGTTTTTCTATCTCAAACCCGCACACTTCTCTTTTATCATTTTTTTTTTATGTTTTTCACAAATGAAACGGTGAACCCTTGAGGCCAAACAACACTCTAGTGAAGATCAAAGATTAAAATTACATAATGCTAATCTTTTAATTATCGTGAATTTAACCACGCCTTTACCAGGTAGTGTCAGTATAATACACATTGTATTTACACAGTACTAGCGGGAAATGTTTGATAGACTGAAGCAAGGATTTGTATAGTAAGACAAATCCTTGACTGAAGTAAAAGGCATGCATTTTTATTACACTATCAGTTATAAATGTTTGTTCAACATATCCGTCGGAAAAAATTAAAAAAAAATATTTTATTGTATGATTTACTTTTATTACAATAATCATATCAGAAATCCCTAAAATATATATTTAAAAAGTTGCACGGCTGATCACTTTACTCACTTAATTATTAGTTGGTTAATAGATACGCAAAATAGTCGTCGATGCGCTTTAAATCGCGTTATTAGATGATTAACGAACAAGACTTAACATGAGATTAAATCCACTCCCGGCATGCAATTAGACTTAAACTACGTCACAGAAGTCAGGAAGTTCGAATAAATAAAATTAATAATTCCCAATTTTCGTCTTTATTAGTGTTCATATCCAGGTAAAACTTGGTGAATATGTTTTTTATGGTATTATGAAAATAATAAGATGATAAGTAAAAAATCGCGAATTTTCCCTTTAATATATAAAGGGTTCATCTTGACTAAGCAATAAATATAAAAATTCAAACAGATAACACACAGTATGCACTGATAAATTTGTTCTTTCCTCTTGCTCTCCATTTGCAATGAGATGTATATTACCCCGAAAACAACTCATACAAACGGATCCCTTATTTCAAGGACAAAAATGGAATTGGCAAAAGGAGAAAAAAAAACATTATCCTGCAAGTAAGGATTTATTATAATTAGTTGAGAATTCGAAACCTTTGTGAACAAATAACGATGCTTTCATCTTCGTTAGGCAATAAGTTAGAATTAAGATTAAAGAACCACTATCATATGAAATACAAATACAGCATGTTAACATTATTCAAATCATGTTAGATTATAACAGGTATTTAAAGTTTAACCTTCGCCTACTCGCATCTATTCTAGTGTTTAAACAAAATGTGGTATGCCTACCTATATCCTCCTCAAGTGTTGAATTTGCAGGTAACAACAACTTGATATTTGAACAATCTCTATACTTTCAAACTTTTCAGACTGTGTTTGTAAGGAGTCAAAACAAACCCCGTTGAGAGTTCGTCATCTGACAAAGGCCGTCGAGTGTGGTACAACTATCAAGAACATTATATCAACTGATTGCAGGAGATTAAGATGGCTACCGGGGCGATTGAATTACTGTAACATATATATATTCAGAAATTTACTTCGAACACTTTAAACACCATCTCAAATATGTCATTAAACTAACTCAAGGGAACATGTATATAGAAAAAAAAACATCCTTAGTGGTGAAAGATAATCGTTTGTATTTGAATATTAAGGGTATATGAAACAGATCTGACAGATTTGATCGCACGGCGAATTTTGACGAAAATTTGCATACAGGCTATACAAATATATAATAAAAAATACCTTTAAGAGCTATTTTTAGAGATAAATGGGGTCGAATTTCGAGACATTTACTCAAAATTTCGGTTTCTTGGACATTTTTTTCCTTTGAACAGACATACCTTACTTTTTTGTTTCAAAATTATAAACACAAGCGGATTTTTGTAAAGACATTTGAAATAAGTGTGATCTAAATTTGTGTAACAATTCTTTGGAAATAATTATTTTTTATTAAATTTATATGATTTTTTCTGTATATTTGTTTAATTTAAAAAAAATCATCGGTGATTTGTTCATAATAATTTGTACTAATAATCTTCATACATATCAATCGAAATATCATTTTTAAAAAGTCGATTTACTCGTTTTCGAGATAATGACTAAAATGCATCTTTTACCGGTATTTCACAGAAAATTAATAGTTTACGTTAGTGACGTCATTACCTCTCCTGTAACTGTATTGTATGCCCTTAAATGAATACATTTGTTTAAACATTTCTCATTTTTTATATTGTTAATCCGCAATCTTTAGAATATATTTTTGTATAATCTGTAGCTATCGCATTTCACTTGGCCTTTTCCATGATATCATAATAAAACAAATGCGACCACTCTAACATGTGGATCATGATATTCGTCAACTCGAGTTGCTTAAATGTTCAAAATTTATATTGAGATTTTACTTTATTTTATTTAAATTGTTATACTTAGTTTGCATTGATATCAAAAAAATGATAACTCATATTCTTTCCGTGGAATTTTTTACCTACCAAACATCATCAATGTCATCTGTGAAACCTTTTAAAATTAATTTAGATGAATATTGCACTCATATTACACAAAGAAACAAACCTTACAACTGCACATTATCTTAAGAATGTTCGCTTCTCTTGTTTTTGACTTGTTGTCAGATATTCGGAGTCCTCTAGTTTTATCCATGTAGAGCAAATTAAAATATTACACGCTAGCTTGTACTTTTCTTTTCATAATTTAATTACATATAGTAAAAAAAAGACATTTTGAAAATTTTATATAATCCTTGTTATTTGTTCATAATGTTTGAAATAAAATATGTGCCAATATTAATGAATGTTAAATCTAGAGAGAATTATTTCCCGTCAAATTTTCAATTGCTTATATCTCAAAAGCTTTTTAAGTTCCATTATTGTTATTCTATTAATTTATAACTGTCTTTTAGAAACCTTATTATTTTATAACAGAGGAGCGAACATCCTTAATGACATGTATTACTTACCAAATACCCCCAAGCTCCTGGCTGATAGATCTATTTACAACTTTAAAACTGTATGCTGGAAAGAATGGAGCCGTGAGAGGTTTGGGTCCATGTACATGAGATAAGTCCACTACACGAATATCAGAGCAGCTTGAAGGTTTTGCGGCATTAATTCCGTGTATTAAACTCACAAATAAAACGATCTTAGCTGTCCAATGCATTTTCATTGTATGAAATTATATCCGATTGTGTAGCATATAAATAGGATCTTAATTCAATGGTTTTAAGTAGTACATTACGTCAATGAAATACAAATACGGCATGTTAACATTGTTCAAATCATGTCAGATTATAACAGGTATTTAAAGATTTACCTTCGCCTGCTCGCATCTATTCTAGTGTTTAAACACAATTTGGTATGCCTACCTATATCCTCCTCAAGTGTTGAATTTGCAAGTAACAAGAACTAGATATTTGAACAATCTCTATACTTTCAAATTTTTAAACTGTGTTTGTAAGGAGTCAAAACAAACCCCGTTGAGAGTTCGTCATCTAACTAAAGCCGTCGAGTGTGGAACAACTACTGTAAACCAACTTATTTTCGCGAGCGATTTATTTTCGCGACATTCGAGGGTTGAAAAATAATTGTTAAAATTTTATCTTCCTTCATATAAATACTTCAAAATGATTTAAAAAGCGCGAAAATAAATCGCTGCAAACCCCAGCTACGAAGGGCTAAACGCGAAATAAAGTATCCGCGAAAATTAGTTGGTTTACAGTATCAGGAACCTTATATCAACTGATTGCAGGAGATTAAGATGGCTTCCGGGGTGATTGAATTACTGTAACATGTGTATATTCAGACAATTTATTATTACGATTCTTAAACAAAGGACAAAAATGCCAGATGAATTATCAGATTATAACAGGTATTTAAAGTTTAACCTTCGCCTGCTCTCATCTATTCTAGTGCTGCAAACTCTGAGGATAGAGATTTGTTATTTGATCTGATATTTAAAGAATGCAAAAATGTTTACTCCTTACAGCTCCTTAGATATGGTTAATAAATTCACTTGGTTATTAAACTGCGAGCCTATTAATATTTTGAAACAACTTGGCTATTTTTTTTATCAAAATACCTGCCTTGAGTAAACATTTATTATGTAACACTGTTAGAAATATTTATGATGTCTAACTTTAGTATACTGTTTTTTCTGTTCTGCTTTATTATATTTGTAATTGTAACTTTATATTGTCATATATGTACAGATGTATATGCACTTTGCCCCTTGAGGGTACTTCTTATGGAAATAAAAAATATTCTATTCTATTCTATTCTATTACGATTTCAAGGAATTCTGCATACAAGAATAGAAAATAGTTAAAGCCAAATAGAGAATTATTGTGAGGAATTCCACATGAAAATCTTAACCATACGATATTTTAATATAACAGCGTTTACATATGGGCGTGAGCGTCTATAAACCCCATTAAACCATTTTAATTACTGGGAAACTACAGATAGGTCACTACTGAAAGAAAACAACGTCAGGGAAATTTAAAGAGGCTCTTAGAATAAGTTATAAGTCGCACTCAAAATTCAATTTCCAAATTTTGGGTTGTGATCTCTTTTGGATCCTATTAACTTCGAAGATTTATAAATACCATCTCAAATATGTCATTAAACTAACTCAAGGGAACATTTATATGAACAAAAAACATCCTTAGTGGTGAAATATAATCGTTTGTATTTGAATATTAAGGGTATATGATACAGATATAACAGATTTGATCCCACGGTGAATTTTTTACGAAAATTTGCATACAGGCTATACAACTATATAATAAAAATATACCTTCAAGAAATACTTTTAGAGATAAATGGGGCAGAATTTTGAGACATTTAATCAAAATTTCGGTTTCTTGGACATTTTTATCCTTTGAACAGACATACCTTACTTTATTATTTCAAAATATAAACACAAGCGGATTTTTGAAAAGACATTGGGGTTTCACCAGCCCAGTAGCCAGTACTTTGGTACTGGCATGAAAATACGGATTTTGTGTTATTTAAATTTCCTGTTACAAAATTTTTGAAATTATTAAAAATGAAGGAATGTATCTCCCTAATGCAAAGCTCTGATTCCTTGCCCTGCTTTGGCTATACTTTTGGTCCTCTTTGGTTTATAGCTCTTCATCTTTTATTAAGCTTTGGATTTTCAAATATTTTGGCCTCGAGTATCACTGAAGAGACACTGATTGTCGAAATGCGCATCTGGTGCAGAAAAATTGGTACCGTTTATGTTATTATTACCACTGGGTCCATGCCTCTGCTGGTGGACTGATAGTCCTCGAGGGTATCACCAGCCCAGTAGCCAGTACTTCGGTACTGGCATGAAAATCCGGATTTTGTGTTATTGAAATTTCCTGTTACAAAATTTTTGAAATTATTTAAAATTAAGGAATGTATCTCCCTCATGCAAAGCTTTAATTCCTTGCCCTGCTTTGGCTATACTTTTTTGTCCTTTTTGGTTTATAGCTCTTCATCTTTTTATTAAGCTTTGGATTTTCAAATATTTTGGCCTCGAGCATCACTGAAGAGACATTGATCGTCGAAATGCGCATCTGGTGCAGAAAAATTGGTACCTTTATGTTATTACTACCACTGGGTCGATGCCTCTGCTGGTGGACTGATAGTCCCCGAGGGTATCACCAGCCAAGTAGCCAGTACTTCGGTACTGGCATGAAAATACGGATTTTGTGTTATTGAAATTTCCTGTTACAAAATTTTTGAAATTATTTAAAATTAAGGAATGTATCTCCCTCATGCAAAGCTCTAATTCCTTGCCCTGCTTTGGCTATACTTTTTTGTCCTTTTTGGTTTATAGCGCTTCATCTTTTTATCAAGCTTTGGATTTTCAAATATTTTGGCCTCGAACATCACTGAAGAGACACTGATTGTCGAAATGCACATCTTGTGCAGAAAAATTGGTACCGTTTATGTTATTACTACCACTGGGTCGATGCCTCTGCTGGTAGACTGATAATCCCCGAGGGTATCACCAGCCCAGTAGCCAGTACTTTGGTACTGGCATGAAAATACGGATTTTGTGTTATTTAAATTTCCTGTTACAAAATTTTTGAAATTATTTAAAGTTAAGGAATGTATCTCCCCCATGCAAAGCTCTAATTCCTTGCCCTGCTTTGGCTATACCTTTTTGTCCTCTTTGGTTTATAGCTCTTCATCTTTTTATTAAGCTTTGGATTTTCAAATATTTTGGCCTCGAGCATCACTGAAGAGACATTGATTGTCGAAACGCGCGTCTGGTGCAGAAAAATTGGTACCGTTTATGTTATTGAAATAAGTAAAAATTCTTTGGAAATAATAATTTTTTATTAAATTAACATGATTTTTTCTGTATATTTATTTAATTTTAAAACAAATCATCGGTGATTTGTTCATAATGATTTGTACTAATAATCTTGATACATAATCAATCGAAATGTCATTTTTAAAAAGTCGATTTACTCGTTTTCGAGATAATGACTAAAATCAGACGAAAAATGCATCTTTTATCGGTATTTCACAGAAAATTAACAGTTTACGTTAGCGACGTCATTACCTCTCCTGTAACTGTTTCTTGTGCCCTTAAGTGAATACATTTGTTTATACATTTCTGAACTTTTTAAATGTTATGCCGCAATCTTTAGAATATATTTTTGTATAATCTGTAGCTATCGCATAGAAATTTGCAAACAGATAATGACAACGAAAACTTTTGAATTGTTTTACATGTTGTTATGCACCTGATATAGTTTACTATGCGATATGGGTTTTGCCCATTGTTAAACGCGGACTGTCACCTTTGGTGGATAGTTGTCTCATTTGCAACCACATCTTCTTATTTATCAGTATTTATTTCAATAGTAGTAAGCCCAAATGTCTTCTTGTAAGATATGTTTGACATTCAAATTTTAAGGAAACATATTTCTGGCTTAAGAAAAAAAGTGTTTACCAACTCTGTATGCATGTAAATCGGTTTCTGGTAAGTTCGATAATTTTGATAAAACACCCGTTACCTCATTTTGTCTCTTGTAAATTCAAGCCCTGTCCATTCGAAAAATTTCACTCGGCTTTTTCCATGATATCATAATAGAAACAAATGCTACCACTCTAACCTGTTGATCATGATATTCGTCAACTCGAGTTGCTTAAATGTTCAAAATTTATATTGAGATTTTACTGAAAATTTATTTAAATTGTTATACTTAGTTTGCATTGATGTTAAAAAAAATGATAACTCATATTCTTTCCGTGAAATATTTTACTTACTAAACATCATCAATGTCATCTGTGAAACCTTGAATATTAATTGAGATGAGTATTGTACTCATATTACACACACAAAAAAAAAACTTACAGCTGCACATTATCTTAAGAATGTTCGCTTCTCTTGTTTTTGACTTGTTGTCAGATATTCGGAGTCCTCTAGTTTTTTCCATGTAGAGCCAATCAAAATTTTGCACGCTAACTTGTACTTTTCTTTTCATAATTTTATTACATATAGTTTAAAAGACATTTTGAAAATCTTATAAAATCCTTGTTATTTGTTCATAATGCTCGAAATAAAATATGTGCCAATGTTAATGAATGTTAAATCTAGAGAGAATTATTTCCCGTCAAATGTTCAATTGCCTTTATCTCAAAAGCTTTTTCGGTTCCATTATTGTTATACTTTCAATGTATCACTGTCTTTTAGAAACCTTCCTTTTTATAACACAGGAGCGAACATCCTTAATGACATGTATTACTTACCAAATACCCCCAAGATCCTGGCTGATAGATCTGTTTACAACTTTAAAACTGTATGCTGGAAAGAATGGAGCCGTGAGAGGTTCGGTCCATGTACATGAGATAGGTCCACAACACGAATATCAGAGCAGCTTGAAGGTTTTGCGGCATTAATTCCCTTTACTAAACTCCCAAATAAAACGATCTTAGCTGTCCAATGCATTTTCATTGAATAAAATTATATCCGATTGTGTAGCATATAAATACGATCTTAATTTAATAGTTTTAAGTAGTACATTACGTCAATGATTAATGACATAACAACGTGAATGACCTGTAGAACACATATATAACATATATATTGAAATAATTATTTCCCACTTAAGACCGCACAAGAAACTACAAATTCTAGGAATTAAAGATGCTTATTGGTAAACTATAAAAATTATCAAAAAAAAAAAAACAAAACAAACAAACAAGGCAAACTAAAAACAATTTATAAATATATATTTTGAAATGATAAAAGTAAACATTAAAAGGAATATTTAAAGTTTACATCATAAAATGCCTTTTCTGTTGCAAATTAGGCCAATGAAATATGAAATGAGTTCGTGGTAAAAATAAGCTGATATGTATTGATTACAATCTAACGTGTAGCTAGATTATATGACCACTAGAATATTATAACGAGGCAAAACACCATGATGTATGTCAGACGGACACAGACAGCTCACAATAAGCATAGGCTTAACCACGGCATTGAGGTAAATACTGTATTTCTCCGCTCGATAGTTAAATAACAAAATTTAAAGTGTGAGGCAGAAATATCATATCATACTAGATATCTGTTTCTTTAATGGTTGCATATGGAGGCACACTTCCCAAGTATTTGCAAAAGGATTGTGTTCATTTTGCAATAAATTTTTAAAATAAAATTAAGAATTAACTCATTAAACGGATAATTGCATACCAGCGCAAAAATGACCAAAACTTTCAATCATTTAGCATGCCGAAATGTAAATAAATGTCTTTCCTTGAATGTTCTCCGAATTGTATGTATTTTAGTTTATAGATTATCGATTACCTGTCAGTCAATCAAGTTTATGTTGTTTATTATACACTAAAATATTTTTTTCGTGTGTATTTTCACAATCAGCGAAAATTAGACGCAGTGAAAATTTAATCTGCCAAATTGTGTCATCATATCGCGAAAAAAACGACACAAAAACCCAGATATACGGCAGTTACGTAACAACTGATTTATACCTGGAAACTTAACCTGGCCTCTAGAGCGTGAATTACCGAGGTTTTTGTACTGACAATCATATGGAAATGTTGCGCTTCGTATGTTCTACATTGTCTGCATTGTTTGTTATTAATTACTAATTATTCTAAAACTCATTAAAGATAGAAGCAACACTGAAGTTCGAATCAAACAAGTTTAAAAGCCAAAGCAAGAATGAAGTTAAAGAGCATCGGTGACCCAAAATTGCTAAAGGTTTTGCCAAACACGGCTTAAGTAATCTCTGCCTGGTTAGAAAATCCTTTGTATTTCACATAATTAACATTTTATGAACAGTAAATTTATAAGAATAACCAAATCGTTTTTCTTTGATAGTTCTGGAAATATAGTTTAATAAAAGGAAAGTATCCAGCTGTAGTAAGAGTCCGAAAATATTCTTATAAAATTTATGTTGTAACTGAGAAAGGGGTATTTTTCGTTGATGGTTTAAATTGAAACAAAATACTTCAGGCTATATTTGTTTACACTTACAACATGTGGTTCTTTGGAATTAATTCCAAAAATTACATGACACAGGTTAAACTACTACTTGTACTAAGAAGTGTCGTCTCCGTTACATGAATATCATCCTCTTTACATACATTAACCAATTAATATTTATATAGATAAAAAAAGAAAACAATGACATCGAACTTATGGTATATATATATCAAAAGCACTCCTAACTCGAGTAAACATGTACTAGGTAGTGAAGCTGACGGTACTACAACCTAACGACGAATGGGAAGAGAATCTTACTATCAGGGGATTTTGCTTAATAATCCATTTATGCAATTATACTTAACGGACTTTATGCATATTTAAATTATATCAGGTTGTCTGTCAGTTATATTAACCAACCATTGCTATAACAGGATACACTAGTGTAATACTTAACAGTTTAAAATATATATATAGAACAGTTACTAGCAGCTCTCCTAGTGTATAGTTTGGAGAGACCAGAATTGAGTTTCACAAAAAATCTGACGACTAAAGTTAATCGTAAGTATACTGATCAGTTTCGGTCGTAAGATTTTCTGAGAAACTCATTTCTGGCTCTCTGGTGCATATCTGAACTAATTATAAAATATCTGTGTCGGTTTCAAGGTAAAACAATTTGTTTGATGGCGTTTGATTTTTTCTTCTTTTTTTTTTTTTGGACTTCTCTTTTTGAAATTGCTGAGGAGTTCCGTGTTTTTGATATACCTTTTTCGCCAATCTTTTGTTTGATACCGATGTAACTTCCGTTGACATTTACATTAGATCCAGTGTTTTATTGAGAGAAAATTGGGGTAAGGAAATAGCTCTTTTAATCAATGTTTTTTAACCATTCGTGTGTAACAGAATTAAACTCATTTATTTGGAATATCATAAATATTGGAAGTTAATATCATGTTTTGTAATGATATGTTTGTCATAAATCAATTTATCATCCCTACCAAAATAAAAAGTTACTACGAAAAAACCTTGTCTACTTCACGCCTTGTCTCTGATAGAAGAGACTTGATTTAAATCCGCCCTAATTAGGTCAAGGATTGTGAATCGAATTACAGCTTTGCACAGACACAATAAATTGAGATACTCTACAACTCACGTGGGTTTTGCAATTTCCACCTGTCCACGATATTCCCTTGATGGAGAATGGAGATTTTTTTTTTTTTTTGCTTCATTTAAATACATATCAGCATACGACCATTAGCCAGTACTTTAGGATTGTTACAATTTAAATGATCCATTTTATCTGTAAATATCGATTTCTAATATTCCAGTTGCGACTTTCTTGAACACAATTTATTTTAGATATGTTTTGCTGTTCTTATAATGCCTTTAAAAAGTAAAATCACAAAAATTCAAAAAGGAAAGTCTCCAATCAAATGGCAAAATCAAAAGTTCAAACACATCAAACGAATGGATAACAACTGTCATATTCCTGACTTGGTATACAGGCATTTTCTTATGTAGAAAATGGTGGATTGAACCTGGTTTTAAAGCTAGCTAAACCTCTCACTTGTATGACAGTTGCATCAAATTTCAAATTTAAAGTTGTCATGCTCTTTAACGTTTGATAAATTTGGCTTTTGCTACCTTTGTTCTCAAATGTACCTGATAAAAGTGACGCGGATGTCAGCAATTATAGGTAACCACACGAATTCAACATACTGTATAGTCAGCTATAAAAGGTACTGACAAGAAAAATGTAAAACAATTATAACGACAAAACTAACGGACTCATGTATAACAATTAAATTTAAAACATGACAGACATGAACTAACCACAGCCACTGAATTACAGGCTCCTGACTTTGGACATGCTCATACATAATGTGGCGATGTTAAAATATTTGTGAGTGCTTAATCTTCCCCTCACCTGGGACAATGTTGCAACAGCAAAACATAAGAACACACTAAACAAATAAGTTGCAAATGTTGGAGCTCGACAGATTGGCACGGATCACATAAAAACAACCAATAACAAAAAACAACAGAAACAATGCATCGATATAAGTTAAGCAGCATTTACTGAAAGGTAATGACAATGACAACTAAAAAATAAATCAAGTTCTCCCAGAATAAAGTATCAATCAGTATACATCCATCAAATTAGTGAACAGTATCGACAGAGTGTAGAATCCTGAGTACTCATAACGGTACATACATATTTAGTGTATGTTTATATATTTTTAAACAAAACCAATATTAGTACCGCTAGAAATAATTTTTAATAATTCCAATACGATGTTGAGTTGATAACCTTTAAGAATAAGATAATTCAGGAATCAATGAGTTCATATGGATCGTATCTAATTATACATGCTCTTTAAACAACATAACCGTAAAATTTAGCATATGATATCCCGTTTTTTATATGAATTCAACAGATTCAGCCGAATTTCTGAACCAAATATTTGAATTTTTTGGAAAATTTAGTAAAACCTTTAATTAAATTGAGGAAGCGAAATCAACAAGAACAAACAATTTTTATCAATGTTAATTATTACATGAGGTTTATTTCTACTTTTTATCAGTATATAAGTTTTGACACAGGTACTGTTGCAAAAATTCTGGCCGGTGAACCACTTCCATCATATATGTTTATAGCAGGAACAAATATTGTCGATCCAGAAGGAGGGAGTCTGTCAAGATTGGCAACATTCAATACCACAGGTATGTTTCTTTGAAATAGAAATGTAAAATTGGACAAATCAACTTTAGAGGTGGGTGAGTCGCCAATAGACGGAGTGTCACTTCCAACAATGTGAACAGAACGAAATTTCGCTAAAAATGTAATGGCATTGAATTCATAGGATGGAAATTGGTAGGAAGTAATATCCGAAGTGTTTTGAGTATTGAGCACTTTATATGGATCCGGGTATCTACTTGACCAACCGGAATTAAACAGAACGACTGCTCCCTTTGGTATTCGTCCATAACTTGCCTCCCAGCGTCTTATGTCCGATACTCGTACTCTGTAATTCACGTTTCTCGAGACCTGTCTCCTGATATCAATGATAACTCCCGGACCATATAATTTTTCTAATGGAATCTCGTGCATGCGTTTTCTGTTTCTGTAGAAGTGTGAAGAGGCATCTATGTGGGTTCCGCTGTGTTCCGAAGTGCCAATATAGTTACTTTCAAACCTGCATACATAAAAGATATATACAGATTGAAAACAGTGTAACAAGAAACTGTAAAATATTTCAACACAAAATTTTGCCCGAACAAATATGGGATTTTTGTCTTTATTTATCGAGCAGCAAATTGAGACATATGTTTTAAGATAGAATATGTTCACACTATACGGACTTCATATACGGAAGTGTGCTCCTTACGCAGAAGCTGTTCCAATAGAGTTATGAGGAGGAAAGATTAAAAATAACACTCCGTAAATTGTATGGACACCATCACGAATTGGTTGATCTATACGATGTGTCTGTGTCTAAACTAACGAACGACATTTTTACCACGTCTTAAATTTTTGTTCTTCGTCGCCTGGTCTGCTTAGTACGAACGTGACCTATTCCCGAATATGACTGTTTTGCCGAGTGTAAATTCGCATTGCTATACGGCTTGTCTCGGTATTTATGAATTTAACATTCATGTATTTAGTTATGATGTAAGTCCATTTGGATATTTGTTATGTCTTAAGGTCGCTGTTATCGACAACATTTTTGTTGAATTTGGAGGTAGACTTTTTCAACTAATTGTCGGCATTCCTATGGGAACGAACTGTGCGCCTCTCCTTGCCGACCTTTTCTTATTTTCATATGAATCGGAGTTCCTTCAGACACTTGTCAAACACAAGAAGATCAAAGAAGCCAGATTATTTAATTTCACTTTCAGATATATTGATGATGTTCTTTCCATTAACAATCCGAACTTTTCTGATTGGGTTCCATTAATATATCCCCCAGAACTAGAAATTAAAGAAACAACAGACACGGCTTCCTCCGCCTCATTTTTAGACTTAAACCTCGAATTTGACATACACAGTCATCTCAGTACCAGAATCTACGACAAACGAGACGATTTTAATTTTAAAATTATCAATTTCCCCCACCTTAGTAGCAATATACCAACTTCACCTGCATATGGGATATACATTTCCCAACTTATTCGGTATGCAAGAGCTTGCAGCTCCTACTCAGACTTTGTAAAACGTCACCAGTGTCTGAGCAGAAAGTTGATGAACCAGGGGTATGTCAAAGAACGTCTCGTCCTTTTTCTAAAAAAAGTTCATCAGAAGGTACCAAGAACTTGTTGATAAATATTCCGTATCAACATCACAAATAATACATAATGGTCTTGAAGTATAAATTCTGCTTACTGACGCTGTTTATCATCTTAATAACGTGTTAAAGTGTTCTTTTATATGTCTTTATTAATATTACTTTTACTGTTTGGTCTTTTTTTTTTTTTTTGGTGATATACATTTGACGTGGCTCTGTACTTATGCATCCCGTCATTGTGTTGTTTGTATTACTTTTCATTTTACTTGTGTGTTTTGTCCGTCTTTTGTCTTTTATCAGTATATAAGTTTTGACACAGGTACTGTTGCAAAAATTCTGGCCGGTGAACCACTTCCATCATATATGTTTATAGCAGGAACAAATATTGTCGATCCAGAAGGAGGGAGTCTGTCAAGATTGGCAACATTCAATACCACAGGTATGTTTCTTTGAAATAGAAATGTAAAATTGGACAAATCAACTTTAGAGGTGGGTGAGTCGCCAATAGACGGAGTGTCACTTCCAACAATGTGAACAGAACGAAATTTCGCTAAAAATGTAATGGCATTGAATTCATAGGATGGAAATTGGTAGGAAGTAATATCCGAAGTGTTTTGAGTATTGAGCACTTTATATGGATCTGGGTATCTACTTGACCAACCGGAATTAAACAGAACGACTGCTCCATTCGGTATTCGTCCATAACTTGCCTCCCAGCGTCTTATGTCCGATACTAGTACTCTGTAATTCACGTTTCTCGAGACCTGTCTCCTGATATCAATGATATTCTAATGGAATCTCGTGCATGCGTTTTCTGTTTCTGTAGAAGTGTGAAGGGGCATCTATGTGGGTTCCGCTGTGTTCCGAAGTGCCAAAATAGTTACTTTCAAACCTGCATACATAAAAGATATATACAGATTGAAAACAGTGTAACAAGAAACTGTAAAATATTTCAACACAAAATTCTGCCCGAACAAATATGGGATTTTTGTCTTCATTTATCGAGCAACAAATTGAGATATATGTTTTAAGATAGTATATGTTCACACTATACGGACTTCATATACAGGAGTGTGCTCCTTACGCAGAAGTTGCTCCAATAGAGTTATGAGGAGGAAAGATTAAAAATGACACTCCGTAAATTGTATGGACACCATCACGAATCGGTTGATCTATACGATGTGTCTGTGTCTAAACTAACGAACGACATTTTTACCACGTCTTAAATTTTTGTTCTCCGTCGTCTGGTTACTTAGTACGAACGTGATCTATTCCCGAATATGACTGTTTTGCCGAGTGTAAATTCGCATTGCTATACGGCTTGTCTCGGTATTTATGAATTTAACATTCATGTATTTAGTTATGATGTAAGTCCATTTGGATATTTGTTATGTCTTAAGGTCGCTGTTATCGACAACATTTTTGTTGAATTTTGAGGTAGACTTTTTCAACTAATTGTCGGCATTCCTATGGGAACGAACTGTGCGCCTCTCCTTGCCAACCTCTTCTTATTTTCATATGAATCGGAGTTCCTTCAGACACTTGTCAAACTCAAGAAGATCAAAGAAGCCAGATTATTTAATTTCACTTTCAGATATATTGATGATGTTTTTTCCATTAACAATCCGAACTTTTCTGATTGGGTTCCATTAATATATCCCCCAGAACTAGAAATTAAAGAAACAACAGACACGGCTTCCTCCGCCTCATTTTTACACTTAAACCTCGAATTTGACATACACAGTCATCTCAGTACCAGAATCTACGACAAACGAGACGATTTTAACTTCAAAATTATCAATTTCCCCCACCTTAGTAGCAATATACCAACTTCACCTGCATATGGGATATACATTTCCCAACTTATTCGGTATGCAAGAGTTTGCAGCTCCTACTCAGACTTTGTAAAACGTCACCAGTGTCTGAGCAGAAAGTTGATTAACCAGGGGTATGTCAAAGAACGTCTCGTCCTTTTTCTAAAAAAAGTTCATCAGAAGGTACCAAGACCTTGTTGATAATTATTCCGTATCAACATCACAAATAATACATGATGGTCTTGAAGTATAGATTCTGCTTACTGACGCTGTTTATCATCTTAATAACGTGTTAAAGTGTTCTTTTATATGTCTTTATTAATATTCCTTTTACTGTTTGGTCTTGTTTTTTTTTTTTTTTTTTTGGTGATATACATTTGACGTGGCTCTGTACTTATGCATCCCGTCATTGTGTTGTTTGTATTACTTTTCATTTTTACTTGTGTGTTTTGTCCGTGTGACTTTTTATGTTTCTTTGATACATATGACGTGTCTCTGTACTTTAAACATCCCGCCATTGTGTTATTGTTCTATTATAATTTTTGCATACTTTGAACGACAAGATTATTTTATATCTCTACCTGTGTGACGTTTACATTCTGACGTCAAACACGCGATTCTATGCCAGAGTTGATGTTAAAATTACAAAACATTCCCAGTGCTTAAAATCCCTCGATCCTTTATGGGTTGATTTGGCATACATAAATAATATACAACAATAAGTAAGCAATGAACGAGGTTGTTAAATGTGATATATACTTTTTTGTGTTGCTTTGTTAAATATTTGTTTGTTTTTGTTTCTGTTTTGACATTTTTACCTATAAAGTCTGTTTGTTTTATTCACGCATCGTTGTCAATATAATTGAATTTGATGCCACTGTCATACAAGTGAGAGGTTAAGGCGCTTTAAACCAGGTTTAATCCACCATTTTCTACATAAGAAAATGCCTGTACCAAGTCAGGAATATGACAGTTGTTGTCCATTCGTTTGATATGTTTGTGCTTTTGATTTTGCCATTTGATTAGGTACTTTCCGTTTTGAATTTTCCTCGGAGTTCAGTATTTTGTGATTTAACTTTTTGGAGACGGCGTGGTTTGGTATTTATATATCCCGCATTTTG
This sequence comes from Mytilus coruscus, assembly GCA_017311375.1. Taxonomy (NCBI): domain Eukaryota; kingdom Metazoa; phylum Mollusca; class Bivalvia; order Mytilida; family Mytilidae; genus Mytilus; species Mytilus coruscus. The sequence continues at coordinate 63,565,590 of CM029605.1, read as the reverse complement.
TTTGTTCTTGCATGATCTTGCATTATATAACAGTTATTTTATTTTTATTTTCCATATGTATGTAAAAGTTAAGATAAAAAATCAGCTACTTCATTGATATTATTTTAAGTTTAAAGCAACTACTGTGGATTCATTTATTTTCGTGTGTACCAATTTTCGTGGATTAAGAAAAACTTGCATTTTCGTGGATACTAGATTTCGTTGAATTGCCAAAGTCTGCATACAACCTTATAGAAAATGTGTGATTCGTTGAACATTTAAATTCGTGTACCCACGAAATCCACGAAAATGGAACCCAACGAGTAGTAATGAATGCACAGGATTTTTTGTTTATACACAGTTTTGATTTATAAGAAAAACTGACATGGATAGAAAATACAAATAATAACACTATTACAAACACAATTCCATTTGAAAATTCTTGTCATGGTTAGAAATTACGTAAAAAACACCATTACAAACTCCATCCCAATTCAATATTCTTGTACGTGTCTATAAATAAAACAAATCTATTTTTAAAATTTACCTGTAATTAAATACACGTCACAAAAAATACGCCACTTTTTGTGACGTTGATCCATTCATGTCACGCGCAGTTTATATTTCGTTTGTGGTGTCCTGGTGTGCAACGTTAATTCATGGGAGGTGTCAGTTGTAATTCTGCGGTTTACATGTTGTAATGTACTATTATATATCTATTTATGTAATTCTCTGTGCTGAGTGTTCTTGCGTTTGTTTGTACTGTATTCCTGTCACGAAGTGTTGTCATTTTAGCGGTTTTTTTAATATTGCCTTATAAGCGGAAGGTTTGATTAGCCATAAAACCAGGTTCAACCCACCATTTTTAATTAACATGTCCTGTACCAAGTCAGAAATATGGCAGTTGTTATCACACAGCTCGTTTCTATGTATGTTGACGTTTGCTTTTGTTATAGTTCAGTGTTTCTGTTGACCGTTGTTTTCCTCTTATAGTTGATAAGTTTCCCTCGGTTTTAGCTTGTTACCCGGATTTGTTTTTCCTTAATCGAATTATGACTACTGAACAGTGGTATACTACTATTGCCTTTATTTACAATAAAAATAATTTAACGATTTACATAAAAGTGTGCCTTTGCCGATTTTAGGTACGTTATAAAAAGTGAAAACAACTCTGCAGCGGAAAGACGTGGCTGGTACTATTATAAAGATGTTTCTACCATTTGTGTATGTAAAAATAAGTATTTCTACTATTTTTGCCCTAACAGAAATTATATTTATATCTTGAAGATTTATAAATCTGAAAGATAACACACATTACTCATAGGAAAACTTGATCTATCCGCTTGCTCTTGTTTGGGAAAGAAACTTTATGTCCGTCATAAATGAAACAACTCGTACAAACGTATTTCTTATTAAATGTTTGATTACGGAATTGGCAAAACGGCTATTCAAAACATCATACTGCAAGAACTGATTGCTTACAAATAAGTAGTCTAGTCTTCGAAGCTTTTGCAAACTTGAAAAATGACGATGTTTTAAGGCATAATTCAGACTAATGCTTAAAGAATCACTATCTGATGGAATTTTGGCTTTTTTAAAGATTAAATCAGTACAGTTCAATTTTACCACGGAATTAAAGTATAGCTATCGCTCTCTAGCATCTATTCAAGTTCATCAAATAAACATTGGTATGGCAATGACTGATCAACCAACTTCATTGAAGTGTGACCTTTCTGTGTGCTTTTATTATAACGATTGTTGAAAATTGACAGCATTACGAGATGAATTGTTGCCTAAAAATGATAATATTAAAATTGAAAATGCGAAACCTATTAATTTCGCGTTAATAAAAAGATCGCGAAATTTTGAATTTATGTTTTTGTCAGGTAGAACATCTCTTAAACGATAACAGACAAAGAGAAACATTCATTATCAATGTTTGGGCTTTTTGTTCATCAAACTTGTCTTTAGGCCAATATTATTACTTAACAAAACTACCAGACAAAATCAATTTGAACACACTCATATGTATCTACATGCGTATCCTAATTGACACTAAACAGTGTTCAGCACGGCCATTTCAGATGAACCGCCTGTCATATTACTATATAAAAGTATGACTGACCAGACAGCCAACAAGTATGTTGAAACAACCATAAGAAAGCCAAAAAAAAAAAAAAAACGTTGAGACCTATAAACAAAAAACTGAAAAAAAATGATGTCTGTAACTTTTGAGCTTTAAAATCTCAAGAATGTACCTTTTAAATGAATAAAGCACTTTTTATAATCTGATTTCAAAGCAGATTTCTTGAATATATTTCATCAAGTATGATTAAACCGAAATGATTGCAAGCCAGTGATTATAAATACTTAGAAAGGTTAAGAACTATATGAACAATAGGGATACAAAATTTAGCCAAATTCAGTTAGGAGAACTTTGCCTCAGGTAGTTGAAACTTAAGCTTCTTACTATATTTTTTTAATTATCACCGGAAACGTTGGAAACACATGACAGAAATCATTTTGGTACCTTAGCACTTTCAACTGAGCAATTGATACCCTCGTGATTTTAGGGTCGAGCAGCAGTAATGTCGACTTAGTGCTAGTAAATGAAAACAACACTCTATAAGTTATACGGCAATTAAAGCAATGTTGGGAATTGTGTGGAAGCAAAAACCGCATCCTAACGAGACCTTACACCGTTGATCCCTTTTAACCCAATTCAGCAATATTTTATCTCCATAAAAAGGAGTAGGTCATAACTGAAAGCTTGAAAAGCGATTTCATGGCAATTATTAAAGGATCTATACTCAAAATTCCATTTAAAAATGTTTGAGTCGTGGTCTTTTATGAGCGTTTTAAGTTCGAAAACCATGAATTCCATCTCAATGGTGTTATTATACTGCTAATGGAAATTTGATAACGAATACATGCAACTGTGTCAGTTTTTATACATCCTTGGCTTTCAAATATTCGGATTTGCGCGTACTTACATGAGCAACACGGCAGGTGCAACACGTGGAGCAGGATCTGTTTACCCTTCCGGAGCACCCGAGATCACCCCCAGTTTTTGGTGGGATTGATGTTCCACAGTCTTTACTGTTGTTTGTCTTTTTTTGACATGGCGTTGCTAGTTTATTCTTATGTGTTTGAATATCCTTTTGGAATCCTTCGTCGCTTTTTTTTTCTAATTAAGGTAAATCCTCCCCCAAAAAAAAAAAAAAAAAAAAAAAAACGCATGAAATATATAAAGTAATTCGGACGCATGAAATATATAAAGTACTATTTTTATTTTTCATGAATATGAGACAACAATTCAGTAGTGGTAAAAGATAATCGTTTCATGTTAAAATAAGTGAACCATATTGTGTTAGCCTCTCTAACTATTTTAACAATTGTTATGCATTAATCTTTCAATGTATCGGAATAACATTTTTGGATTATCTGTAGTTATTGAACAAAAATCAAGACGATTTCTAACAATGTATTGTTAACCGTAAATATTTCATTTTATTCAAAATTTTAACAACCAGGACGCTTTTCCATCGAAGTTTTAATCATAATGTTGAGACATCATTCCCGTAAATTATACGAGTTTTCGTTGATGGTTATAATATTTTCCCTTTTTAACGTCCTGTTCATTTATGATATTAACAGAAAAAAACACAATTTTAAGTGTAAGGCCAACATATCGTATTTATAAAATATATAAACAAATTGAATATAGGCATTGTGAATGAACTGTTATTTTTCTTTCGATACCATGTTCCCCGTCGGAGCCTCTACATCTATTCATACCTGTCAATCATTTCTCGCAAGTAAAACATTTTGGTCAGCCAGATCACTCGTGCTTTCTATTTTGACATATTTCCCGTTAATCTCTTTGAAACAATTGTTTGTTATTACAATTATTTATAACGCCGTGATCATGTTTCGATTCCTAGTTTTTATATAAAAAGAATTAACAAACTTTTCATATGCACGTCAATATTTTATGTCCAAGCATTATTTTAGATTTTGTTTGTAAATAACTTTACATATAATGGAAATAACAGATTTGTTGACAGTCGTTGTATTATAACAAAGATATTGCCTTTCTATTTTCATGTTTGAAATTTTAATGAAAACTCGTGTTTTTATAAACAAATTTTACGAATTGTGTCAATCAATACACGAAAATCAAAGTTTTACACTAGTCATGATCAGCCGTCTTTACTTTTGCGTCGTATTTCGAACCAATCTAAAGCTACCGCAGTCAGTAAGATTTTGTAAATCGATGTCGGCAGTTTAAATTTTATTATTTCATTAGTTACGTAGTAGTTGATAACCTGATAAAAATGCAGTACTGTAATATGTTTTCAGTTTTGGTGTTGATTTGATGGAATTTAAATGATTCGGAGATTTAAAAAAAATAAAATTATTCAGTTAAAAGAACTAAAATAACTCGTGACATTTAAGAAAAGTAGAAACGGGGGTGGATTATTCAATCATATTAATTGGTTCCAAATTTATGCAAAAGGGGGATATTTCCGAACTTTAAAGGAGGTGTCCGAATAAATTATCTAAATAGTAATCCTGGAGTTGACTGATAAATATAATAAATAAAATAGTTAAAGAAGACTAAAGCTTGTTTTGTTTATATGTAAAAGGATTAAATTTTCTATTCTGGTAAATCAATTGTTAATGGATCTCGATCAAGAGCCTCAAAAGGAAAGCACATTACTGTCAATCATTACACATCAAATTTAATTCATGAATGGATTTTCCCACGGTCATTCAGTAAGGTCAACTGTGTTTACTGTTACGATATTTCCCGCCGTTGAAAATCTCGTGCAGTGGACAAAATTGATCTCAGCTATTTTTAGCATTCAATACTGTCAGTGAAGTCAAGTTCAACCACACGCATGTGTTGATCACTGATATGTGTATCATGGAATTGTCTTTTCACGGCAAATATTTTTTTAAATTGCTGTCAAAAATACAACATACAAGTTTACATGCATTGTGCGTAAATAAATATTATGCAATTAAGAGTCAATGCAGCACCATTAAATTATTTAAATGGGAGTAATTTCATTTCTTCAGACTACAAAAACAAAGTAAATATTTAATTAACTGGTCATCAAAAGATTTGATTGAATGCTTCCAGTTTTAATGTCCAGTCCAGTCAGTGGCAATTATTTCATGCATATTTAACAAACACAAAAATATCAAAATAAACCTAATGCCCGAGAAAAATCGTTATCTTCTTCTAGTGTTATTATTTGCGTTTTATTTTAGTTACATTATATCACCAACTTTCGGACAATATTTGTTTACAGTAAAAAGTAAATTCGCAATTATAAAGAATCATCAAACTACTAGTATACAAGTATTGATCACTGTAATTTAATTTCGGAATTGACCCAATACAGACTGAATATTAAATACAAATGTAGTTTGGTTAAATATATAGAAAGATTTTACATGTGACCGTCAAACTAAAACGCACGCAGCAGCACTTTGCATCTCATTCTGCTAATCAATGGATGTACGTGGACAATAAATAAGTAAAACCATAGATGCGGGTTCATACATCTATGGTAAAACAAAAATAACCTTCCAGAAATAAAAAGAAAATATGTTTAAAAACTGTATGCCAACAAATACGAAAAAGATACAAAACAAAAAAAAAAAAAAAAAAAAAAACAAGGAACATAAAAAAAAATTATTTTGAGGAACCAAGAATATAATTAGCAGTTGAAATATAAAAAAGCCATAATTAAACAAATAGGCTATTTTTATTAAAACAAAGTTGGGGTCTAATCCCGGATCCCGCTTATTGTTTTGTCAGATTCCCGTATCCCGCTCATCATTTTTTTAGTTTCCCGTTTCCCGCTTATTTTTTTTTTTTTTCTATAAGAAGTCGCCTTGCAAGAGCCCTCCTATCGATATATAACACTTGTATTACCATTGGCAAGATATCAGGGAACAGATAAATGGCTTACTGGTGTCACAAATTTAGGAATGATACAAACAGTTTGTCAGTGACTCGCCAAAGGTGGGTGGTACTCTGGGCGCCAAGACTGTGAGAAGCGTAACTACGTGTCCAATAAATTGTGGGTAAAAATTGCGGCAGGGGATCTGGGGCCGCTGAATGCACCTAGCAGGTCTAAGGTACATTTGAGAGTACCCGAAGTTGCTGAAAGCTAGTTGATTGATTGATTGATTGCTAAAATGGCAAATAGTTCATGAATGTTCAGGACAAAAACAAATTTACAATAAATACAACAGGTAGCTAGGTCCTGATTGTCGAGGATGAAGGTCTGGATTTTAGAAATGCAATGCATAGAAAATGTGGTTTTCTTGGATAGGAACATAGATTTTGCCTTTCAGTAGACCACCTACGAACCCCTCAAAGAATTGTTGCAAGTTGCTTAACGTGTAGAGGGCGTGGCATTCTCTCTACACTAGCGGCATCGGATTTAACGTCCCCATTCTGACCAGACGTGACTGTGTAATTATACATTACGCACAACCAAACGAACGCCTAACTTCGGCAAGGATTTTATTGTAGGTCGGATAAGGACCAAGTGGAAAGCTAGTTGAAAGTCAACAACAATTAATAAAAAATAAATCATGCATATAAAAAAAGTCAGGGTTTTGAGCATGATGAGGCTAATTCAAGTATTTGTTGATAGAAATGAAATGATCTGAACCAAAGATCTAGTTTTTAGTTTATATAAGGTGGAATATAATGGCATTCTATCCAATACTCAATTCACTAAGGGTGATAGACTCTATAGTGTACAAATGACATTTGATAATTAAAGAGTTTTACCGAGTTTACATGTATCTACAGATAATGTTGTTTTAAATTTTTGTATATAAAATAGTTATTTGTGAAAAAAATATGTGTATAGGTACGTGCCAAAAGTGCCTAACGGCAGCTACGCCCCTGACTGTCATAAGATTTTATTAAGAAAAAACGGAATACATTTGATATGATAAACAAACAAAAATTACGTATATCCCCATCACACTAGGACCACGATCCCACTACGATCTCAGAAATTATAAAACTTTGAAAGTCATAGTAAGATCGTGGTAAGGTCGTAATAAGGAAATGCCAAGTCTTCATGATCGTGGAGCTTTGAATATGCTCAAAACATTCGTAGTGTAGTCATGGCCAAAACTAGTTGAAGAAGAACCGTATGAACTCAGTCGTAGTAAGGACGTAGTTAGATCGGGATGGGCGTAGAAGCATCGTATTGGAAACGTGGTGCAATCGGGGTAGCCAGTGGAAAATATTTCGCTGCAACCTTAAGTATGCCTATAATATCCCGATTTCACTATACGTCTTAATTACGCTTCTACAATATTGATTCGATTATTCTACGATGAGGAAGACAAATGCGCAGCTACTTTGCCTTTGTCGTCCTCGTCCTCATCACTACGATTCTACTACGTCCTAGCCACGAGAATTGTGTTATATTTCCAAATTTGCAAATTGGAAATTTCAAAATTGCATACCTTTTTTGAGACCTCTGCTTTTTATTTACCACCCCGATCATTAAGTGTTTTTAATACCTTTAGTGGAAAGTTATCTCCAGGAAACTGATGTGTACAATGGGAATGTCAAGATATTTATAGGGACGAAGAGCGTAGTGACAACGAAGTGGAGTCGTTTTTCGATCGTAGTAGACACGTATTGAAATCGTAATGCGATCGGGAAGGTTTTGGAAGAAGCGTTCAGAGATCGTGCAAGTCGTGGTTAGGTCTTATTAGACGCAGCAAGAGCGTGCCAAGATAGTAACTACAGAACGTGTTACTGTCGTAGCGAAATCGTAGCAGGATCTTATCAGGATCATAGCAAGATCGCAGCATCAACGTGAAAACTATGAAATAAATTAATGAATATTCAAGCCAACCATACCACGATCTCACTGTAATCTTATCTATTTTTATAGTTAGTAAATCACTCAAGTATGAGGTCAACTCCTTATTCATGGTCTTGGTCTAGTGTGATGAGGGCTTTACATCCACTTCATTTGAACTTTGGTGGACATCTGTCTCATTGGCAGTCAATCCACATCCCTTTTTTTTTCATTTTTTGACAACAAATTTTGATTCACGCTTAATAAAATGATGATTTTCCCGGATTCCCGCCTCATGTTTTTGGTAATTTCACGTGTCCCGCCAGACTTTATTTCCCGTTTTCACGTACAATAATTTGACTTTCACGTGTCACGCTTACAAAAATCGGCCAATCCCGCGTCACGCTTAGACCCCAATGAGACCCACAAAGTTGTCTCCACTACTTCACATGTAAAAATATTTTATGTCAAATACGATGTAGAACTAATCAATAAAGTGAGAGGTTTAAATCACAGGTAACCTGATTCTGAAATCAGTGAAGCGTAATTGTCTAGTAGCACGGGTTAAGATGAAAGGACAATTATATTACCATTCACACCTGGATTTGTTGATTATTGACCAAACTACCTACCATAAAATTGTCGGATTATTCATTTCCGACATGTCCGAGTCCGTTATTAATAGTAATAAGTCTCTACCCGTACTGTATAATAACTACGATGTATATCTAATTCAATAAACTTTTGAAGTGTTTTAGAATTCGTCATCCCGGGACCTTTCATAGTTAACTATGCGGTATGGATTTTGTTCATTTTTGTGGCGTGTAGCTGATTACATCCTTGTCCATTAGTCTTTGGTTGATAGTTGTCTCAGCATAGCATATCTTCTTGTTTTCGGGAGGTTTTGCTAGCCATAAAACCAGGTTCAACCCACCATACTTTTTTTAATATTTAAACTTTTAAATAGAATGCCTATACGACATACCAGCTCTTAAAAACATCTTATCTCTCTCAAAAATGTTCGTTAGCAGCTAAATATAATAGGTCTGTTTCAAAATTCCTTTGAAGATTCATTCAAACATGTATTCTTTAACTATTTTAACATGTTTCAATCAAGTCTAAAAAGATATTTCAAATTGTAACCTGTCACTTAATGCTAGATTACACCAAAATTGGTTGACGGGAACCTGTTTATAATGTTGTTTTTTTTTCAAAATTTTAAATTATCTTAAATGCTTTCTTGTTGGATTTTCATGACATTCAAGCTTTAATGAAAACATATTTTTAACTGACCTCAGAACAAATGTTTTTCTTATTCCAAATGCATTTTAACCGGATTGTGACCAATTTGATAAGCATTGATATACCACCCGTTGAATGATTATGTCTAACGTAATTGCCCTTCATTACCATAATTAGAAATTGTTGTCGGCAATTTTCTATTACTTCATTTTAAAAGCATATGTTACCTCACTAAACAGTTGATTAATTTTTCATCCACTACAGATTTTTCAAGCTTTAAAATGCATGTTTTCCAACAATTTCTTAAAGACTTGTAGTTGCATTTATTTAAAAACATTGTTTCCGTCACATCTTTTTAATAACAAATATTTTTATATGGCTGCTGTGAGACCTTTAAAACGATTTTAGGTTCGAACCGGTATTACAAAAAAGTATTAACAAAAATACCGAAATGCAAAATAAATCAAATAAAAGTCCATGAAGCTTGACAAAATCAAACGCTCGACTATATCAAACAACGGAGCGATAGGGAAACAACTGTCATATTTCTGACTTAAAACAGACATTTACAAAATACCAACTAACTTCTGCACATTCTTTCTTTGACATATGTTACTTACCAATTACCTCCAAGAAACGGGCTGTAAGATCTGTTTACAATTGTAAAATTGTACTGTGGAAAAAATGGAGCCGTGAAAGGTTCAGGTCCATGGACATGAGATAGGTCCACAACACGAATATCAGAACAGCTTGAACGTTTTGATACAATAATTCCGAATACTAAACTAAGAAATAAAAACATATTCGTTGTGTAATTAATTTTCATTGTATAAATCTATAATTGTGTTATGTAATGAATAAAAACGATTCTTGTATTTATAGTTTTTAATAAAACATGTTGCTGCACATCAGTTAAAAATTACGACAATGCTTTGACAGCCGATATATCACGAATACTGATAATAATTTTTAATGACGTCTTAAAATCACATAAAAAACCACAAGGCATATGCATAATTAGTCTGTTATCTGTAATAATTTTCCCGAACATGAAAATCAAAATAAAAAAAATATAAAACTACTTAAAAATAAAATAAGTATGATGTAAGAGGATTACTAAAATTCCCTAGAATGTCTTTTTTGTTGCAATATTTAAATCAATCCATATTTACTGATGTCGTTGTAAAATTAAGGCTGACACTTTAAAATGTGCATAATTTTTGAAATTTCTCCTAGTATATATAACAAAATATTAACCTGACTCCCAGAGTGTGTTAAGGAGGCCATAGGGCTATATCATATGTCAAACTAACATTAAAACCTCACAATAAATACAGATTCTACCAATGCATTGAGAGGGATATACGATATTTATACACATAATTGGTAATTTTTTAAAGCGAGACTTGCCGAGCGTTTTCAATGATTACAATTTAACTGTCCAGATAAGCAAAATATCTATTGCAAGAGATATGTTTTAAAGAAATTGGTTTCTCTAGCGATATTTGAACGATATGGAGTCTCACATTTTAATGGTTGCAAAAATATTTTGAGTCGGCAGAATACTCAATAATTTAACATTCGTCAGCATTATTTCGCTCAAATGTACTGCTGAAGACCACTGTGGCCCCCATTTGGTAAGATTATCTTTGCACAGATACCATCATGTTGATTGATTTCGGTGCTCAAAAGATCGTTGTAACAGAGAGTCCTTCATGAAAAATGAACCTGCAGAGAGAAGGATCCGACAACATTAAACTTTCATTTGAGAAACCAAAATGAATGCCTAGCATTCTTCTGCTTCAGTACCCATCTCATGATTGACCACAAGTGATGCAGCGAACGAACTTTCATACTAACAAATGTTATCCGTATTATTCATTTCATTAATGACAGGACCGTATCTGACATTGAAAGGTGAAAGGACTAGAGCTCGCACACGCAACTGTCATCCGTATTATTCATTTCAGTAATGATAGAGCGTATGCTGAAACGAAATCTGACATTGAAAGGTGAAAGGACTAAATTTCGTACACCTAACTGTTATCCGTGTTATTCCTTTCAGTGATGATAGAGCGTACATTGAAACGGAATCTGACATTGAAAGGTGAAAAGACTAAAGCTCGCACATTAAAGTGCAGAACAGGACACCATTGAAACTTTATTACTGTATTTATTATTTTTTTATTTCTCATATTTCATTGAAATTTGTACATTTGTTCGTTGAAAAACATCAAGTACCAGTACCTTTTACCGGCCTCGTTAACATTAGTAAATAACATATTTATACAGCTCTTAGTACTTGTTAGTAAAATACATACAATATAAAATACTTAAACGCAAACTGTATTATTAATCAGTGCCGTTTTTTTTTATTATTGGGAAACTCTTTATGATAGCTAAGCGAGCCCACCGCAGTCAAATCGAAAGTAGGACAGGTGATTTCTAAACCGTTGCATTCAGAAAAATTACAGTTATCGACGACGTTGAGTGTTTTGAATAGTCTTTTTTTTTCATATAAACATGTGAAGAGTGTGGTTTAGAAGCGTATTGGAAACTTGAAGCTATGGGAATCCAATCCCCAGAAGTACACGAAAAAGAGACTGAATATATAAGAAGTTACCACAAGAGAACATTAAACTTTTAAATGGACTTCTGAAGTAAAGTGATGAAGCATATTTGTGTAACCCGATGCATATCAGCTGTTCTAAATTTTAATTATATGAACTATGTTAGGTTTTATTGTGAAAGAACTGGGAAAAATGTGAAGCTGAGAGACTTTAATTTTAACATAATTTAATATGTATTCTTTTATTTTCTATGTGAAATACTTGTACGCGGCCTCCAGAATGTTAAAAAAGATAGTGGCACCAGATTCGTTGCAAATTAACGTACCTTCATAGGTCGAAGTCATACAGATGACGACGTGTTGTTTCTTATTTTAGAGATATATAATTAAAATTCTAATACTAGCATGACCTTCTTTAAACGCTTTGAGTACACACTCGTGGTAAAATATTTTATGTCATTTAGTCGGCAACGTCATGATTTTTTGGGCTGTTTCCTTCATACTTCCTTGTCGTATGCTTTTTATGAATGAGTTACCCGAAGTCAATCTGGGTAAATGACGTCATCGAACAATTACTTAAGAAAATAAGCATTCTACGGGAAAATGAACGAATCATGAAACTGAAATTCATCAAAACACGAATTATACACAAACGATGATAAAAATGTCTTGAAAGCCAATTTTCTTGAATAGAATAAGATAATCATTTAACTTTGTACAAGCCTGTCCAAGTATGTTATTGTAAATCATTAAAACATGTCACTTCTTCAGTTTTCTTTTTCTTTTTCGTCAATGTTAAAATTATGTTAAACGTCGAGAATAGCAAATATTTGCCCTCACCTAGAGCGCTTCAATCCAAAAGAATTGCCGTGTTTGACTTTTAAGATAGAAACAAATCATTGGGGCTTGAATTATTTCTTAAATCATCCCACATTTGTTACTTAACTGCAACACCACAACTTACCTATTTTGTCGGTTACCTTTTACGTGTCTAGCCCTAAGCTTACTTACCAGATTCGTTGCGATTTTATTTTGTCACAATTTTCGTCATTCATGAAAACAAATACAAGATCTAATTATGACATTTGAAATGTCAATTGTTGTGACAATTCGTATTATCGTTATCTCGTAAGTTACTAAAGCATTGAGGATTTTATGAGAACAACATCTTGGATGATTTGCATATGCGTATATTTGGCTCTGTTTCTTCGGGGTTTTTTGATATTTTTTCCACATAGATACTTGAAGGAAAAATAAACTTGATTATATATAGGTTAACACTTTGAAGTGGGTTCTATATTCTGATATGATACTTCTCCTGTCGAGACAATTAACATTTTTGATTTTGAATGAAGAAATGTCGATTCGCAAGAGGATGGAATCTGTTTCTCTAATGGTTGTTGTTGACGATACGAAGAAGGGCTGCATAAAGATTGCATCTTTCCATTTTATCTTATCGGATATGGTCGCCTTTTTTCGGGACGACACAATAGAAAAATGAGAGGAGGTTAACAAAAGCTGACCTTTCTTATTTAGAAAGTTAGAATTTTGACCAATGAAAAATTTCGATCAAGCAAACCACAACTTGATTTTAGAAAAGAATCAACAGAACGTTGAAAATATAAATCGGTAAAGAATCAGGGAAAACGAGATATAGTTCTGAAGTTTAAAATCATATGAAACGAGTTTTTTGTAATTATAATGTTATGAAAATTATTGAACTAATGCATGGATATATACTAAACTAAGTACTCTATGCACGCTCTTTTTTACATTTATTACAAATCTATAACGCATTATTGACAAATCATTTTTCAGTCAGTGTTGTTGATCCCAAGCTTATTTATTTTCAAGTTTGTTGCCGAAAATTACCGGATTGTCACATTGATAAACAATCAACACAGAATAGAGTACGTGAAAAATAAATAAATTAATTAATAAAGCCATGCTTATATTCATTTTATTGTTTATAAGCGTTCCAATTTGTTAATTAAACTTTTCCATAACAGTTGTTAAATAATTTGGTGTATTTAAATTCTTCTTTAAGACTTTATTCTTACTTATAATACTTTACCCTACATTGCACGTTTTTCCCTTGCACCTACGCTGTGCGGTTGCCGAACCTAATTTCAAAAAGAGGTCTCGTATTTAATATCATGATTTCCTTGATAGAGGGTTGCTGCTTACAAGGAAGCTATTGAATCAAGAGTACAAAGTGGTGAAGTTGAAAATTCCCATCGAACATTTAACGGACGCCATCACGAGTTGGTTGACTGTTATGGAATATCTGTTTCACAGATGGCGACAGATATGTTACCACAATTTTGTTCTCTTTTCCTCGAATGTGACCTACCGAATTAAACTTATCATTGGGTTATTACTAACATGAGCAACACGATGGGGTCCAAAGGTGGAACAGGATCTGCTTACCTTTCCGGAGCACCTGAAATCCCCAAGGTTTTGGTCGGGGTTCGTGTTGCTCTGTCTTTGGTTTTCTTTGGTTTTCTATCTTGTGTTTTATGTACCGTTGTTGATCTTTTCTTCCATTTCGTTTTTTTTTTTTTTTTTTTTTTTTTTTTGTGCCATGGCATTGTCAGTATCTTTTGGCTGATGAGTTTGAATATCCCTTTGGTAAAATTCACCTCTCGCTTTAGGTCACTGCATATGGAAAAAAATATCGGCTTCGTTTCAAGTTTAGATCTTAACCATTATTGTCAATTTTTAGATGTAAGTCAAGATTTGAAGCAGACTGTTGTATCCGATATTTATATGTCTGATGTGATCGATTCGTTCTACATGTTCACCAAACTTTGAATTATTTATATGGAGGACATCATCTATATAGCAGAACATGAAGTGAAAAGATAATGTTAGCTTCTTTTCTCGGCCGTATATGAATTAAGGAACAAGTCGGCAAGAAGAGGATCACAGTTGGTTTCCATTGAAATGCTGATTGTTTGCTGAAAAACGCGTCCTCCAAACGTAACAACTATGTTGCCAATCAAGAAATCAACAATCTTGATAATGTCACTTTCATAGATTTTTTTTTTTTTTTTTGTTTGAAACAGAGTTTTACAAAGTACTCCTCCCTAAGACAAGATACTTATATCAACGTTTGTCATTCCTTTTTATGAAACAAGTTTGGACCAATTCTTTTGATTTGTCTTTTAGTTTGAACGGGGACTACTTGTGTAAAGAGTAGAAAAGTCGAATGTTTTAATACTGTTGCAAGAGGAAAGAAACTTAGATTATATGTACTATAATAGATCTTTAGATTTTTCATTGATTCGTCGCCCCTAGATATTCCCAATTACTTTGAAGCCGACTTTGATTGCTGATAAAATTGATGTTATTAATATACAAAGAGATTTCGTGGAGCACTTGGATGACTTAGCAATATAACGCTGTTTGTAAGGACATTTATGTAGTTTAGGTATACAATACAGTGGGGGTATTTTAAAGTCAATGAAATTTAAACAGTGGTGGTGGTTAAATTTAAGCTGATATATATCTATTACAATCAACCTGAAAGGTTCTCCTAATACAAAACATAACCTGACCACCAGATAGTGAGAATGAAGCTATGTCAGTGTGATATATAGATATAGGAAGATGTGGTACGAGTGCCAATGAAACAACTCTCCTTCCAAGTAACAATTATTTTGATAATAACATTATTTTGCGGAATTTTCGTTTTATGACATGTTACATTGAAATAATAACTGAAATGGACCGATTTGTTTATTTTGCATCAGAATAGAGATAACCGTAATGTATTCGAAGCTTGGCTTACGTAAAACGTGGGATTTACTGTCAAAAATTGAGTTTATCTGGTCGTATAAATAAGATGGGCGTAAAGCGGAACTGCCAATTTTGTGTATCTATGCATCTGCGGTAAAAGTAGATATACTGTGATTATACTAGTTGACGATATATAGGTCGTCATATTAAAATGTTGAAATAAAATCTTTAGCACATTTTTTTCATATGCTTTGGAGAGCAACATGAAGTGGAGCAACATGAAACGGTGGGCTTGAGGCAGTTGCACTTACCTTATAGATTTGGATCAGACCGTTTATTTGGAAGGCAGCCCTCAGACTTTTTTTTTTTTCATTTGAATAAGGGGTTATTAACAACCTTGACTACTCATGAGAGTCTTGCTCACTATGTGTTAAATACTATATTATACAAATTTCAAAGGTTCTAAATTTTGGTAATTAAGATTTTAAACTTTTAAAAACAAGATAAATAAATTCTGTATATTATAATCTGTCTTGTTAAATAAATTATAAATACGAAAAACCTGTTCAATTTAAGAAACTTATAATGATCAATTATTAAATGAAATATTTATTAACCAATATAAAATTTGGAGTTAAAAAGGGGCGCAAACACCCAATTTAAGTTATATTTAACTTATGTCAACGTGTCGCATGTCTAAATATAGATAAGATTCGTGTGGATATAATCATTTCCAACTATCATAGAATAAAAATGACAAAATATGAAAATATTTTTATGAATTTAGTTTATTTATTGTCAAAACGTAAACTAGACAATAGTTTTACTAGAAATAGGTTAAGCTAGAGAGTTGATAAGAAGTAGTGAATTCGGAAACGATAATCAACTTCAGACTAAAGTTATTTTGTTTAGCCCTCATTTACATATTATACACATTAGGTTATACTACTTTGCATACCAATTTAGGATAAGTAGTACTTGTCAGGTGTTGCTTGACCTCCACCGCTGTTTCAGATTTCATTGACCTTTTTTCAAAATTATTATAACATATCTTTCCATTGTTTAAGTCATACATATATCTTCTTGTTTCTGTCACATACGTTTTAAGACATTACAACAATTTCGGTATATGGGATATCATGGTTGACTAAGTTTATCAAAATACATGTATGTCCGTTTCATTTGCGTGACGTTTCATTTAATCATTGCTGTTCATAAAAAATATGTTCTTCTAGATTTTTTTTTTATTAAATGTCCGTACTATGTAGTTGATATCCCTTACTTACTTATCATATGACTATTTTCATTCTCTGTAACATTTATATCCTACATTGTACAATGATTTGTAATTATTTTGACACCGATGCATCGTTGATTTATTGTAACTTTAAATATAATTAGCAGTATTGCTTTTAAAATATGCATTTATTATTAATGAACAAGCAAGTTACTAGTTTAAACAAGATCTTAATTAATAATAACATAATAAACAAAAAGATATAAAAAAAACACTTTGTTAATTTACATAACCGGTTTCTATTGTTATACAATGAAAATGTTTTTCACAACTAAAATCGTTTTATTTGTTTACCTAGTAAATGTTATTTTTGCCTCAAAACTTTCAAGTTGCTCTGATTTTCGTGTAGTGGATCTATCTCATGTACATGGACCCAAACCTTTCACCGTTAGATTCTTTCAACAGTACAATTTTACAGTTCTTCACAGATCTTACAGCAAGCCCCTTGGGGGAATTTGGTAAGTAAAACAAGCCATCCAAATATTACAGGAAGCACTTTGGGGGAGTTTGGTAAGTAGAATACACCATTTTAATCTAACAGGAAGTCCCTTGGTGGAATTAGATAAGTAAAACACGCCATCTATATATATATCCTTTAATTTATTAGACTGGGGTTGTCAAGAAAATTATATTGGACAAACCGGCAACACCATTAGAAAACGTATGACAGTACATAGACAGCAAATTCGATTGCCGAGCACAAGAAAAACCCGCTTAGCGAACATATTGATAGATGCGCTGGATCAAATCATCCAAATTTCTTCATTTTTCCATTTTATCAGTGTTCAGATAATACAACGGAACAAATGAGAATTAACAAAGAAAATTATTTTATTAAGAAATACCGTCCGAAATTAAATAGATGAATCGAGAATCTGGAAGGCATTTCTTTTTTAATTATGTACTTTCACTTTCGTTTTATATAGTACCTACGTTGTACTGTATTATAAAGTTTAGGACTTAATAATAATGTCGCTAATAGACGTTACCCCTGACGACGTCGCCAGCAACCATATCCTTGAAGATCTGTTAAACAGTGAAACCGGTAGGATACTATGGAGAATACTATGGAGAACATTATGAACAATTTTATATTGTAATAGACAAAATGTGAATATTCATTTTGAATACAAATATTTGGTGCATTTTCAGCCTTTTTATATATATATATAATCTTTTTGTAAAGGTAAGTTCAAACATTTGAAACATGGAGCATCAGTTTTGCTTAGTAAATAAATAAATTAATAAAATGATTTGAAAAATAAATACGGTTTATCATACTTTTTTTTATATATATGTTCTAAATGAATATTTGGTTTAAAATAAAACAATATTTGGTATGACGAATTGTTTTGTCGTTTGGATTCAAACCACATTTCATTTTTTTTTTTTTTTTTTTTTTTCATTATATACCTAGGAGGGTCTTGATGGAGTTTACGTTATAGATATTTATGAAAAAGTAGAATAAAGGACAAAAAAAAAGATAAAGATAGGCCTAAAAACTAAAGAATAGAGAATAACAGGGTGCTTAAATATAACGAATAGAGAATGTGCAAACTAAATAAAGAATAGGGGAAAATAGTCTAATAAATTAAAGGATAAAAGAATACGCATCCCCATCCGGATCCTCGCCTAGTGTAGTTTGTTAGATACGACATTTAACATAAGTTAGATGTTAAATAATGTCACCAAACTGTATGCTTGCTAACTTTATACTTGGTGTGGGTCTTTTTCTTTTTTCCGGCTGGCTGATTAGTAATTATCCTATGCAAATCAAATTAAAAATACTATATTATACCACATCTCTTGATTGTTGTTTGATTAATGGCCAGTGACAAATATGTCATGCATTTTCAGGAAAGGTACACATTTTTCTTTACAACGGGAAGTTGCTGCAAAGAAATGTCGACGTTGCAAAAGAGATGTTAATTTGGACTGCCACTGAAAAATGGGGTTGATCTAGCTATAAAACCATGTTTACCCACCATTTTCTTCGGGAAAATATCTTTACCAAGTCAGGAATATGACAGTTGTGTTTCACTCGTTCCTTTGATTGATAGTGTTTGATTTTATCATTTTTTATGGACTTCCTATTTTTAAATATACCTTAGAGTTCGGTATTTTTGTTATACTTTTTAGGATATTGATAGAAATTTTGTTTTGCAACAGGTCACCTACAGACCACTCATTGAGTTATTGCATAGGTTTCAAGTGTTCTTTAATGTGCAGAGAGCTGGTAACCTGCACTCTATACACGGTTCATTGCGGATGCCCCACTCAAACAAGGGTTTTAATGCTCGAACACTAGAATTACACGGGATGACCATATTTCTATATTATAGTCAAACCTTGGGATTTCTCTAAAGATTTGTAACATATTTCAAAGAGAAAATTTTAAGGAGATTTGGTAAGTAAAACGTGGAACAGAAAGAATGTGTAAATGTAAGTTATTTTTTGTTTCAATTTCTCAATACTTTTTCCGGCAGTGGCGTTAGCAACGTCAACAACGTTTCAAGTTATGATATGGTTACACAGGCAATGCATTTTCTGTGTTGCCAGTTAACTAAAGTCAATGAAGGCTGAGTTTTAAACCAAATTTCTCCATCTATTTAGAAATCTTATATTTTGATAACTTAAAGCCGAAAAAGCGTGGATATAAAAATAAATGTAGATACAATGGATAAGAGTAAATACCACAAACACGGAATTCAAACAATTTATTTATTTGTTGCTCTTTATTTCTTTAGCCCATTATTCTTGCTGTAGCCTGCCATTTTTTTTATATTTTACCATATTTTTCTACATTTCTTGCCAATTATTGTTTTTATTGTAACACCCAGACCCTCTTTTATGTGATTGTTTAAAAGATGTCCATCTGACGTTGCTAAAATACAATAATTCAAGTGCCTCGAAAATTATGTCAAAACATGCAGAAGATTGAAACTCGTAGCAGGAGATTCCCCTTAAATGATCAACACTGTGGTTGTGATTTCAAATCCCCCTCGTTGCAAGGCTCGTTCCACTTCGACTCCCACCTTTAATTGACTAGGATTGACAATTATGATTCGAGACTGCACAACTACTTCAATCTGTATTTATACATGTAGGTATGAAGTTAACTATATTGGTACAACTGAACATAGTGGAACACATATAGATGCCCCTTCACACTTCTATAGAGGTAGACTACGCATGCATCAGATTCCATTAACAAAATTATATGGCCCGGGAGTTATTTTAGATGTCAAGAAACAAGTCTCCAGAAACCCTGGATATAAAGTTCGAATTTCTGACATACGACGCTGGGAGACATACCATGGACGTATTCCGAATGGAGCAATGGTTTTAATGAGTTCCGGATGGTATAGAAGGTATCCAGATCCATATAAAGTTTATAGTACTAATAATATTTCGGATTTTAAATCTTATCGCTTTCCGTCATTCGACTTCAATGCACTTAACTTCTTAGCTAATCAACGTTCCGTTCACGCTGTCGGAAGTGACAGTCCATCTATTTACAGGGGAACTTCTACTCAACCGGATTTTTCTGGATTTGTTGTTTTGTTTAAAAGAAACATACCAGTTGTATTGAGTGTTGCCAATGTTGACAGACTTCCGAATTTTGGATCAACAGTTTTTCTTCCTGCTATAAACATATATGATGGAAGTGGGGCACCAGTCAGAGTATTTGCTACAGTTCCTGAATCAAAAATGAAATATTGATACAAAGAATTCAATTCACCTTATGTAAAGCATGTATGCATTAGTAAGTTACACTTTTAGCATGAAACCCTTCCGTCTAACATCGATCTTCATATGAAATACTAGTGCATTTGGGATAGTTCACACAATACATCGCTGCCTTTATAATATAACTATGCAAGTACACCACACTGTGTATTCCTATACTCAAGAAAATGCTGTCATCTATCGAATGTTTCAGTGCAATATAACAAGTACATTACAGAAACAGTGTACTATATATTACTACTAAGTTCCTGTTATGCTGTTGACTTGGAAAATGATGCATTGGGAGTCCATTGACAACAATATTCGGTTACCAAAAAAAAGTGATAAATTATAAAAGTAAGAGGATGTGGTATGGCTGTCAATGAGACAACTTTCAACCAGAGACCAAATGCACAGAAGTTAACAATTTCAAGAAAATCATCTTTCGTCACAGAGGTTTACTTTAAATCAGTAAGAAAGCTTTGTTAACTGAATTCCATTACAGGTAATACAACTGTTGACGCTTTTCTGGATCTTTAAATGGTTTCAAGAAAAAAGATCAATTAAAAAATTCGTTTTTTACCAGAAGTTGTACTAGATAAAAATAAACAGCTATCGGGGTTTTCACAACGTCACATCTTATTGATATTATTGGAAAAAATGTTAATCAAACGATATTGGTTTAACAATAGTATCGGCTAGTCTAAAATTCCACATATTTTTATGTTTATCTTCAATTTCTATCAAATTGAGGTTTTTCATGGCAATTCTTTTCCATTATTTATCACACGCGCGGCTGTAGTTGATAATTCCACTTCTCTGCGTAGATATGAAATATCAATACAGTCATATGACATGAGAAACATATTCCAAGACGATGGAATAGATAAAATACAAATAATCTCATTATTGATACCAGGATTGAAATTTTGCATGCCAGACGAGCGTTTCGTATATAAAGGACGCATCAGTGACGCTTGAATCAAAAATTTTAAAAAGGCCAAACAAAGTACGAAGTTGGAGAGCATTGAGGACTAAGAATTCCTGAAGTTTTGCCTAATACAAAATGACATTAAGGTGCAAACGAACATCTATAGTTTTGAAATTGAGTTTATATTACCCATTATCCTGAACATTTATTAAATATTTAGTACTGGACATTAAGCAGACAACAAACAATCGCTAATCTATATAACGCCAGGCCAACAGTATACTTTTACGGTTTCATAACATATTAAAACGTGTTTTGCTGTCAGGGATCTAAAATCGTCTGATCTTCAAATTAACAACTTGTCCTATATACTATCGTGACATTTGGAATTCACGTGGTTTGTAATGATTGAACAACATGAAAATGGTGTGTACATGTTGACGGACTCGGTTTAGCTCAGTTTGAAGCTCATGCACTGTTAGAGGAGTCATAAATGCAAAATGGCATATCAGAACAATCTCAATACAAATAGAAATACGCACCCTTATCACGTCTATTCTGGGTGCATTTCCTATACCATCTTCAAATTAGGATATGTGATATGACGATCAATGAAACCACTATATATAATGACAAAAGAAAAAGATGTGAACAATTACAGTTCATTCCCATTAGGTTTTCAACGCTGAGCATAACTCATGCCGTATTGATTGATTGTTTGATTGTTGGTTGCTTAACGTCCAGTGGCAAATATTTCATGCATATTCAGGACGAGAACAAATTAACAATAAATACAATAGGTAGTTTCTGTAATAGGGGCGTACGGGATTAAGGTCGGAGAAATTTAGACTGCCACGGGAAATGAGGGTATATTGGATAGGGACAGAAATTTAGCCTTGCAACAGGTCACCTACGGATCCCTCAAAGAGTTGTTGCAAGGGTTCTTAACGTGCAAAGAGCGTGACACTCTCATTACACGGGGCATCGGATTTAACGTCCCCATTCTGACCGGACGTGACTGCAAATTTGTACATCCCGCACAGCCAAACGGACGCCGTTTTACTGCCGGTCGGAGGAAGACCAATGGTGACCATACTTCTATTCCCCCGTCACCCTTGGGGGTCCCATGCCGTATAGTAAGCAATAAAAGGCCCTGGGAAGATAAAATGTAAAACACTTCAAAAGACAAAAACCAACAGCCTATTTTATACCATGTCAATAAATGAAAACCACTTATGACATACAGCAAAAACCACCACTGGAATACAGGTTTCTTGCTTAAAGGAGGATCATAAATAATGTGGCGGTGTTAAACATGTTTGTAATCGCTCAATCGTTATATGTGAGATAAAACCGTAGTAGGGAATAATGATAACTCTTTAATAAATAAATGAAATAAAACAAATATAATAACGAATATTTATGTACAGCACGAATTCATGTAATTGTTTTCATTTTTCAGAATCAGAGTTTCAAAATAGAAAAATATAGCCGGAAGACTTTTGTTTAAATGCAAAAATCAATCAAAACATGTAATTTTTCAGCTTCAAAATAAATGAACAATATTATTCGAAATGTGAATTTGCAACAAGGAGTGTAGGTTTTATATAACTCTAACATTAGAAATAACAGTTTTTCAGTTTGCTGTTTTACATGTTACTACGAAAAGCACAGGCGACGTCGCCGATATGATGTTTTGCTATAATGTACTGCTGAAGACCTTTGTGGCCACCGTTTGGTCAGATCGGTAATAATTTTTTAATGGGCCGCTTCGTAATCTCGTTTTAATTCTCACAGTTGTTGAACAAATGTGTCCGTCATTTGCTTTAACCAACTCCCCAATAATTGCATTTTTCTGTCCAATTCTCGAAATCGAATTAAAATCTTCGTTAAGTCATTCAATATCGGTAGAGATTTCACGAGGCAGTCATTCACACTAGGATGATTTGATTAAATCCGTCAACTACAATTGTGAATATTTGGCATTGTGCTTATTGTGCTTGAGTACTTTTTTTACATGGTGGCGTGGAATGTTTTTTTTTTTTCTCATGTACACGTGAGGATTCAATTCCTACACCTTCAAACTTCTAAAACGCTTCTAAGTCATGTTCATCACAGAATAAGTATATGTAATAAGCGTATTGAAAACACTAGATATTGTCGATAACTGTGATTTTCCGGAATGCAACGGTTCAGAATGTACGTACCCTAGTTTCGATTTGACTGCGGTAGGTTCGTTTCTGCATAAACCTTAGTCTTCAACTATTTCTAATACACACATTCTCTTATTAATAATACAATTTCAATGGTATCCTGTTGTGCAATTGGGAGCGCGAGCTATAGTCCTTTCATCTTGCAATGTCAGATTCAGTTTCAGCATACGCTCTATCATTGCTGAATTGAATAATACGGATATCAGTTGTAAGTATAAAAGTTCGTTAGCTGCATCACCTGTAGTAAATGATGAAAGGGACACTGGTAAAGAAGAACACCTAGCGTTCCTGTTGGTTTCTCCAACGAAAGTTGAACTTTGTCGGCTCCTTCTCTCTGCAGGTTCATTTTTCATACATGACTCTCCGTTACAAAGGTCCTTTAAGTGGCTTCATCAAACAAAATGTTTGTATCTGAGCAATGGCGATCTGACCAAACGGTGGCCACAAAGGTCATCAGCAGTACATTATAGCAAAATAATCCTGACGAGTGTGAAAATTGTTGAGGTATCATCCGTCTCAATTGTTTTATTTTAAATATAAAAAATTGTGACCCTATATCGTAATAAAATCATTTTGATGACCAAAATTTCTTCACCATATATCGTAGGTCAGATATTTTGAAAACCTCGACAGTTAAATTGTAATCATTCAAAACACTCGGCCAGCCTTGCGTTATAAATTTGACAATTAAGCTCTTCTACCGTTTGTAGAATATATATTAGATGTGGGGATTCTATGTCCGTCTGACATATAACATAGTTCCATGGTCTCATTCACACACTTAGGTATTAGGTTAATCATTTGTCATATTTACATATATGTTAGGAGCAATTTTAGATATTATAAATTATTAAGTTACAAAGATTGTATATCAGTATGTTAGTTGTTGTAATATATACATGTCAGCCTAAATTTTCCGCAGCATAAGAAAATATGGTTTGATTTTAGTAGTGCAACAAAATAGACATTAAAGGGTATCAACTTTTAGTATTCCTTTTGCTTTTTACTTTAATTACTTTGGTGTAGTTTTGAATTATTTTATTTTGACTTTCATATTCAAGGTTGTCGGGAGAAATATTACAGACTACTGTAATATTTCCCCCGACAACTTTGAATAATATGCAATAATAACAAATACATATGCCTTGTGGTTTCTTATGCGATTTTAAGACATTAAAATTATTTGTCAATATTCGTGATATATCGGTTGTCAAAGCATTGTAACAATTTTTAATTGATGTGCAGCAAAGTGTATTTCTTTAAAATTATAAAAACAAGAATCGTTTTTATTTATTACACAACATGATTATAGATTTATACAATGAAAATGTCGTACACAACACATATCGTTATAGTTCTAAGTTTAGTAAACGGAATTATTTCTTCAAAACGTTCAAGCTGTTCTGATATTCGTGTCGTGGACCTTTCTCATGTTCATGGACCCAAACCTTTGACGGCTCCATTCATTCCACAGTACAATTTTACAATTGTAAACAGATCTTACAGCCCGTTGCTTGGAGGTAATTGGTAAGTAACATATGCTACCGAAGGAATGCGCTGAAGTAATTTGTTATTTTGTAAATATTTGTACTAAGTCAGAAATATGACAGTTGTTTTCCATCCCTTTTTTTTTATAATTTACCTTGCAGTTCGGTTGATTTGTTAATACTTTAATTTTGTGTAATACGGATGTAATTTAAATCATGCACCTAAACTGTTTTTAAAATTCCCACAGCAGCTATTTAATGAAAAATATGTCACAGTAAGAATGTTCAGAACCGAGTTGTATTTTTGTTAATGCGTGTATCAAGTAAGTACTATGACAGTTGTTTGCTGTTCGTTCTGTTGGTTGATGTAGTCAGGTGGTTGATTTTGTCACGTTTTATAAACTTCCCCCTTTATCTAATTAACCTTGCAATTCGGTATTTTTGTTAGAACTTTTTTGTAATACGTGTGCAATATTAACCATGCCCCTAAAATTGTTTTTTAAATGTCTCACAGCAGTATTTAAAGCTGTTTGTTATGTAAAACATGTCAATGAAACAAGCATGTGTTATCAGTTTTTAGATAAATGCAGACTAAGTGTTTAAGAATTTTGAGTGAACATCGCATTCTAATCTCTTTTAAAGCTTGAAAAATTTCTAGCGGATGATAAACGTCATTAACTGGTTAGCGAGGACGAATATGCTATACAATGAATAAATGGTAAATGGCCGAGAGCACATACCGAAAAACGCAATGGCGGGACACAAAACACAACATAGAAAACTAAAAACTGAGCAACAAAAACACAAACAAAAAAAGGGATGATAGCATGTATTCAGGAAGTGTAAGCAGATCCTGCTCCACATGTAGATGTCTTGTTTGAAAGAATGTACAAAGCCGTTTTGAATATGACCGAACGTATTAGCTGCCAACTAAGATTTTGGAGAGATCAGATGTGATTACGAGCTGGTTGGTCATATACACAGTTTACATAAAAGTTCATTTAATGTATTACTGCTAGGAGGTGTTTAACGACCTTGACTACCCATGAGGGTCTCGTACGTATTACCCCCTAGTAGTTTTGCAAACTATGAGCAAATTCTATCTTTTTTCGGTTTATACTCCCATACCACCATAAATTGACTATTAAAAAAACATGAAACCCGGTAGATATGGCATAACTGCAAATGAGACGACTATCCACCACAGATCAAATAGCTAGGATGTAATCAACTACACAACATAAAAAGCCCAACAACAAACAAAATCCATATGACCCAAAAAGGACCATAAAATGATAGCAAAATAAATCTAAAAAGTGCTGTATTGATTTACACAGTTTATTTTCTGAGATTTCAAGGCCTCGAGGTACAGTTATCAAGTTTTCTGGTTCTATTTTGATATCAAAGAAAAACTAGTAATATGACATAATAATCCTCTGATTTGGGAAGTTACAAAATTTATTAGTGTTAGGTCGTTTTCAAGTGGATATTCTCTCCAAGTATTTGCCAGTTATGATAATTGCATACACGCAAATTTGGCGAACAAAAAAATCACAAAACTATAATAATAAAAGGGGTTATATCGTTCATTATTGTTTGAGAGATGTTTCTGAAACATTCTGTAAATTCAGTATTTTTCTACGTTTTTTTATTGATACGAAAATTGCGAGGTAAAAAGTAAAACAACAAAAATACCGACCTCCAAGGAAAATTTAAAACGGAAAGTCCCTTAACAATTGGCAAAATCAAAAGCTCAAACACCTATGTATCCCGTCATACTTTGAACGACAAATTAATTTTTTTTATTAATATCACTTTTACTGTTAAGTCTATTTCTTGTGATATCCATTTGACGTGACTCTGTACTTATGTATCCCGTCATACTTTGAACGACAAAATTATTTTATATCTAGCTGTGTGACGTAAAATGCGCGATTCTACGCAAATACTTAAAATCTTTCAATCCTTTATGGGTGGATTTTACATAGATAAATAAAATCGTATAATAAAAAAGCAAAATGAGGATGTTTAATTTGCTGTATGCCTTTTTGTGCTTCTTTGTTACATTTGTTTGTTTTTATAGTGATTAAGATGATAACACAATGTTGACTGTTGTACCCCTATTTTTAACAATTTTACCTATTATGTCCGCTTGTTTTGTTCACGCATCGTTGTCAGTATAATGGAATTTGATGCGACTGCCATACAAGTGACAGGTTTAGCTAGCTATAAAACCAGGTTCAATCCACCATTTTCTACATAAGAAAATGCCTGTACCAAGTCAGGAATATGACAGTTGTTATCCATTCGTTTGATGTGTTTGAGCTTTTGATTTTGCCATCTGATTAGGGACTTTCCTTTTTGAATTTTCCTCGGAGCTCAGTATTTTTGTGATTTTACTTTTTACACATCAAACGAATGTAAAAGGTTTTGCATTTTCAATTTTGTTAGTATTATTTATATAAAGTTTTTCTTAAAATCATCACGAAGTGTTGTTCATTGATCAAAAATCGTAATACTAAATGCACACAGAAATGTCACGCTTCTATCAATTCTCACCTGTATCTCAATTAAACAAATGATAAAAACACGTGTCAATAGGTTCTCGGTGATTGTGTCATAAATAAAGGCACCAGTAGTATACCGCTGTTCAAAAGTCATAAATCGATTAAGAGAAAAAAAAATCCGGGTTACAAACAAAAACCAAGGGAAACACATCAATTATAAGAGGGATACATCGGAACAACAGAAACACTGAACTGCAACAAAAAACAAACGCAAATATACATAGAAACGGACTATTTGATAACACCTGCCATATTCCTGACTTGATACAGGACATTTTAAGAAAAATATGGTGGGTTGAACCTGGTTTTATGGCTAGCCAAACCTCCCGCTTATATGGCAATGCAAAAAAAAAATACCGCTAAAACAGTAAATAATACCCAAGGTAAATTCAATAAGGGGAAATCCATAAAAACAAACAAAATCAAACGTTATCAATCAACGTTACATGTGAAAAACAGTTGCCATATTCCAGAATTGGTACACGCATTTTCGGAGGAAAATAGTGGGTTAAACCTAGTTTGATAGCTAGCTACACCTCCTTCTTGAATGACAGTTGCTTATAGTTCCTTTATGTTGACAAAATTGGGTGAGCAACCCAACAGACATAATAGGTTCATGTAACAATAAATGAGATCTAGTAGCCAAAACTGTGTACATATACATCACAACTGACTTAAAAATTCAAACAAAAAGGTGTTTTGGTTGAAAGGAAATTTTACAAACACGCTAACAAAATCATTTTTTGTAGTTGATAGTATATTGACAATGACGCCGTTAAAAAAAACATTTGTAGCTGATAATGCATACCGAATATAGTATACACTTTCTCGATAGAGAACAAATTAAGTAAAATATAAAAACAAGAATAAACAAAAAGGAAACAACACTGTTCAAAAACAAATGACCATACTCAATGATCTAAAGTCAATATCTACCCAGTTTGAAAAATTTAAAAGTATACAGATTTTACAACTAGCTGGTTTTTTTTTTTTTTTTTTTTTTTATTATTTGGAAAACCCCACATATGTGCCAAAACTTTTTTGGGGATATAGGAGGCTTTATTGACAATCATTGCCCAAATAACTTTAAAGACTTGAATAGATGCTAGCGGACGAAAGTTGTACTTTAATTCCCTGGTATATTCAAAAATAATAACTAAACATGCTAAATTTGAAAAATCTTAAGATACCCAATTTGGTATTCAATCATATTATAATCTTTAAACATAAATATGAAATATGCTTCACTTAGATTACCGCATAAAAGTTGCGAATACTAGACTTATCATATTTAATCCTCACTTGTAGGATGATTTTTGTTAAATAGTCTGTTTTCCAATATCATAATTGATCCTGTAATTAAAGATCAATTAATACGAGTTGTTTCCCTTAGGACAGACATACATTTTCATTGCCAATGAAGCCCAAATTTATTTGTGCATAATGTGTAAGTTTTTCAAATCTTCCAAATATTTTTTAATCTTTTGTTAACCTAAAACCTTTTTTTTTTATATTACTAGTTACATTTCAATAAAAAATGGTTTAAACAACTTTATATCCTTTTTAATTTTTTCCTATTTAGAACCAATCTACATTTGACAAAGGGAAACAACTTGTGTTTAATAACATAATCAAATCGGCAATTAGCAAATATTCTATTTTTAAATAACTGTCTTAAGTCTCTGCACGAAAGAAAAAAAAAAACACTGGGCATAATTTTGTTTTAATTATTTAACAAATTCTTCTAACACTACTTTCAATCAGTATTACATATATACAGGTTTGAAATTAACTATATAGGCACAACAGAGCACAGTGGAACCCACATAGATGCCCCTTCACAGTTCTACAGAAACAGACTACGCATGCACCAGATTCCATTAGAAAAGTTATATGGACCGGGAGTTATCTTAGATGTCAGGAGACAGGTCTCTAGAAACTAAGACGCTGGGAGGCTAATCATGGACGAATACCGAAGGGGGCAGTCGTTCTGATGAATTCCGGTTGGTCTAGAAGATTCCCAGATCCATTTAAAGTGTTCAATACTCAAAACACTTCTGATATTACATCTTATCGATTTCCAACCTTTGAATTTAATGCAATTACATTTTTAGCGAAATTTCGTTCTGTTCACGTTGTTGGAAGCGACACTCCGTTAATTGGTTTGTCGACCTCTAAAATTGATTTGTCCAATTTTACTTTTCTGTTTCAAAGAAACATACCTGTGGTATTGAATGTTGCCAATCTTGACAGACTGCCTCCTTCTGGATCGACAATATTTCTACCTGCTATAAACATATATGATGGAAGTGGTGCACCGGTCAGGATATTTGCAACAGTACCTGTGTCAAAAATTATATATCGATATAAGAATTTCACTTAGTAATTAATATTGATAACAATATTTTGTCTTTGTTGATTCAAAAGAGAGGCTAAAGATATCAAAAAGACATTCAAATTCATAAGTCAAGAATAAACTGACGCCGTCATGGCAAAAAAGAAAAAGACCAAAATACATACAACATGTACAACAGTAAACAAAACACAACATAAAAAAAGACTGGGCAACACGAACCCTTCCAAAAACCGAGAATGATCTATGGTGTTCCGGAAGGGTTATCAGATCCTGCTCCACATGTATCGCCCATTGTGTTTCTCGTGAAAGTACAGCCCGGTGATAATTTTAATACGGCATCAATCAAGAAAAAGGAGGACGGGATTGTGGTTACCTTACTGTTAAGACTAATGGTATATTAAGTTTCCCTTTTTGACGGTGATGCTTCTGTGGTCACTTCTAACTGTGTATAAATTTCAAAACTTGTTCGAGTCTGTAGTGACGTTTTAGATTTCAATCGACGTAAATAATGTATAAATGGTAAATCATTAAGTCAGTGATTCCGTTACCACAAATCAATTAGTTTAAGCTTTTACTAAATTCTCTAATATATGCAGATATTTTTTTTCGAAAATTTAGCTGTTCCTGTACATGCTGTAGCATTCATATTATAAACGTGATATCACATCCTAATTTTTACTGTGATGTGTTTGTAGAGTCCGTAAATATAGATACGATCTATGTTAATTCATTGATTTATTGAATCAATTTATTCATAAAGGTTATCAATTTCACACCATAGTGAAATCTTTAAATATTGTTTTGAGCGGTACGAACATTGATTTTTTTTTTTTTTAATTAAAACATTACTATATATTTATGTACAGTTATTAGTATTCATGATCCTACATCATGTCGATACTGTTTACCTATATCTTGGCTGTGCACAAGGTCATGCGTTTTTCACACTGTTTATAATGTCTTTACGCTAAATCCATTGGATGTGTACTGGTTGATGCTTTAGTCTAGGAGGAACATGATTTATTTATTAGTTGTAATTGGCTTTGAAATAGCTTTCATTAACTGCTAGTAAACTTATATCGGTGCTGTGTATCTGTTGTTTGTGTGCTGGTTGTAATGTGTGCTGGTTGTTTTGTGTGATCCATACCGATCTGTTGATTTGGCTCTACTGATATTACAGTTTGTACTGATGTTGTGCTAAAGCACAACTGTTCCAGGCTAAGGAAGTGTTGAGCGCTCACACATTTTTATCCTAGCCACATTCTTAATGTGCCTATCGCAAGTCAGAAGCCTGTAATTCAGTGGTTGGCGTTGGTTCATGTGTGGCATATTGAATTTTCCTGAATTGAATTGTTATGAATTATGCCTTAAGTTTTTTCGTTTGAGCTGTTTCACATTTTTTTTTTTTTTTGTCGTGGCCTTTCATAGCTGACTATATGGTATGTTGAAAGACGTGAGGTGACCTATAATTGCTTACATTCACATCACTTGAACTCTGGTGGATAGTCGTCTCATTGGCAAATGCATTCATGATCATACCACATGTATTTATGTTCAAATATGAAAATTAAATTATATTATTTTCTCCTATTTGACTTCATAAATAAAGAAATTCACAATAGCAAAACACCGCAAAGTAGGTAAGAAATGGCTAAACATGAAAAAGAATGAGGACCCGCATGGGGGTGTCCAAGTAATCACATAATCACAATTTTTTTCCCAATATAATCACATACTGTGGATTCATTATTATTCGTTGGATTTCGTGGTTACACAAGAACCAAGAATTCAAATGTCAAACGAATTACAATCTTCTATAGGAATGTATGTAGACTTTGGCAAAACCACGAAATCAAATATCCACGAATATGCAAGTTTTCCTCAATCCACGAAAATTGGTACCCACGAAAATAAATAAATCCACAGTAATCTTTAATTATTTTTTTAAACAAGATAATCAAATAATCAAAAATACAGTCCTAGATTATCAAATAATCAAATAATCATGAACTATTTGGTCTGGTAATCAAATAATCACTATAAAAATAAAAAAAGTAATTACATAATCAAAAACCCCATGAGGGGGGCTCAAGAATACTCAAATTAGGTTGTTTTCGAGTATTTCAATTGAAACTATGATTGATTGATT
The DNA here is from genome assembly GCA_017311375.1 of Mytilus coruscus. NCBI lineage: Eukaryota > Metazoa > Mollusca > Bivalvia > Mytilida > Mytilidae > Mytilus > Mytilus coruscus. Next base: position 63,533,474 of record CM029605.1, on the reverse strand, counting down.
GATTGTTTGATTGATTGATTGATTGATTGATTGGTTGACCGATTTATTGATTTGTGTTGAACGTCACTTTGAGCACTATTGTGTTATTTCGGGACGGTCAGTTTTTATTTGTGGAGGAAGCCGGTGTGCCCGGAGAGAATCACCGACCTTCAGTAGAAAAATAACAATCTTAGATTGGAGTCAAGTGCACCTGCCAAGTGCGGGATTCGAACTCACAACCTCTGTGTTCACCCACTAGTGATGTATGATATGATTTTCGTGTACAGAAAGCACGAACATATTTAACGTATAAGAGCAAGGCAACTTAAAGGGCATTTCCAGAACAGCCAAACCCAACAAAGATCCATCTTGTCCATGAAAGTTGACATCTTAATTTTTATCAAAATAAAATTATATAACGGATTATTTAAAGATAAAACGGATGATTTCAATTATAACAGTACACAAGTACTGACTAATGACTGTATGGTACTATACAGATTCTTGTTATTATTTTTTTTTTTATTATTTCCATTTAATAGAATCGTTACGCTTCTTTGTTTTAAATTGTCACATCATTTGCATGATAAAAAATAAGGAGATGTGGTACGAGGCACAAGAATACTATCATAAAAACAATAGACATAAAGCACCGAAATGAGAGTACTCGCAGTTACTGCAAGCTAGTTCAAAACCAATTTCTTCTGATTTTCTTCATTTTTGATAGTGTCAAATTTACTGATTCAATAATCATTTAAATATAATCAAATAAAAAAGATACTTCAGTTGTCATTTTTAAGGTACATGAAAGTATTGTAAATATACAATATAGGTGAATATTAGAAAAAAAACTTATGTGTATGAGGTATGAAACTGTTTCGCGCCATATACTAAATATTTTTTCTGATATTGAACAAATATTGTTTTGTTATTTAATAATTGAAAAATTGATACGATATATACTACTCTTTAAAATGTTAACACAAGAATAAAACTTATTTTTCCATCCCCTACATGAACCCCAGTTTTTGACGAAAATTGATGTGAAATGAAATTGACAATGTACGAAATATCACTTTGTTACTATATGTAGGAAATAAGGACAACAGGATGTGATCCTAATGCATTATAATAACATTTATTTTGCAGCCGAAAATAAAATGTTTGATTGATGTATTAAATTTAAACAGAAGGTTCGAGGCTATGTTTTTTTTTTGAAAATTTCTTATTAATCATTTTATGATTTTATTTTAATCTCGTATTTTTTCCAGGTAAAATTCTTTAAAAGGAAGAAAACATATTTACAAATCAAAGTTTTATTGAAAAACTCTGAAAAAATAAAGTATTTGTATGTCCATTCGAAAATCATTAGTTTCTGCAGTTACCTTCATCTGGAATTCTCGAGCCTAAAAAACGTTTAAGAGCACAAAAACCAAAATGACCTAAGCAGAATTTAGCTAATTGGGGTTTGCAAATTAATGTTTTATTAAAAAAAAAAACACTTTTACAAACGGTAAACTTAAAGACGAAATCATTTAAACCATGCCAATACAATATAGATTATGGGTAACTGGAAGTGAGGCCTAATGAAATGTTACGTGATGGTCATTGTTTCAGGATGTTCTCTACTATTATTTTTTTTTTTTTTAACTTTTCGTCAGATATTGAGAATCCTCTGGTTTTATCCATGTAGTGGTTTACTGTGCCATGACGAATTTTGCCCGCTAATACTACTTTTCTTTTCATAATTTTGAAAAATAAAATTAAACAGCCATTTAAGAAAATCGTATAAAATCCTTGCTATCTTTCATACTTTTTGAAAGAAAAAATTTGTAAATGTTTGATGTAGCGAGAATGATTTCCCGCCAAATTTTCAATAGCTTATATCTCAAAAACAAGGACAATGACCTTTAATTTTTTCTGCTTTTTCAGTTCCGTTGTTTATATGCAGGACTCTGAACCTATCAGTTTATAACTTATAGTCTTTTTTAAGCTTGTTATTTGAAACAGACTAGTGAACACCCATAAGGAAATATTAACCCAACCTCGACCTTTGACAACATCCTAGCCAAACCGCCAAAAAAGTCTTAAATCCAGTGATCACTTTTAGGACTAATGTGTGTGGAAAATTAAGAAGTTGTTATCCCTCTAAAAATTGCAATTAGTGACCTATTTTTTATCAAATAGTACAACAACTGAAGTTAGCGGCCCTCAATTTTAACTTTATTACAGAAAAAAAAACTGACACCATTGCCGTAACAACAGAACATTTTACATTATCAACCATGAGGGTCTGGATGGGTGTCTTAAATTTCTGTATTCTTTAAGTTCTATGATCATTTTCTTTGCTTTTGAAAAATAACCTTCTTCTGTAAATTCGGGTGCCTATAAAGTACGAAACGAAATAGAAACGAAACGAAAAGAAAAAGAAACAAAACGAAATGAAATGAAAAGAAACGAAACGAAACGAAACAAAACAAAAGTCAACGAAATCAACGAAAAAACCAAACGAAACGAAAAGAAATAAAACGAAACGAACTATGAATTTATCGAATATTTTATAATAACGATACGGAATATATGTAGTCTGTCCTTTTTGCATAAACAGCCTTATAAAGAAGTATTTTGATGATAGTGATGAATAAGTGTTTTAAGTCCAGTGACACATATTAGATGCATATCGGAACGAGTACACGTTATGGTGTTTATGGTGTAAAAATTGGTTTGATTCCTATTTAATTCATAAGGGTCCAATGGCACCCTTCCGAATTCTATCAGCTTATATGGCCAAAAGGTCACCATCACTTTCCGTCCGCCCATCTGTTCAGGTAACTTTTACACATTTTCATCTCTGGAAACGTGAACCAAAATATATAGCCAAACTCGCAAGAATTCATGGAAGGCCCTTAACAAGCAATTTTTATTTATTTAAGATCGGTTTAAAAATGGCCTGGTAGACAGATGCATTCTATGATTCTAATTGACAAACCCCCTCTGAAACTACACAGCGGATGTGAACCCAATTTTGTCGAAATTAATAGAGCACTTTTATAACACGGCATTCTTCTTTATCTTAATAAGAGAACAAAAAGGATTACATTTATTTAAAGTTCATCGTTATTTGATATCTATTTCACAGATGACGACATATATGTTCAAATTGTCTTAACCACAATTCCGTCCTCTTCCCCTTGATCGTAACATTACCGAATTTGTACTTACATAACTTATGCTTAGAGGCGGAATAATGTATCCTGGTAGGGTGAAATTCCTTCTTCAGACTGTTTCCTGGTGTAGTAACACGTAAAAAATCCAACTCATCATGTCTGTCTTACACAAATCAGAGTGCATATTCAAAACAACACAACGTGTTTTCGTTCTCGTTCTGGTATGTATGTAATATTTGTCACTGGACGTTAAACACTAATTCATCACTATAATCAAAATTCTTCTTATTAACAATCTATTCTAAGGCTTTAAATGAAGAATTAAAGAATATATATGTTTCTTTTCGTTATTATATGACTGATTAATTATGATTTCATTTCGTTATATTTCTTTTCGTTTCGTTGAATCCTATTTCATTTCGTTTGTTTTGTTTGTTTTTGTTTCGTTTTATTTCGTTTCGTTTCTATTTCTTTTCGCACTTGATAGGCAATTATAATGGAAATTAATTTACTATTAAATTTTTCAAAATTATATGATTTCTTTATTCTGTACATCATTCATTTCTGTAATTAGTATTGTATTGCCCAATTCTGTTATTTTCTACAGTTATTCTTGATATTTCTTGCACCACGTTATTCTCTATTCTTTATTTTTTGGCTCATTTCTTCAGCCATTATTCTGTATCCAGTAACATCATCCACACTCTCAATCATATATCTCTTCTAAAATGAAGGAAATCCTATAATAACTGTGGATATGATACATTTTATATTTGTGGTTGATTAGTGTAACCAACATATAAATTAGCTACATTTGTAGTTGACATTTTAAATTGTGAATTCGACAAAAAATATCTGTTAAGGGGTAAATTATAACTAATATCTGTGAGAAAGGGTACATTTGTTAACCTCTAAAAATTGTGATGATGGTCAACTGGGGTGCGTCTTCATTTCTGTATTCCTCTTTATAAATGGCATCTGTCTCTATCCATTATTCTCTATTTACTACACATTTTTAACTATTATGTACACCCAAATCACACCCTCTGTGATTGGTGGTTTATCTATGTACAGTTATGAGTATACATGATCCTACATCCTGTCGATACTGTCTATTTTGATCTTGGCATTGCACAAAGGCATGCGTTTTTGCACTGGTAATGATATATTTACACTAAATCCATTGGATGTGTACTAATTAATACCCAAGTCTGGGAGAAAATTATTTATTTATTAGTTGTAATTGGTTTTGAACAAACCCTCTGTGATTGGTGACCAATTTTTCATGAAAAGGACCGCCACCGAACGTAAGGAGGCTAAATATCTTTTAGTTGGTTGGATAGTGGCCGATCTAACATGAGGCATCTCAGATGGACGATACATAATGGTAGAAGAGTTACAGTTTTCAGGTCATTGTCCTTTTTTTCGGATTTTAATTTTTTTTTAAATATATAATGCATGGAATTAACTAATTAAAAGATTTGAGTATTCAAAATCATTTGTAAACACAAAAAACAGAAGATTTACCAAATATATTCAGCTGATGGAAATTTATAAATAAAAACAAGTAAAAACGCTTCATTATTATTTTTTTTATAATCTTTCCCTACATTTATTTTATTCTCTTTGTATCTGAAAATTATTTTAAGGCGCCAACCATTCATGTTTTGTGATAGGGTGTGTTTTTTTCAATAAACTGTTTGATTCTAAATTTCTTGGAAAAAATAGTTATTTGTTTAATTCATAAGGGATGTGATAAAAGAAGCTCGTTTCCACTGCAAATAATGTCGAAAAATTCAACATTGACTTTCCAAAAAATATTTCTTTTTGCCATATTATATGTTATCGAAAAAAACATGGTTTAATTTTATTTAAATCAAGAAAAAAACTAATCCCCTTACAAATTGAATGTCTACATCTTGAGAGAAGAAGAGTAGTCATGCAACCTTTTTTCCCAACGCAAACCATTGAATGTCTATCCTGTATGCTTCTTGTGACGAGATCTTTTGTCCTTTTACAGTCTTATATAAAAACGCTACATCAATTCACCATTTAACCGCCTCGGTGGTATCGTGTTCGCCTAGAGTGAGGGAGGTCATGGGTTCGAAACTGGTATTTGCTACTTATGCCCTAAGCACGCGGAATAAAGGGGGAAAAGGAGACTAGTCGGCTCGGAGTCAGAATAGTGTGTTCGGGTAGGATGACACGTCTTCCTGTGGATATTTACCTAGTGAACTTTCACCTTAAAAAAACTGGACTCAGCGTGTCGGTCTAGTACAAAGCATAATTAATATTCATATAACATTAACATGTTCTAGTCCTGAATATGCATTTAATTTGCCACTGGAAGTTTAAAAGTCATCATCATCATCATCATCATCATCATCATCATCATCATCATCATCATCATCATCATCATCATCATCATCATCATTTTTCATCAATTCCCAGTAATTGTTTTGTTTGCTCAATAACTATACGATTGCAGTATTTTCTTATTTGCTCCATAATTTCAAAATTGGGAAAGAAATATGAAAATAGGTAAATGTCGTGTGATGGCCAATGAGACTGCTTTCCACTAGAGAACAAATGATGAAGAATTTAACAACTTAGTTCACATGTGTATATCATGTATATAATTTTTAAGGTCTCAGCGGATTTATTTTGGCGTGCTATACTCAATGTTTTAGATATAGGCAAGAAAGCTAGCGTAACCTTATTATATAGAGGATTAAGGCTTATTACTGTTTAGCAACACAATATTTTCCCCAGATTGTAATGAAAAGTTAGCGTGCAAGATTCTATCTATGATAATGCACCAGTGCAAGTATAGCTACAATCATCGACGTCATTTAAATGGTTTTTTACTAGCTTGCTGATGAGTCAAGCCATTTTCAATTGATTTTTATAGTTTGTTCATATGTTATACTGGTACACCACTGTCCCAGGTTAGGGGAGGGTTCGGAGCCTGCTAACATGTTTAAACCCGGCGATTGTAGCTTGCATAAGAAAAAGAACATATTAAAAGTTTATGCTTTGGGTGGAAGGCCATCGTTATAGTAGCCATAATTCGTCTGTCGCTGTGTATATTGCTGTGAATCCATTTGTCCTGCAGGATATGCCGTCATTGAAAAATCAGAAAGTACAGCTCTACCCTAGGTCTAACGTCATCGGTTCCTGGGTCTGACGTCATCGATTGTGCTGCTTGTACATGACAATTAATATAATCATAAAAATGACACAAAATATTCCACCGAGTCCACTTAATATAATGGAATAAGGAACTTCCATGATTATGTCCGTTTTTGTTGCCACAACAATTACTCCAGTAAGCCACCGCCAAACTGCCGACCAGGTTGCTATTCCTGGAATAAAATATAGACCATCTAATAATGATTCACCAGCATGAGGGGTGTGTGAGTTCCTTCATTTTCTATTTTTTTTTTTTTTTTTTTTTTTTGCCCTTTATTCTGCACATTTTGCCCATTATTCTCTATTCCGTAAGACCCATCCAGACCCTCCAGGATGGATCAAGCATATGTTGTCAAAATCTGGAAATAGCATAAAAGGTCCGATTTGACTTCAAAATCTTATTTAAAGGATACAATGTCCTCTCTTTTCCTAGCGACCTGGCAAAATATGCAACAGAAGTCGGTTTCACAAAAAATTACGACAAAGATTGATCGTAAGTCATGAACAATTCAGTATACTTACGATCAATATTAGTCGTAAGTTTTGTGAAACCGACTCCTGAATATCAGTATATTCGTTCATTTGATACGTTGTATATGTGCCTACTTAAAACATGTGTCACTTGACGTTAAGCAAATAAATGATCAATTAATTGATCTTTTCCATCAGCTGTAAATTTAAAATTTGTCCCCATTTATTTGCAGCCATTTCCTTGAAGAGCATTAAGTGAGTCATAAGTAACAAAATAAAAAGGCTTTTGGATTTGAAAACACAAAACAAACTCATTTGTTTATGACCGAAATACAAATGCGAACTGAAAAAGCAAAGCAAATAAACACATTTATATCATGATATTTTGCAACATCTTATTTACGAGAAGCTGCTTTCATTGTTCGGTGAAGAAACTTTGTCCAGGGTCATCGCCAATTTTGCCGCAATTGAAGACCTATGGTCACTGGGAATACTCCTTTAGTTATTGACATATTACATTTTATTTGTTATTTCATGATTATACTGAAACCGGATTGTTCTTGGTCCATCAAGAGATTACTTTGATTTAAATACATGTTTTAACTTAAGGTTGATCAGTGCATTATTGTTTATTCTAATATGACGTGCTTCTTTCGCTTTGTAAACAACACCGTGATAAAATTCTCGATATATCTATACTTAGCACAGACTTAGAGATGTGCATATTGGTGGCTGTTACTATTTACCTCCCACGTAAATCCACATATATCGTAACCTATGTGCAAACACTATGTCGATTTTGTTGTGTTCAAATTGAAATAGAAAAAAACTACAGAACCGTTATTTCTATTATAATGCATAACAAAAAGAATTAATGCACAAAAGCATAAACAATGTATAAAATCAAAATAAAATAAAATTCCGCGAAATTTCATGAATTATCTTGGCGCATTAACGTCTTGTCATAACATGACGTCATACGAATAAAACTCTCAAGCTCAACGTTTTCCGTTATGTATACGCCCTAAGTTCGGATAATATTGCATTAAAATTGAGTTTTGAGGTAGGTGTTGTTTCATTTTCTATTCTATTGCATTATTCGCACATTTGTGGATTTCAGCAAGTCAACACGGCGGCTCACTCCTTAGTTACGTCATGTCAACTCTGGATTTGACAGTAAAAGTAACCAACGGAAAAAAAATGTTTGGGTTAAGAATTATGAGAATTGAACACATTTTCTAGTGCTTATTTAAGAAATAATTCATGTAAGACTTAGATTTATTTAAAATTTGTAGCTTTTATCTTACAGGGATAAAATAGAACAGCCATACACACGGCAATCTTACCTTCGCTTCAGTTTTAAATTACCGTTTTGTCCTATTAGAATCGAAATAATTCATGGAAGCCATAGATTTGTTGGACATTTACATGGCCTTGACCCTGATATTCGTTAATTTTATCCTCGCTAACGCTCAAGATAAAATTCGAATATCACGGCCCAGGCCATGTGTAAATGTCCAACAAATTATGGCTTCCGTGAATTATTTCTTAAATACCCTCCCAAATATTTTCCATACTAAACTGAACACCAGCAAGACCCATTGAAAAGGGTTGGGACTTATTACCCTTGACCAAATTGTGAAACTTCCTCTGCATGGTATTTTTCGTGAAGAGAGTTTATATACATGAACATTTCTTTTCCGATAATAGACGTATTTACACTTGTATGCAAATTTGTCCGCCATTACGTAAAATCACACAGGTTCCCGTAAACTTTGACATCATAATTCAAAACATTTGACGTCACAATTAAAAGTGATTGTTGCCTGACGTCAAAGGTGATTCGGAGTAGATCTAAGGTCATTCGGAGGCAAAATATAGCTAAATACCAAAAGTGTAAATACGTTTATTGTCATTGCAATATGCGAGATCCTCGTCTTATATGCATGCAAGATTTGCCAAACCATGCAATGAATGCACTTACCTTGTTTTCACTATAATCAGAGACATATATATAACCATAGCAATGAGAGTGGACACACTGAAATGTCTCACCTAATGATATATTTGTATTGTATTGTATTGTATGCCTTCAATTCCTCAGGGTATAAATGTGCATTTCATTAATAAATAAAAAAAACAAACTTGGGGCTTTCAAATAAGCATCACATAAACTGAACATCACCAATGATCTTTTGTTATTTCATAACTGTTCCTAGTAAGGAGGGGTGGACGGGGGTAAATGAACATGGGAATAAGGTGGCGAAAAATAGGGATATGTTGGAAAATTTAACCAATTTTCGTCTGGGAGAATAGGTGGTAGGATCGTGGGAATCAGGAACCCCTCATCGATAAGGGAGGTTTGGGCATAAGCAAACATGTTTAACCAACCCACCGGGGAGGGTTTAACTTCAATATTTTTCGGTAGGGTTGTGTAATTTTGACTCAAAAACGTACCCATTATAATATAACATTTACTGAAATTCACTGCCTATACTTGTTACAATATTTAAAATATGACCCATGCTTATATTAAAACTAAATCTATATCATCACTCATAATTTATAAATATACAGCTACCTTTAAGTTTTAGTACATGAATTGACATCTGGGGTTCATTTAGTAGTAACTGCTTAGACCACTCGGCCACTGAGGCCCCTCTCAGGAAAATTAGTTGGTTTACAGTATACGTGGTGAAATTGTGTGTATTAATTTGATTTTAACATTTTAGATATTAAAAGAAGGGATCACAGCGTAGGTGGACCAAAGAGAGGCAAGATATTGTGTCTTGGCGACATTCATACCTCAAAAAGTACATAAGTATAGACAGGAAGGTCGTAATATTGTATACCTGGACGAGACTTTGTGATATTTGTCAGGCAGCTAACCCTCCTAAGCAGACAAAGAGAGAAAGGAGGTCCAATGGTTCCAGTGTGTGTACTGTAAGGGGTGGCTGCATGAGAAATGTCGTAAAGGTGCTGCACGGAAGGGATATGTGTCTGCTCTGTCACTCCATTCTTCGTCACAAGGATCTCAGTGTGCAGCTGTTTCTTGAACCGATGGACACAGAAACATGAATTGACTTCTAAATGACATCAAAGTACATTGCTATGTACACACTCATTTATCTGAAAAGAAAACAAATATATTCCATAGTATAAAAACTTTATTACTATAACAATTGTAAAGTTCAATCTTTCCTTTTTATCTATTGAAATTACTTTAATATTGAGATTCCTTTTCTGAATAAATATAATGGGAAAAGATAACAAATAGCATATTTACTAAATTGATACATATTTCTTTTAATCATACTTTTAAAATATTTTTCATTATATATTTAAAATTATGTTTCAATGTGTTTAAAACCTTTATTTATTCGCAAGGATGAAAAATAACAACATTTATTACATTGGTAGCAATGAATTACATTGATTTCCCAGTCAAATAAAACCGATAATTTCACATGTGAAATAAACGTGGTTATTTCACTCTCTGACGTCATACAACAATAGGCGTTGTCAAGACGTCGATAACGTCGGATCAAAACAAATTGTGAATGCGTAGAAAAAGATATAGTTCCTTACATTTTCTACATTAATTGCATTAAAAAGCCATTTGCCAAGGTAATAAAGAATAACTAATCAAAGAATTCAAATATCGAAAATATTCAACTCGTGACCGAACAACACTGATAATTATTTCATGCGCTACGCGCATTCGTGAATTAATGTGTTGTTCGGTCACTCGTTGAATATTTTCTCTATTTGAATTTTTCGATTAGTTATTCTTTAAATATTTGTACTTTGATGGCAAACTTCATTGCTTGCTGGAATTGACTTGTCGCTTAAGTTGATTCTTTCCGATCTGGAGAAATCTTGTCAACATTTTCTCATCTAATCTTCAGTTACTGCAGGACTACAGTCTGATTCTTACGGCACTGCATGGAGAGACAGCCAAGCTGTTTAAAACAGAACAGAAATAAAAGAAATCTGAACAATCCTGCATTTCAAAATTTTATATAATTTATATTAATTAATCATGAATTGTAATCTGACATGTTAAAAAACTAAGAAATAATTTTATAAATTTGTTAACTGTGATAATCAAAATTGATAGGAAAATTTTTTCATCTGTGATAATGACTTTGCATTGCAATATTTTTTCCAACTGTGATAATAAATTAAAACATATTTTCAAACTTTGATAATTATTTTCTTTAAATGTTTTGCAATCATGTTTAATTAAATTGTTTCATCACCTATAACATTGATCATGATATTAAAAGTCATCACTGTTTTTGCTTATTTAGTACCAGTATCTTTTATATAACTGATTAATGACAGGAAGACAATTAATGTAGACACTCCTAATTTTTGAAGCCTAGCCCTTATATTCAACCATGTATCACATGTACATGAAAGGCAGCAATTTTAGGAGTAACTGTAATCATTAGGTAAATTGTATTGTAAACAATGATATTAAATTACAACATGAAAAGGATGTGTCTGAAAGATGCCCCTTCCCACTTTTTCCCCTTTAAAAACACCCAACCATTATGTACAGTGACCTTTTGTTGTTCAATGTCATTTGGTCTGTACTGGAGAGTTGTCTCATTGGCAATCATATCACATCTTCTTATTTTTATATGTAGTCATGTGTCAGATTTCCCTATTTCTGGATTCAGAACTCAATATACATGTATGAAACTTCACCCTTAAACAAACTTAATTTCGTTACTTGGAATTACCTTAAGCAATCCCATTATGAATAAAGGTTACAACGAAACATTCAAGGATACAAGGATAAGGTTTAACCTACAAAAATGTATGTAAATACATGTTTGCATGTCGTCAAATTTCACTTTAGAGGAGGTCTTTTCATGATCATCACATAAACAGGTCGTATAAAGTTAAATCACAGTTCATTTTCCGTTACGAATAAGAACATTAATACGAAAAAATTAAAGAGGTGGCTGAATTATCATTAAAGACACTAAGAGTATTAACAAATTACAAAACTGTACAAAATTTTCAAAATCAATCATAATAGTTATAGTTTTATAATTTATTCAGGACAGAATCCGTTTTCAATGCTTTTAGAATTTTCATTTGTGTGATTGACTTGTAACCTTTCAGATAATTATTAATTTGTATCAAAACTATAATACTAGTTTGTTGAGGATGCTAAATTACACAGTTCAGTGGAGGATCCAGGGGTGGGGTCTGGAATCCCAACCTTTTTGAAGATCAATGCTTTTGAATGCCATAATGGGGACATATGGTTGGAACCCCTCCCCTGTTTTTTTTAAATGGCAGGATCTGCTCCTGTTGTTGTTCTATGTGTATTTTATTTTAATAAAGGCATCAGTAGATTCAACAACTCCACACATTGAATCTACATGAATGTGAAGTGAACTAACGGAAAAAGAAATATTGATAACAGGAAACAGTATTGTTACCTATAATAAAAACAAGTGTTGTGTTTATGAGCATACAGGATTTCATCTATTTGCAATATTAAAGCTTAATCTTTTCTCTGTACATGTAATGCAATTTTGCAGCATTTATGAAGAACAAAAGTTTATAAAATGATTCTAGTAGACATGTTTTTGGAGACACGAGACCAACTTCACATTCTTAATTTCAGTTGACATCACATGTCTGCAGGTCCTGTTTGAGTGGAATGAACTCTTGTTTGTTTTCAGGCACATTGACAAGAGATTTAGGCCTAACGTATATTTCAATGGAGTGATTTAGTCGAATAGGGGTATGAAAGGTAGTGCAGTGCTGTTTTAGAGGCTTGTCTAGAAAGCTATCAAAAGCAAAAGTTATTTCATTGATAGTTTCTAAAATATTTGAACTATGGATAGTTTGACATGGACTGCTCATCTTCTTGGATCCATGTCAACTCTTACCCATTTTTACCGACTCAAAAGAATCGTACATTTATCGCCATGCACCTAGAATTAGCGTTAACGACATTTGACAAGATTTTTTACCGTTATATGTGATGAAGGTACCCCATCTCGGGTCTCGTGTGAGGCTCTTGATTGCCCTCCTTCTACTTTTCCACAAATAATATAAGCAAAACAAAAACAGGTCTATATCTAACTCGCAAGGACGTTGTTGATTCTTCGGATACAATATTTTGTATATAATTAAATTTTGATACTAAAAAATATTCGTGCAGACTGAGACTCGTGGTCAAGATTTTTTCATGGACATAGCGCGTGGTTCCGAGAAATATGGGTATAGTTCACTATGTTCTCATTGTATATAATATTTGCAAACATCAGTTTAGAATAACTTATATATTTATAATTGACCAGAGAGAATATAATATATCACAATAATTCTTACAAATGCTCGTTCTGTGAACATGTCTTCTGATATTGTGATGGGCGTGTCTGCTACAGAAACCACGCGAAGAAGGCGGAAGTTAACGGGTATATTATTGGTTGACGGAATGACACTGAAAGGGCGGAAACTGTCGAAGTGAACAAAACAACAAAACAACGACTCCCTGTTGCTACCAGGAGACGGAAACTGGCCGACATGACAATGTTAAACCTCCGTAAGGATCGGAAACTGGGCGGTACACAATGATCAATGGAGCGGTTAGTAAATAAATAAGGTTAAAATGAATGGATGGACAGTTATCGATTGTAATTTCTTGGTCAAATACGTTAAATGATAGCGGTAAAAAGTTGTTTTGCTTTTTAGGCGGACAGGACCCCTTGAGCCAGACTATAACTATTAAGCATATACAAATGAAGATGTGGTATGATTACCAATGAGACAAGTATTTATAAGAGACCAAATGACACAGACATTAACAACTAAAGATCACCTCACGGTCTCCAGCAATGAGTAAAGCCCATACCGCATAGTCAGCTTTAAAAAGCCCCGAAATGACAAATGTAAATCAATTCTAACGAGAAAAATAACAGCATGATTAATGTACAAAAAATGAACGAAAGCCAATATGAAACATAGCAACAAACGACAACAACTGAATTACAGACCCTGAATTGGGACAGACACAAACATACAAAATGTGGCAGGGTTACACATGTTAGCAGGATATCAACCCTCCCTAACCTAGGACAGTGGGGTAACAGTACACCATAACAACGTACTTTGAAATCAGTTGAAAAGACTTAACTAAAAAGACACTAAATACAGATCTGAGAGTACTCGCAGTTACTGGCAGCTAGTTCAAAGCCCATTACAACTAGTTACAAAATGCATCTAAGACTAAATTATCAATCAGTACACATCCAACATTTAATGGATTTAGTGTAAAGACGTCATAAACAGTCAGATAAAAACATTACCTTGTGCAATGCCAAGATACAAGTATCGACAGATTGTAGATCCATGACAGTGCATATGTATATACCAATAATATTAAGTGTGCTTTTGATTTAATAATAAAAATCAATATTGATACTAATAAAACCAATATTCAAAGATCCAATTACAGTGTTGACTTGGTAACCTTTTAGAATAAGTTTTTTAAAAGATCTATAAGTTTACCAGGATCGTTTCTAAATTTTCAGGCACGGTTAACACCTTGTCCGTAAAAATGAGGATGGGCTATCCCATTTAAAATAAGTTGCATCTAAACTTCAAAACCAAATCTAAACATCTATGAAAGATTCTAGTGAAGGTTTTGAATAATTTGGTGTAGCCAAAATTCCTGACTTAATCATTCACCAATAATACATGGATTACGTTAATTGAAATCTGAAACTTCACAACAGACACGGACATAACGAACGATTTGTGAAAAAAACACCGTATGATGGTGCCAAAGAAGTATCATCATCCAAAAAGAATATCAGCAGTAGGGAACGAAAAATAGTCCCTTTGTCGTAAATCTTAGTGTGAAGTTTCCCGTGTAAAACTGAACTATCTAAATCTAGAAAAAAACAGTTGTAGTATTAGCGAATTGACAAATTACAATGAGCGTGATAATTTGGACTACCAGTTTCAAAAACATATTAACTAAAACTAAAATGTTACTGACCCTTCAAAGATTTGTTGTAAGGATTCCTTTATGTACATGGGACAAAGCATTCAAAACAAGATGTTTAACCGTCGATGAGTTCTACATGACCCTTAATGTATATAAGAAGATTAAGTACCATTATTAAGATCCCTTCTCCTCACATTTTGATGAACTAAGTTGATCGTATTCTTGACATTAGATAGACATGATAGAGGTTGGCCACGGAACAGTGAGCATGTTTTCTTTTAAAAGACTATTTTACATTACCGACTTTTGACTCCGAAATATGAAAAAAGTCTATTCACTGGTGTTATGTAATTTGTTTATTGCTAGTTGATGCAAAGAATACAACCAATTTGGTCATCAATATTTAAGAATATGTTATCGGAAACGAATTTACCTTCAGTGATGATTATTTGGTATTTCTTGAACGTAAATCTGACCTTAATCATGGTAATCATTCATCTAACATACCCTTAGAGTTATATGTACCGACCCTTTTCTATGGAACGCCACAGCTGTCTTATGTTGAACTCTGATATAACTTTATGTTGTTTTATTATTACTTGATGATATTTTGTCTTTACTTAATATGGTTTTGACATTACGTAATGATGTTTTGATATAACTCAATATGGAATAGTCATTACTTAATGATATTTCGATATTACACGATATGGTTTCGTATTGACTTGATATAGTTTTGTCATTACTCAATATGGTTTTGTCATTACTCGATGTGGTTTCACCATTATTTAATGTGGTTGTGTCATTAGTCAATGTGGTTTTAACATTACTTGATGTGAATGTGACTTAACGTTATATAGTTGTTTCATTACATGATGTGGTTTTGTTAGTTTGTAATGATGATTTGCCTATTCTTTATATGGTTTTAACATTACGTAATGATGTTTCAATATTTGACGATTTTACACTACATGATGTGTTTGTTCCATTATTTGATGTGGTCCTGTCATTCTTTGATGTGGTTATCCCATTACTTGATGAGGTAAAACCACGTGACCAATTCGGAAAAAATATATTCTATTTTTAAACAGATTTCAATATATCGTTTGTTTAATGTGCTTTGGATGGGTATCGCTATCTATTGAGTTAAAGTTCAAATTAAAGTTCAGTGGTTGTTCAGAGTTATTTGGAATGAAAAAGGGAACGGCAGATAATAATAAGAAAAAAGTATTAAAAAGTTTATAGTATTTCGGACATTATTGGGATATCCCCAAACCACTTGGTCCTGTTGTTTTTATCCTAAGTTCCCAAACGGAAGCAGTATTTTTGTAATAAATTTGTAAAATATTCCACGGAACCCTGTGTCCCGCCTGATATTGCTGCTGTAAGTGTAAAAGCGTCATGTCGATCGGCTGTACATTTATCTATACATTTATCGGTAAAAAAAAAAAAAATGTTTTCTGTAGATGCTTTTCTTGAAATTGAGGAATAACTCCTATACAAGTTTTAAAACACTTCATGGAGGTTTACAAATTTATCATGTCAAAACAGTTTACATGTATTTCGGTTTTATTTAACTAAAACAAAACTTTATGGTTTTCAACAATGAGCAAAACCCATACCCTATAGTAAGCTATAAAAGGTTCCGAAATGAAAATGTAAAAACTAGAAACCTAACGATCTATAGATAGATAGATAGATAGATAGATACTTTATTCTCTAAAACTAAATACAAGTTCACAGAGAAACATACAATATAAATACAGATACAATAGTCGAGGTAAACAAATCCAGTATGATGTTCTAAAAGTAAAATACATGGCATACATGTTTAGTAACATGTATAATGAAAGGTTAAACTCAATAGAAATTAAATAAAATAGAGATGGAGACGCCGACGCCACTATCGACGACGAAATTTAGGTTTGTTGTGTCTCACTGCCGCTACATTGATGTCGCAGGCTCGACACAAATCAAAAGACTTGACTGTTAACAAATGAAACACTTCAAATCAACTCACACTAAAGTTACAAGGAAACGGGGGAGGGGAGAGGGGCTCGGACTAAGCGACAAAGCATCAATACTATAAAACAAGAATTCTCCGATTTTTTAGCGTAAATGATCATTTGAACTTATACAAATATCTTTTATTTGTAATCAATTGAATTCCCTGATCTACCTCGCACTAATTGAAAAATAAACTTTTGGAATATCTGTTTCATATGTGACGACGGACATGTTCCTGTGGTCGAAACCATAAAACCGTCATCTTTTCCTTGAATGTAAACTACCAAAGAAACCAAATCACTGGGTTTGTACATTCTCGAATAACACGACGGGTGCCTTTCTGGAGCATCCGAGATCACCCCGATGGATTTATATTACCCAGTCATACCGATCTATTGAAACAGCCAAATGGAACTGTTTTGTATGCCACCGCAACTGAAAGTTGGGGGATATTGTTTAACTCCTGTCCGTCCGTCCGTCCGTCCGTCTGTCCGTCCCATTATGGGTATATAGTTATTCCGCATAACTCCTCCTACAGTTTGAATCCTAGGAAGTTTTCTCTTTACTGTCTGTTTGTACATATATTGAAGGTGTGCATGTGGTCAGGGTTTTTATTTTTATTATCTTTTGCTCTTTTGGGAGATAAATGAACATTTTTGGTCATTTTGGGGTATAAGCAGTTAAATGAGTTGAGTGCGGGGCATCACTTTGTCTAGTTTACATTTTTTCTCGTGTTGTGCTGTTACACAACTGTAACAGTCCGATGTAAGGTTAGGATTTAGCGCTCATATACATGTTAAACTCCGCCACGTGCATTTTCTTTATGTACCTGCCCCAAGTCAGGAGCATGAAGTTCAATTGTTGTTGTATAAATGTGTGTCATTTCTTTTTGTAGATTGTTTATTTATAAAAAGACCGTTTGTTTTTCGTTTGAATTTTTCACATGTTGCATGGTGGCCTTTTGTAGCTGACTATACGGTGTGTTGAAGGCTGTACGGTTGCCTATATATGATTTCTTACATCCACTGCATTTAAACTCTGATGGATAGTTGTCTCATTGTCAATCACACCACATCTAACTTTATTTCAACTTCTATGTTGCTTTTGTATACTGTAACATTATCTTTTGTACGCATACCCCGGAGCCCTCTTTTCGGAAGCCCGAGCAAAGTCCTTGTTCAGCGATAGAAAATTTAATTACGAACTCATATAAGATAGCTCGAATTTCAACTCAAAATCTTAATTAATCTAAATGAGACTTAAATTCGAATCTTACTCAAACTCTACCTCAAAAATGACTCAAATTTAATGTTGTAACTAGAACTTTACCTCAGTTAAATGTGACTCAAACTCGATGTCCAACTCGAAACTCAATGCTAACTAAAACTTTAATTCTACTAATGACTTGAATTCGAAATCGAAGACTTACTCAAAGTTTAACTCAAACAGTAACCCGAACTTTAATTTGAACTCTAATTCGATGGATGGCCACACTCATCCAAGGCACATACAACATGGAAATCTATCTAAAAATAGAACAGGTTTTCCGAATTGGTCACGTGATTTTACCTCATCAAGTAATGGGATAACCACATCAAAGAATGACAGGACCACATCAAATAATGGAACAAACACATCATGTAGTGTAAAATCGTCAAATTTTGAAACATCATTACGTAATGTTAAAACCATATAAAGAATAGGCAAATCATCATTACAAAATAACAAAACCACATCATGTAATGAAACAACTACATAACGTTAAGTCACATTCACATCAAGTAATGTTAAAACCACATTGACTAATGACACAACCACATTAAATAATGGTGAAACCACATCGAGTAATGACAAAACCATATTGAGTAATGACAAAACCATATTGAGTAATGACAAAACTATATCAAGTCAATACGAAACCATATCGTGTAATATCGAAATATCATTAAGTAATGACTATTCCATATTGAGTTATATCAAAACATCATTACGTAATGTCAAAACCATATTAAGTAAAGACAAAATATCATCAAGTAATAATAAAACAACATAAAGTAATATCAAAGTTCCACATAAGACAGCTGTGGCGTTCCATACTTTTCTTTACAAGTATCTTGATATTTTAAACTAAACATTAGCTAATGGATTCCGGAAATGACTTTATTCTAGATTGGCTTTAAAAGAAAAAGGCCCTTTATTAAAACGATTTCTGCTATATGTGTTCAATCTGGTAAGGTTGCTTCCGCAGACAAATTCCTTTCATTTCTTATCAACTACTTGTATAAGTAGAAAAGGGTAGATGTGGTAAGGATTCAATTTGTAACCAATGACAAATAAAGGCAACAGTAGTATACCGCTGTTCGAAACTCATAAATCGATAGATAAAAACAAATCCGGGTTACAAACCAAAACTGAGGGAAACGCATTAAATATAAGAGGAGAACAACGACACAACAAAACACAACATTGAAATGTAACACACACAGAAACGAACTTTAATATAACAATGGCCATTTTCCTGACTTGGTACAGGACATTTTAAGAAAAAATGGTGGGTTGAACCTGGTTTTGTGGCATGCCAAACCTCCCTCTTTTATGGCAATGTTAAATATAACATTAAAATGACAACATTACATGACAGGACTACAATACAAATAAATGGGAGAACATATAGGACAAAGAAACACACGAATAATAGCTAACAAAAGGTACTAGGTTTAAAATTTAATACGCCAGACGTGCGTCTCGTCCACACAAGACTATCCAGTGACGCCCAGATGAAAAAAGTTTGAAAGCCAAAACAAGTACAAAGCTGAAGAGCACCGAGGACCAAAACTTCCAAAAGTTACGCCTAACACGGCCAGGATTTTCTGCCTGGGACAAGAACATCCTTATTATTTAGAATAATTTATACTTTTGCAAACAGTAAATTTTATAAAATGACTATATAATAGATATACATGATAAAACCGAAGTGGGGACTAACTACAGAATAAAAACGGATACATTACATAAAACAACTTAATCCGACACATAAAATACACAGCCAAGTTAGGCAAAGCCTCAAAGCACAAAGTGACGTCACATTTGAAATTCTAAAAAAAACCACAGTGACGTCACATATGAATTTGTAAAATATTTCCCAAAATAATATAGTATTAGGATTGATTCAAGATTAGATTTGTAATACTGACATTACATTTATTAATAACAATGAAAATTACAATACTTATTAATATCAAATTGTGGCAGTAATTAGATAATTATATATATTTGATAATGAAAATA
The DNA here is from genome assembly GCA_017311375.1 of Mytilus coruscus. NCBI lineage: Eukaryota > Metazoa > Mollusca > Bivalvia > Mytilida > Mytilidae > Mytilus > Mytilus coruscus. The sequence goes on along the minus strand of CM029605.1, from coordinate 63,513,386 downwards.
GTTTTGCAGTATAATATCGCATACGTCTTAAAAAATGAATACATCTTATTTTGTTGGTTTTTTTTTTATTATTTTTTTTTTTTTGGTTTAATTTCATATTTAAACTTATTAATTTAAGTGTCAATATAACATTTATAACAATAAGTAGCTATGTTCTTGTAGTTGCAATTTTAAGATATAAGCAGACATTGTTTCAACTATTAAATGTTAAATTGCAATGATAACTGACTATAAAAAATGTGTTTCCATGAAACCATGCATAACCATGCTGTGCCTCTGAATGTTCTGAGTAACACATACTGAAGATATAGAGCCCAAAATGATAAACGAAAGTTTCGAAAATGTCAATCAAACCAAAACCTCAATTTTATGAAAGCAATTATAATTCAAAATTGAGATTTACAGAACAGAGATCAAATACGGATCAGGATTCCATTTATAAATAAGATGTTCTGAGCATGAAAAAATTTCCTGATGTAGAAAAGTGCCTTCCATTTTGTAAAAAAACTGCTTGAAAGTTGACTCGTGCGGGTTTAATTGTTGTGTTTGTTTCGGACTCTACATTCGACAGATATGAGTTATATGTGTAACAAATGTGCATAAAAATTATGGATACTTTTTTATGAAGTGTGATTCCAACGACAGGGATTTATAACCAATTTTGATAATAAAAACATAAACAGATATTCACAGTATTTATCAGTTTGTAAGTCGTCTAAGTAAAGTCAGATGGATGTGATCTCAAAGACTATAGCTAGTTCGATCAGGATCTGCTTACCTTTCCGGAGCACCTGAGATCATCTACATTCTTTTTGGTGGTGTTTGTTTCGCTTTGTGTTTACTGTTCTATATTCTGTTATGTATACTGTTTTGGATCTTCGGTCGGTTTTTTTCTAATGGCATTGTCTGCACGTTTTCGAATTATGAGATTGATGATCTTGTTGGCATATTTTGCTAATCTTTTTTAACGTCGCCATATATTTATGTACATATCTTAAGTATGGAACCTCGGCAGTTGATGTCTTGTTAATATTTAAATGGATGATTTGAATTGGTAGAACGTGATTGGTGATAAAGATTTTAAAGGTTCGGTTTTATTAATATACAACTTGTTTAGACTCTATTTTGTAAAGTTGAACATATGTTTATTGTTGAATGTTTATTTTTGAAGACTTGTGTTATCTTGATATATTCTTTTTAAATCTGTCAACTGAATTGGTGTCTCATTGACGAATATCTATTGACAATTGATAATTAATAAAATACCAATTAGTAATCTGTTTTTTGATGTTTACATTTACAACCGCACATGCGCCCATTGTGTATATATGATTTGCAATCGAATACTACTTTTTTTATGAAGAGTGTTACTTTGCATTGATGTGCACTCGCTGTTTTATTTGTTCTTTGTGTGCTATGTACTCATATTTTAGGATATTAACAAACAAACATAATCCTTCTACCTACTTTTCATAATCTTCAATGGAAAAAAAGAAAATGGTTTCATTAAAAACAGTAAAAAATCTGAAAGACTAAAATAATAGTACAAAAACAGAAATGAAAGAAACAGACCACAGGTTTATCAAATATGATAGTTGTTTTTAACAGTTTTGTTAAGATTCCTATTTTCTAGATTTTGATGTAGTAAATATAAAGAGTGTATATTTAAACTTAACAATATGAATTTTCAAATCGTTTATTAAATTCAAGTTTTACGTTTGGTAGGATGGGTTTCCGGGGGAAACCGCTTTAAATCATTAACGTGTGTTTGAAAATTTTAGCAACTCATTTTACCATTCATGTAAAACAATAAAAATAAATCTTTGTAACATTCAATCGAGATTGTCGAGAAAAAAAGAGGCGGATAAAACCAACCTGGCAAAAGTCAGTCGGAGAGAAACCGAAACAACCATGGAAAAAATAAAAGACGACAAAAAGACAAGTAACAGTTTGAGCATTACAAACAACACCGTCTATCGACAGTGATCACAGCTGCTCCGGAAGGATTAGCAGTCCGACTTTGATTCACATCTGCACCCATCATTTCAATTATGGTTAACACGTTCTGCACAGTATACGTTTGTCATTTATTATGTACATAAATGTACATGCAAATCAAATCATACGGCTTCGTTTTATAGTAATTTGAATTGAAAACCTAACATATGTGTGTCTGAACTTTTTTTTTCTACCAATTGTGGTCTTTCCGTGATTGTGATATTTTGTAGAATAGTAGGAGATACTCACCCTGACCTGTCGACACACCCTTTCTCACTTATATTGCATCTGATGAGATTTCTCCGTTTTTCATGACTACTTTGATTTTTTTCTCTTGCTTGATTTGAACATTGGTAAATTACTTCAGCCTGAATCTATCCGTAGCTTTCCATTTTCATTCACGCGTTTAAACAAAAGGATATAAACATACAAACTCTATTCGAATTCCTTTTTTTTAGCTCCGTGTTCAAAGTCTCACTGGGATATTGAGATATGAAAAACAGCAATAAAAGCGCTGTTTCTTTGCTTTTTTGTATTTTTTACCGAGTGTATACTGATTTTGTGTCATAGATAGATACCATATATCCTTTGGTTTTCTTTCTATTTTACTCCCGCCTTATGTTCTGCTTGTTAAAACTTGTGGAGCAGGATCTGCTTACCCTTCCGGATAACCTGAGATCACCCCCAGTTTTTGGTGGGGTTCGTGTTGCTTAGTCTTTAGTTTTCTATGTTGTGTCTTCCGTACTATTATTTGTCTGTTTGTCTTTTTATTTTTAGCCATGGCGTTGTAAGTTTATTTTCAATCTATGAGTTTGATTGTCCCTCTGGTATCTTTCGTCCCTCTTCTTTAATAAATATAGATTAGTTGTCATTAAACACATCATTGTTGGATGATGTTTTAAATGATTGTGTCAAGAAATGGTGAAAGATGTTTATATAGCAGTCATTTAAGGTTAAAACAATAGACCAACACATGCAACACGAAAGATTTAAAGCGTAATCATTTAATAATTATAATATTTCTTGTTCATTTTTGACGCTGGAACTGTTGCAAATACTCTGGCCGGTGCTCCACTCCCGTCATATATGTTTATAGCTGGAATAAATACAGTTGACCCTGAAGGAGGGATTCTGTCTAGATTGGCAACATTCAATACTACTGGAATATTTCTTTGAAACAAAAAGGTAAATCCAGACAAATCAATTCTGGCAGAATTCAAGTAAATAGCCGGAGTATCACTCCCCACTATGCGAACAGAACGAAATTTCGCTAAAAATGTAATTGCATTGAATTCAAAGGATGGAAATCGATAAGAAGTAATATCGGAAGTGGTTTTAGTATTAAAAACGACATTTGGGTCAGGGTATCTTTTATCCCATCCGGAATTTAACAAAACAATTGATCCATTCGGAATTCTTCCATGAGTTGACTCCCATCGCCTTATATCCGAAATTTGAATTTTGTAGTTCGGATTCCTCGAGACTTGTTTTCTGACATCTATGATAACTCCCGGGCCATATAACTTTTCTAATGGAAGCTCGTGCATGCGTAGTCTGTTTTTGAAGAAGTGTGATGGGGAATCTATATGTGTTGAGCTGTGTTCTGATGTTCTAATATAGTTAGTTTCAAACCTACATAAAATAAAATACATATTGAAAGCAGAGTTAGTAAAAGACAAACATACTTTGATGCAAAATTACCAGACCCACCAAAATATTTTTTCGGGCATTAATTGTAGTGCGATATTTTTTTTTTAAATTGTAAATTTGATAATCATCGATGATTTGATTCTGAAATTGAAATTTGAGAGTACTTGCAGTTACTGAAAGCTAGTTCAAAGCCAAAAACAATCATGCATCAGAGACTAAAAGACTACATATAAAGATAAAAAAGAGTGCTCACATTGCGCACAAATATTTCCTCAGAAAACTGATCCTCATTACAGAGACAAAACTGAAATGCCAAATCTTTACTAAAATACATTATCCTGCAAGTAGATATTAAGGATACGTTATAATAAGTTGTTGAGAATTCAAAACCCTTGAAAACGTAAACAAATAACGATGCTCTTATCCTCATTAGGTAATAGGTTATAGACTAAAGATTAAAGAACCGCTATCAGTTGAAATACAAATGCGACATATTTACAATATTCAAAGCCTGTTAGATAAAACAGGCTTTCAAATTTTAACCTTCGTCTGGGTCCGTCGTCCGTGTACATTTGCGTCCATTCGTTTTTTCATTTTGAAATATCAAAACAAAAACAAAAACGAGAGTGTTTTCATTTTCGTTTTGATTTCTCAAAACCAAAATGAAAAACAAGTGTTTCGTTTTCGTTTTGATTTATCTAAAACCAAAACGGAAACCGAAAGTGTTTTCATTTTTTGTTTTTGATTTCTCTAAAACCAAAATCAAAATCAAAAGTGTTTCCGTTTTTCGTTTCTGATTTTTCTAAAGAAGATTTTTGTATTCAATTTTGATTATTTCTCGTTTTATAATCTACAATGTTTTCCTTTCTTGTTTCACAGTCATTGATGGTAAATATTACCAATGTAAACACCCGGTGTTCATTCAACATAATGTAGACAAAATAGACCGCCTGACTTCTGAATTGAACTACGATGATAGACGAATCAAAGACTTTCAAATTACTTTTTTTATAAAAATCATTATATATAAAAATATTAAACGAATTACAAATTTAAATTGTACAATATAATATTATATAAAGATGGTACAAATAAATAGATTGATAAAACTGATAAGAAAACTAGCCCGTTCGTTAAAGTATACATGCACAGCAGTTTTCAGATTAAAAGTATTTAATTCGAAGAGAATGTCGACGGATGCAAAAGACTTTATAAATCTGAACAAAAAGGGGGTGTGATCCATACTTTTAAGTTAAGAAAGGTTGATCAAAGATGATTTGAATTGATGACTAAGGTCAAACTGCCAGTAGTATACGAACAATCAGGACAATATTGTGTTTTGCTTGATCAATTGATTAAAAAACAAATTTCCGCAATCTCACAATTCAAACCGTGAAAAACATTCCATCATTTTGCCATTCGGAGCCTATTCGGTATGAGTTTTGCTTATTTATGAAGGCTATATGGTGACCATAACTAGATGTGGGTTTTCGGAATAAAGAATAATGGGCAAAAAATATAAATAATAGAGACAATGGACCAAGAAAAAATAAAATAGAATAATGGTGTTGAAATATAAAGAGTAGAGAATAATTGACAAAAAGTATAAAGATTAGAGAAAAATGACCTAAAATATCGAAAAATACAGAAATGAAGAACCCCGCATCCAGACCATCATACTAGTTGCCTTAACCAACGTTATTTTGTCTCTCGCAGAAATGTTAGTGGTTGTCATACGTTTTCTCTTTATTATCATTTCTATCAATTAAGACATGAGCCTTCATAATTTCCAAGCATATTACATGTTACATTATAAAAAAAGACTAAGCCGAACATCACCCTGGATTTTTTCTCAAGTAGACCTCAGCTACCCACCCTACCCCACCATTACCGCAAAACTAATAAACAAATTTTTAGGCAATACTTTTGTCCGCACTAGGTGCAAGGGAAGCTGGGTAGCTGAGGTCTACTGGAGGAAAATCCAGGTGAATGTTCGGCTTCGTTTTTTTATAAGTAGGTTCAAAGTTGGGATCAGGTTACCCTTACCGAAAATTTAATAAAAAATAAATTCTACGGCAATACTTTTGTCTGCACTAGGTGCAAAGGGAAGCTGGGTAGCTGAGGTCTACAGTAGAAAAATCTAGCGTGATGTTCGGCTTAGTTTTTCTTTTCTTCTAAATTAGGTCCAAAGTTGAGGTCGGATACCCTACCCAACCCTTACCGAACAGTTAAAAAAAATCTGCGGCAATACTTTTGTCCGCACTAGGTGCAAACCTAAGCTAGAGATCTAGGACCTACTTGATCAAAATAACAAGTTTGGGTATAGCAAGGATTACTTTGTTAAAGTTAATAAATAATTTCCTTGCCCACCATTCATGGAGTACAACACATAAACCTTTCGTCCAATCATAAGTAAGCGAAATCCACTGGTTCAGAAGTAGAACGTTTTTTCAAAACATATTTGTGTGGCAAAAAAAAAGTTAAAACAAGTGAGCAACTTTCTTTTCTATTAATGCAGAACAATTGCTACTTTTCATAAACTATTTGACAGGATGCCGAGAATATTGAAAGCTATTTCACACAATAGTACAATTTTGCCAGCATTTTAATAATTTCATAATTATTTACGATTCTATATACACTCATAAGAGTTGACTATTTAAAATGTAAAGCATGCAGCACGCTGTGTGATATAGTGAAAGCGTTTCTATCGCCTTTATATAATTAATGAGCAAGAAATGAAATTCTAAAATTCATTGAATATTGTCTTTGACTGTTTAATAATGTATTAAAAACTGATGATATAGTGGTTATACATTAATAAAAACATTTGAAGTACGTTTGAATCTTATGCAACATTTGGGTTTATATAAATATGTCAAAACTGGCTGCTATCGAGTGGCTGCTTGCTTGAGTCTGGTCTCACAAACTCCGCATTTCTTTTAACGTCTTCAAATTACAGGTTGCAACACCTGTCAAATTATTGGGTTCCAATAAACGTTTAGATAATTATGTCAATGTGCTTTCCCATGGGGTTTTTCGCAGAACAATTACCGGAAATCTATGGTAGTTTGCAAATAAATGTCAAACTCGAACTCTTACTGAACAAAGAAGTTACCCACATTAAAAAAAGTTGAGGCATTGAAGGCCAAATAAGTTTTCATATTTCACATTCTTGCGGGTCTAATTGTAATTAGATGGTCATTGTAGAGTTCAAAGAAGTTTACAAATTGATTAAATACGAAGACAAAAATTAATGTAAAGTTTCATTGGTGAAATTAAGACGGCAATACAAATAATTATTATAATAACAACAACAAACAAAGGATTCTAAAATGATTATGACTTTTGTTCGAAGTAACATGATCAAATCCCTTTACAATCAATCTATCAATCAAAAAATAAAACAATCAATTAACCAATCAATTATGCAATTAATCAATCAACCAATTAATCAATAAAATTGAGAATGGAAATAAAGAATGTGTCAAAGAGACATCAACCTAACCAAAGAGCAGAAAACAGCCGATGGCCACCAATGGGTCTTCGACGCAGCGAGAAAATTCCACAACCAGAGGCGGGGTTCAGCTGGCCACTAAATAATAATATATATTAGTTCAGTGAAAATGGACATCACACTAAACTAAAATAAAAAAAAAACATACAAGACTAACAAAGGCCAGAGTCTCCTGACTTGGGACAGGCGCAAAAATGCGGCGGTGTTAAACATGTTTTGTGAGATCTCAACCCTCCTCCTATACCACTATAGCTAGCCAATGTAGAATAAACAAACACACAACAATAAGCACAGTAAAACTCAGTCCGAGTCCAATGTCAGAATAGGTAACAAAAGAAACTAAGCAAAATGACAATGATTCATAAATTAACAAAGGACTACTAGCAGTAACTGACATGCCAGCTCCAGACCTCAATTAAACCGATTGAAAGATTATGTCCTCATCACATGAAAATCAAGCACAATCCTTACCGTGAGGGGTTTAGTAATACCATCATAAAATATATGAAAAGAAAATAACCCGTATCATGCTAACAACTGGTTTTAGAATTAACGTGTTTATTTCCCATGCTAAAACCCTATTAGTGAATCAATATTAATACCAAAATATGCCATCTTTAATGAGCCTCTTCATGGGTTTTGTTATTATTATGTGAATACTTGGCTGGTTTTTTTAGTCATTATTTGATTACTAGACAAAATATTTCATGATTATTTGATTATATAGAACTGTATTTTTGATTAATTGATTACCATTTTTTTTTAAATGTGGGTATAGCAAACATAAATTTTGGCTTGAAAGACGTCAATTTGTTTTCGACTCGCTCCGCTCGGAATTGTTACGAATTAAATCCTGAGATTAAATGCATTTGTCCAAAAATCTTAATAAAATCCATATATATAATCATGATAATAAACGTGCTCATACATATAAGTATAACGGAATCAGAGATATATCTTTTAATTATATTGGTTCGTCTAATTTACAAATGTACCATTAAAACGTTTAATCCCGCTGCAAATGTTTGCACCTGTCCTAAGTCAGGAATCTGATGTACAGTAGTTGTCGTTTGTTTATGTAATTTATACGTGTTTCTCGTTTCTCGTTTTTATATAGACTAGACCGTTGGTTGTCCCGTTTGAATGGTCTTACTAGTAATTTTGGGGCCCTTCTTGTTGTTCGGTTGAGCCAAGGCTCCGTGTTGAAGGCCGTACATTGACCTATAATGGTTTACTTTTATAAATTGTTATTTGGATGGAGAGTTGTCTCATTGGCACTACACCACATCTTCCTATATCTATTTTTAATTTTATCTGAAGTAAATTTACTCACTTCCTTACTAAACAAGAATATGTCCATAGTACATGAATGCCCCACTCGCACTATCATTATTGAGTTAGAATTATAATTTGACATTACAATTAGAAAGATTATACCATATATGGAACATGTGCACCGAGTTTCAAGTTGATTAGACTTGAAAAAAAACTACCTTGACCAAAAACTAACCTGAAGCGACGGATGAACGAAAGAACAAACGGACGCACAGACCGAAAACATAATGCCCATAAATGGGACATAAAAAATGTGCTGAAATTGAATGAAGGTCTTGTAAATCTCAATGAGACCATAACAGGCATATACAAATAAAGTTCCCTGAAGTCAAAAACAACTTCCCTCACTTGAAGATCTATTTCCACTACTTCTGTAATATTGTATTTATCAATAATAATATAAATAGAAAGTGTATGCATGTAAATTAAAAACGATCAGGGTAAACTTATCAATCCTTTAAATAAACTTATTTTTAAAGGTTACCAATTGAACACTGTAAACAGATCTTTGAATATTGTTTTTATTGGTATGGATATTAATTTTGTTATCAGTAACGTAAAATCATACTAAATATTATTGTTATACAAATCAAGGTACTACAATCTGTTGATACCTATGATTTGGCATTGCACAAGGTCATGTTTGATGTTGGATGTGTACTGATTGATATTTTAGTCTTTGATACTTGATTTTAGAATTAGTTATTATTGGCTTTGAACTAGCAGTCAGTGACTGCAATTTCTCTCAGATCTGTACATTTTGTCCTTGTTTGTAAGATAAGGATGTATAAATACCCTGCCACATCCAGTATGTGTTTTTGTTAGATGTTTCTTTCTGTTTTGTATCGATCTGATGCGTTAAGCCCTTTTCAACTGCTTTATATAGTTTGTTCTTATGTTGTGCTGTAACAAAACTGTCCCAGGTTAAGAGGAGGGTTGAGCGCTCACAAACATGTTTAACCCGCCACATACTGCATGTGCCTGCCCCAAATCAGGAGCATGTAGTTCAGTTATCGTTTGTTGATGTCTGTCATATTTGTTTTTCGTATGTTATTGTGTTATAAATTAAGCCGTTATTTTTCTCAATTGAACTTTTTCATATTTTTCATGTCAGGGCCTTTTATAACCGACTATACAGTATGTTTTTTTCCTCATTGGTGAAGGTTATACGGTTGGCTATATATAATTGGTTACATCTACTTCATTGAACTTTGGGGGATAGTTGACTCATTGGCAATCATACCAAATCTCCTTCTTACAAAGTTGAGAGGGTTGAAATTTGTATTTCTGAGAAAAGTTCCAATGTTTTCCTCCCAGGTCACCCAGTTTTAATTGGATATGTTGACATTTCGCTATGCCCTTGGATTTGTGTTAAGAGCCAACCAGAGCTTACGGCCTGTTAGTGGGTAGTTGAAGACCATACGGTAAGCTTTGGATGTCTTTTTGAGTATTGCATATGGTGATTTGGTGATGTCTTCATGTTATTGTCCTATTACTTTATATAGACAGCTTATCAGTCAACCTGATCTATCAAAGACGACAAATGGTGGCCAAAGCTCTCCTCGCCTTTTGTATAGTCAAGCGTGAAACAAGATATAAACTGACTTATCTTGGTAATTATACATCAGAATTGTACACAAAAGTTTTCCATCAGCAAAAGATGCAAGTGATACTGGTTTCATCTGAGAAGATTGATGACTCGGAAAGAAGAAGAGCTTCCTAAAAAAATGATAGAAGAAGTAAACGAACAATTTAAGACATGACAGAGATGACCCAGATTGTTAAAGCTTTTCTTATTATTAATATTTTACATTCAAATTATTATATTATCAAATGATTACTAAACTTTTGTTGATGATTATTTGATTACTAAAGAAATTCATTTTCTGATTACCAAAATAAATTAACACTTAATGATTATGTGATTATATTGGCAAAAATGGTGATTATATGATTACAAGGACCCCCATGAGGGACCTCTTCAATGACCCGACAACAGTAACTATATTCCTTCTGAATAAGTCTGTTTAAAGGTTTGGTTAGCTTTTGACTTGAGTACCGACATTTTTGTGCTTTGTATTGAATATTACTATAAAAGATCGAATCTGAAATACCTGAACGTATAAGAGGTCTGCATGTTGATTTATATTTACGAATTATGTCCTTTTACCGATGATAGAAAATAGTAATGTTTTGACTAGTTTGTGAAAACCCCTTGTGCAATTAATGACTGCAAATCATTTTACTGTATCCACGTTGTAGTTATTGCATGAAAAGTGTCTTTTTTATACCTTTTTTTTTTAAATTTCTCAATTATTTATACCGAAGAAAACAATTTTATCAATGTTTTATGTGGTTTCATGTGAAGACAAAGACCACTGTGTTCTTATGAACAGATTTACACCACCTTAGTCCTACGTGTGAGTGGGAGAGTATCGTTCGAATATATTGGTCTGTTTTTAATTCTGTTATTGTCGCCGGTAGCTGTATGTCATAATATATGTTTTTTTTTTCTTCATAATTGTTTATTAAAAAGGGACAGTCATAAATAAAATTTTGATATTTTGCACGGGGAAAGGCGGGGGATGGACAGGTTTTGAAAATGGAAAGTCTAATCTGATGTAAATAAAACAAAACACTTACAAGAAAATGAAAGAATAATGCCGCTAAAGTACCAATAGGTGAAATGTACTGTTGTTTTCACCGCTTGACCCTCCTGATATAGATAAAACCCGAAAAGTGCTTCGGACGTATTGAATATCTATGATGAGTTTATTAATTAAATTTTTCCATTTTGTAACAAGGAGGCAAATGAAGTTAAGTAACCATATGCTGGCAAATTATGAAAGCTCGCGTATTAATTGATAGGCATAGAAATAAAGAAAATACGTATGATAACCAATAACAATCTACCAGAGACAAAATAACGTTGCTTTATGCAACTAGTATGATGGTCTGGTTGCGGGGTTTTTTGTTTCTGTATTTTTAAATATTTTGGGCCCTTTTCTCTATATACTCTTCAATGATGTAGGCCATTTTCCCTATTCTTTATACTTTTTGCCAATTATTCTCTTTATAAAACACCTCTCTATTCTATTTTATTTTTTTTTTTTGTCCATTGTCTCTATTATTTATATTTTACCCGCTATTCTCTATTCCGTAAAACCCCATCCACACTTTCTAGTTTTGGTCACCATATAGCCTTCACAAATGAGCAAAACTCATGACGAATAGGCGCCGAACGGCAAAAAGATTGAATGCTAATCCCGGTTTGAAATGTGAACTTGCAGACATTTGTTTTTTAATCAATTGATGTTAATAAGCAAAACAAATTATCGTCCTGAATGTTTATATAATACTGGCAGATGAACCCTGCTAATTAATTCTTACAGGGCTGTAACTACATTGAGGTAAAGAGGCAAATGCCTCATGTTGGAAATTTAAAAATTGAAACAAAAGCTTGTCTTCATATCAAATTATTTAATGGCAAGTGTCGCAAGTGTCTTGCAAGTAGCAAGTTCTGTTCAATCTATGACGTCGCTCCTGTTTTTTTCGGGATATATGTTACTCATTTCGTTTTAGTTTTCAGTGTTGATTGTCTATTGTTTTCGTTATGATCTCTAATAACAGTTCCTGAGATGTTCTTTCGTTCATTGATTGATTGCCTTTCTATATGACTATTATCCTAGTGTTGAATTCGATTTGTTAATTATGTAATTAGTAATTTCGAGTTTTATTACATATTAAGGATCCTTTCATTTAAATTTTAAAAAAATACTTCAAATTGTAGAAATATTCGAAAGTAGCTCTCGCCTTTTTGTTCTGCGGCGACGTTGAAGGAACACCTATCAAGCAATCGATCTTTATGACTATGGCTTCAGTTGTCTAATATTCCTTATTTTAAAAGTTAATTTTCTGCTTTGCATAGACTTAATAAGACTTGGAATAGATCTACGAAGACTAATGAATTGTCATGTGTGGTTTGGCAGTTGTACATGCCCACCGATGTCCAGATATTGTTATAAAAATGTTTTGAAAAGGTACGATGCTACCGGACATAGAAAAAAATTGTCCTTTTTTCATTGAAAACTAAACTGTTACATTAAATTACAGAACAAAAAACTGGCTTTCTTTGCAGTGAATACAAATAAAAAGCCTACATGGGTTAGATTAAAGCTAGAACCCCAATCCCCCGGCATCAAATCATTTAAAAAAAAAACATATGACCTTTAACATTGAAGGGCTAAACTTGCATTGAGCCGTGTTAAGGCCCTAAATAGAAAATAAAAAGATGTGGAGTAAATGTGCATGAGACAAAATCGCACACAATACATCTACATATGTCTTTTGATGTTGTCCCTAAATACTAAAAATATTACACTGAATTTATATATTTTGCTCTGAGACCATGATATTGTCAAAAAAATAAATAAAACAAAACTTGCGTTTTATATTAAGAAAGGGTCCGAAAGAAACGTCCAGAATGCACGAGTGTGCGTCATTTTTTCCAGATCTTCTGGGTGCCTTGAGAGCTAGATCCCTCGCCAAAAATAAATTTTGCTTCACTTGTATTAGAGGCTAGTAACGACCTTGTCTTATCATCTTAGATCAACCTTTCTAAACTGAAAAGTAAAGATCACACACCCTTAGAGTTCAGATTGATAAAGACTTTTGCATCCGTCGACATTATCTTCGATTTAAATACTATTTATCTGGAAACCGCTGTGCATGTATACTTTAACGAACGGGCTAGTTTTCTTATCAGTTTTAAAAGTAGTTACCTCCCTTGTTAGTGTGATAATCAATCTATTTATGCGTACCATCTTTATATAATATTATATTGTACAATTTAAATTTGTGATTCGTTTAATATTTATATATATTAACTTATTTGTTATCAACGATATAAACAAGGTAATTTGAAAGTCTTTGATTCGTCTTTCACCGTAGTTCAATTCAGAAGTTAGGCGGTCTATTTTGTCTACATTATGTTGAAAGAACACCGGGTGTTTACATTGGCAATATTAACCTTCAATGCCTGTGAAACAAGAAAGGAAAACATTGTAGATTATAAAACGAGAAATATTCAAAATTAAATACAAACATCTTCTTTAGTAAAATCAAAATCGAAAAACGGAAACACTTTTGATTTTCATTTTGGATTTAGAGAAATCAAAAATAAAAAAAATGAAAACACTTTCGTTTTCCGTTATGGTTTTAGAGAAATCAAAAACGAAAAACGAAAACATTTTTGTTTTTCATTTTGGTTTTTGAGAAATCAAAAACGAAAAATGAAAACACTCTCGTTTTTTGTTTTTTGTTTTTGATATTTCAAAATGAAAAACGAATGGACGCAAATCGACACGGACCATTATGTTATAATTTTAGTCTTTTAGAAAACTTATTATTTTACAACAGAGGGACGAACATCGTAAATGACATTTGGTACTCACCAATTACCCCCAAGTGCCTGGCTGATAGATCTGTTTACAATTTCAAAACTGTATGCTGGAAAGAAAGGAGCCGTAAGAGGTTTGGGTCCATGCACATGAGATAGGTCCACTACACGAATATCAGAACAGCTTGAAGATTTTGCAGCATTAATTCCGTTTACTAAACACACATATAAAACAAAAAACACGGTCTTAGTTGTCCACTGCATTTTTATTGTATGAAACTTACATCCTCTTGCGTAGAATATAAATAGGATCTTGTTTTAATTGTTTTAAGTAGTACATGTTGATTGACATCGGTAATTAATTACATAACAAGGTAAATGACCTGTAGAACACATATATCACGGATATATTAAAAATATAATTTCCCCTAAAGACTGCACAAGAAACTAGTTCTAGGAAGTGAATATGCTTATTAGGAAACTATGAAAACTATATACAATGTAACAGGATTATGCTACCACTAGATAAAGACAATGAGTCTGGCGTATTAAATTATAAGCCTGGTACCTTTGATAACTATTTAGTGCGTCGAGTAAGATACGATATTTCTCCTTTCCACCGTTCAATTGAGAAATTCGATTTATATAAATATATATATTGTTTTCTGTTTGGTATTAAATTTATAGTTAAGATCCATTTATTACACCTTGTGATCCGTTTATTTGGCAATCGCCAATGGCAGTCAGCAGGATTTAAGAACATTTGTTGTTCGACCTGTTAGTCAAATGCGTTTTGTTAAAATATACTTTTTCACTTTTTGGTCTTTTGGAAAAATGTTGTTTGTGCTGTATTTAGACCCTCTAACAAGAAATTTGTTTTGCATGCACACGTATAAAATTGCGGTTTTATCCAACGCAATCATAGGTTTGAACGTTGTTTCAATTTAGACTTGTTTATATTTTTTGTTTGGGCTTGTATTGTATTTGCCTTCGGGTTTATATGATCCGTTCATCCTATTATGACTCCTCAAATTCAGGAGTCTATCCTAAATTGAGGTAAATTATGTGGCCTTCCAATAACCGTTTCGATTCCTAACATCACTGAAGAAACATTAATTGTCGAAATCCGGATATGGTGTACAAAAATCTTTGCACCTTTGTTTGCGGTATACCATCTTCGCCGCAAGTTTATTGTTTTCTGTTTGGTATTAAATTTATAGTTACGATCCATTTATTACACCTTGTGATCCGTTTATTTGGCAATCGCCAATGGCAGTCAGCAGGATTTAAGAACATTTGTTGTTCGACCTGTTAGTCAAATGCGTTTTGTTAAAATATACTTTTCACTTTTTGGTCTTTTGGAAAAATGTTGTTTGTGATGTATTTAGACCCTCTAACAAGAAATTTGTTTTGCATGCACACGTATAAAATTGCGGTTTTATCCAACGCAATCATAGGTTTGAACGTTGTTTTCAATTTAGACTTGTTTATATTTTTTGTTTGGGCTTGTATTGTATTTGCCTTCGGGTTTATATGATCCGTTCATCCTATTTTGACTCCTCAAATTCGGGAGTCTATCCTAAATTGAGGTAAATTATGTGGCCTTCCAATAACCGTTTCGATTCCTAACATCACTGAAGAAACATTAATTGTCGAAATCCGGATATTGTGTACAAAAATCTTTGCACCTTTGTTTGCGGTATACCATCTTCGCCGCAAGTTTATTGTTTTCTGTTTGGTATTAAATTTATAGTTACGATCCATTTATTACACCTTGTGATCCGTTTATTTGGCAATCGCCAATGGCAGTCAGCAGGATTTAAGAACATTTGTTGTTCGACCTGTTAGTCAAATGCGTTTTGTTAAAATATACTTTTTCACTTTTTGGTCTTTTGGAAAAATGTTGTTTGTGCTGTATTTAGACCCTCTAACAAGAAATTTGTTTTGCATGCACACGTATAAAATTGCAGTTTTATCCAACGCAATCATAGGTTTGAACGTTGTTTTCAATTTAGACTTGTTTATATTTTTTGTTTGGGCTTGTATTGTATTTGCCTTCGGGTTTATATGATCCGTTCATCCTATTTTGACTCCTCAAATTCGGGAGTCTATCCTAAATTGAGGTAAATTATGTGGCCTTCCAATAACCGTTTCGATTCCTAACATCACTGAAGAAACATTAATTGTCGAAATCCGGATATTGTGTACAAAAATCTTTGCACCTTTGTTTGCGGTATACCATCTTCGCTGCAAGATTATTGTTTTCTGTTTGGTACTAAATTTATAGTTACGATCCATTTATTACACCTTGTGATCCGTTTATTTGGCAATCGCCAATGGCAGTCAGCAGGATTTAAGAACATTTGTTGTTCGACCTGTTAGTCAAATGCGTTTTGTTAAAATATACTTTTCACTTTTTGGTCTTTTGAAAAATGTTGTTTGTGCTGTATTTAGACCCTCTAACAAGAAAGTTGTTTTGCATACACACGTATAAAATTGCGGTTTTATTCAACGCAATCATAGGTTTGAACGTTGTTTTCAATTTAGACTCGTTTAAATATATATATATATATATATATATATATATATATATATACAACTCGTCTAAACATCAGCCCAACAATGTTAGATCTGTAAATTTGCTTTCGCAAATTTTTGTTCTTCCTCGCCGGGATTCGAACTCATGCTACTGAGATATCGTGACACCAAATCGCCTGCACTGTATCCGACACGCTAGACCACTCGACCACCTAGGCTTTACAATAATAAAGCTTTCGGTGGCCGGGTGTTACCTTTCCTCGTCAGTTTTAATCTAGCGTCGTAATACAGTACATGAGATATAAGGCATGAAGATGGAATTGTTACAGATCAGCTGAAATATCTATTGTAAAGGATCCTACAAATTAATGCAAGATACAATCACAGAAATAATTATATTTATAAGTACGTCTGAGCCAGTGACAACTCTACAACAGATTGATCCATCGGATCACCAGCAGTGATGGTGATACATGGCTGTGTACATTCTGTATATACAACTCGTCTAAACATCAGCCCAACAATGTTAGATCTGTAAATTTGCTTTCGCAAATTTTTGTTCTTCCTCGCCGGGATTCGAACTCATGCTACTGAGATATCGTGACACCAAATCGCCTGCACTGTATCTGACACGCTAGACCACTCGACCACCTAGGCTTTTCAATAATAAAGCTTTCGGTGGGCGGGTGTTACCTTCCTCGTCAGGTTTAATCTAGCGTCGTAATACAGTACATGATATATAAGGCATGAAGATGGAATTGTTACAGATCAGCTGAAATATCTATTGTAAAGGATCCTACAAATTAATGCAAGATACAGTCACAGAAATAATTATATTTATGTACGTCTGAACCAGTGACAACTCTACAACAGATTGATCCATCGGATCACCAGCAGTGATGGTGATACATGGCTGTGTACATTCTGTATATACAACTCGTCTAAACATCAGTCCAACAATGTTAGATCTGTAAATTTGCTTTCGCAAATTTTTGTTCTTCCTCGCCGGGATTCGAACTCATGCTACTGAGATAACGTATTGCATTGGCTCAAGAGTGTGGAATCTTTTATAATTTTTACATAGAGGCACACTTTTGAATGATTTACAACAGGGTATTGTCTCTTTTGTTGGTTGTCTTCGTGTATTGTCGCTTTTTGTCTGGATACAATAGAAAACCAGGTGAAACCAAGATAATATAACGTCTGAATTGTATTTAGACCAATGATGAACTGATTTCAAAAACTCTCGGGGAAAGTATAAATTAGATTGATAGAAACGCTTATATCAAATTATTTCTGAATACTTCACCTGACCATTAAAGCGTGAAAATTAAGTCAAAGACATATGGCATGTCTGACTGATATGCAATCGTTCTAACAAACTTGAAGCAAAATATGTTTCTGTAATTTTTGCTTTCAACAATCAGGTGATAAATTCGGAGGACGAATTCGGGACTAAATATTTGTAAATTTTTCGGAATTTTTAAGGGACTTCAATTTAGATTTGATAATTGAAATATATTATAATAATGATGATTACGTATATCATTTATGCAACAAATGGAAAACAATTAAAGAATTGTTATTTTAATCATATTATTACTGACTACTGAATTGAAAGTCATACGGAAATGTTACGCTTTGTTTGTTTTAAATTGTCTTCATTGTCAGTGATAAATTACTAACAATGTCAAAACTCATTAAAGATATCAGCCGTTTTTCAGTTTATAAGACAAAATTAAAGAGCATTTGGTCACAAAAATTTCAAAACGTTTTGCTATGATTTAATCTTTGCCTAGGAAGAATCATTAGCTCGAAACAGAAAGTTTATAAAAATGACCAAATATTTTTCTTTGGTAATTCTTGAAATAAAGATCAATAAAAGAAATCAGCTTTAGTCTGTTTAGTAAGAGTAATAAAAAGTATGTTTTTATATTTTATTTTGTAGCTAAGAAGGTGCATGTTTGATTGATGAATCATGTTTTAAATTTAAACAAACAACTTCAGGTTATATTTTCTCACACTTAACACGTGTAGTTGTTTGAAATGGATCACAACAGTTACATGACACAACTTAAACTACTACTTGTACTATGAAGTGTCGTCTCCGTTTTATGAATTTCATCTCTCTTTACATACGTAAACCAATATTATATGTATATAAAAAAGAAACAAAAAACAATGACATTGAACTTATAGTGTACATCAAAGTCCTGTCATCTCGAGGACACATGTACCTGATAGTCAAGCTGACCGTACTACAACCAAACGACGCATAGGATGAGGAACAAAATATTAGGGGAACTTGTGTAATAATCCATCTTTGCAATTATACTTAACGACTTTAGCCATAGTTGAATTACATCAGGTTGTCTGTCCGTTACATAAATCAACCATTGCAATAACAGGATACACACGTGTAATACTTCAAAGTTTAAATATGATACTAGTTTTCCTATTGAATTGTTATACATATGCCTTTTCGGGGATTTTTATCGCGATATGGTTTTGCTCATTGTTGTAGGCCGTACGGTGACACATAACTTCTATGTCATATGGCCTGTTGTGGAGAGTTTTCTTATTGACAATCATATTTCTAATTGCTAACTAGGAAGCAATTACTACCAGATCTTCTGGTGTATATTTTGTAGAGACAAGGATTGAGTTTTGCAGAAGCGAAATGGTACGCCTAAATTTTATGGTAGACATACTTAATTGTGTAAGACTTACGATCAGTTTAAGTAAAAAAATATTGTTTGTGAAACTGATTACTGACTCTTTAATTGTTATCTGAACTAATTATAGAATATTTGTGTCGGTCTCAAGGTAAACATTTCCGTACATCAAATTTGATACAATGACGAGTCCCTGTATCATTATCCTCCTTTTTTAAGAGCGTACAGTTATATCGATTGCTGGTATTGTAGAATCAGAATGGTTCTATATATGCAGATGTTTAATTGAGCTTAGATGTCTGTGTGGGTTTTTTCGACGGAGGATGATTAAAACCATTGACTTCAGTCAATGTTAGTTTGAATAAATGAATTTCAACATTAAAATAACGGATAACATTATTTTTCTCTTTTATTTGTTCTTCGTGATACAGATTCGTCGTTATCTATATTGAATGTTTTGTCATTAATCTATTTTGTTTTTCTATTCTTTAGGTTTTATCTTTATGTGAAACTGAAGATGTCATATAAGGTGTGAAACACATTGTAAATGCTTACTGAATGTCATATTTCAAAGTAATGTACCCATCCCTCCAAATTTGGTCAAAAGCTTTTTCAAAGTCTAAAAATGCACAATAGAGTTTTCTTCTTTCTTTTTTCTTAAGAAGTTCAAACAGAAAATGTAATATAAATAATGTATCTATAGTGCTATAACTTTGCCTACAGCCACATTTTGTTTCATGTAAAATTAGAAAATCGTCATAACATTTATTTAAACGCTCGATTAAACATGTTAAAACAGTTTACCCAAACAACTAATAATGGTCTTAATAGTCTTTCTTTATAAACGTGAACTACACTATTTATATTCCCTGTAACAATAAACTGCAATTATCTTGAAATGTGTATCTTATTATAACAATTTATTTCGGTTGTATAGATATTGTCTTTATTCTCTATGATATTCATATAAAGGTGTCATTTGCAGTTGTTAATATTAAAAGATTAGTTTTATTAGATGCAGCTACTTTTATATATTCACTTATTACATTGGTAGCATTGAATTACATTGATTTTCCTGTCAAATAAAAACGATAATTTCACATGTGAAGTAAACATGGTTATTTCACTCTCTGACGTCATACAACAATAGGCGTTGTCAAGACGTCGATAACGTCGAATCAAAACAAACTGTGAATGCGTAGAAAAAGATATAGTTCCTTACATTTTCTACGTTAATTTCGTTAAAAAAGCCATTTGCCAATGTAATAAAACGAATATCTAGTCAAAGAATTCAAATATCGAAAATATTCAACTTGTCACCGGACAACACTGATCATAAACTCATGCGCTACGCGCATTCGTGAATTAATGTGTTGTTTGGTCACTCGTTGAATATTTTTCTCTATTTGAATTTTTCGATTAGTTATTCTATAATTATTGTAACTCTTTAGCAATTGTGGGAAAGATCCATGACAAAGGAGGTAAATGACTTGCCTCATAATTAACTTAAACTAATTTCCAGTCGAGAAGTAGATAAAATGAATTTCCCTAGCAGTTTGGTACTTTTATATACTTTTCTGCCTATTTAACAATATGATTTCGCGAATCGTTTTTTAGAATGTAACTTTTGTTGACATTTTCATTAGAGTGTTTTGTTCCTTTTTACATATTTGTTTGTTTTTATAGTGATTAAGATTATAACACAATGTTGACTGGTGTACCCCTATTTTTGACAATTTTATCTATTATGTCTGTTTGTTTTGTTCGCCCATCGTTGTCATTTTAATGGAATTTGATGCAACTCTCATACAAGTGAAAGGTCTAGCTAGCTATAAAACCAGGTTCAATCCAACATTTTCTACATAAGAAAATTCCTGTACCAAGTCATGAATATGTCAGTTGTTATAGATTCGTATGATGTGTTTGAGATTTTAATTTTGCCATTTGATTAGAGACTTACCTTTTTTGGATTTTCCTCGGAGTTCTGTATTTTCTGAATTTACTTTTTGTTGAGAGAACAATATGATAAGGGAAATACTTCTATAAATCAATGTTTTAATCATTCGTATGAAACAGAATTAAAATCAAATACTTTGAATCTAATGAACATTTTTTTATTTAACTTCAAGTATATTTTTAGGAGTTTTGGATGACGTCCATTTTCACTGAGCAAGTACACAATTTTATCGCGAGTCTAGCTGACGCCCGACTCCGGGTGGGAGATTTTCTTACTGTGTTGAAGACACATTGGTGGCCTTCAGCTGTTATCTGCTCTAAGTCTTTGTCTGGTTGTTGTCTCTTTGACATTCTCAATTGTTTTGAAAGCCAATACTATGTTTGTAATGATATGTTTGTCTTCAATCCTTTTATCATCTCTTTGAAAATAATAAGTTACTGCGAATAAACCTAGTCTTCTTTACTTGCCGGTTATATTATAGTCGAGACTTGATTTGAATTCGCCCAAAATAAGGTCAATGATTTTGCATCAAATTAAAGCTATGTAGAGACACAAATAACTCATCACTCGAGAATCTTCAATTCTTGTAGATTTTACAGTTTCCTGCTGTCCGTAATATTCCCTTGATGCAGAATGCGGATTTGTTTTCCGAATATGCATAAATACATAACAGAGTAAATCTATTGGACATCGGGAATGCTATAAACAAACTTCAAGATAGTTCTAGCTGTTCTGATAATGCTTTTTATGTGATCAAGCTCTTAAAAATGTTTTAAACATTTGGCTTTCGTTACCATTGTTCTCAAACAAACCTAATGAAAGGGAAGAAACGGTTAGCAATTGAAGGTCACCATATGCACGACTTATAACATATTGTATATTCAGCTATAAAAGGTAACGATAAGAAAAATTTGAAAACAGTTCTTACGAAGCAATCTAACAGCCTAATTTATATCAATTATATTTACAAAAATAAATGACAGACACAAACCAAGGACAAGCACTGAAGTCTTCTGACTTTGGACAGGCACATAATGAATATGGGTGGGGTTTAACATGATTGTGAGTGCTTCATCTGCGTCTTATCTGGGACACCTCAACATATATAAGACATGATAAAATTAGTTCCAAATGGCCAAGCTCAACATATTAGCACAAAACACACAAAAGCATCCAACAGAAAATCGGTGTTGAGTTGATAACCTTTTAGAATAAGTGTATTCCATTGATCAATAAGTTTAAATTGATCGTTTCTCTTCTCAATTCTGAAATGCTGTTTAAACGACATACCCGTAGAAATTATGATATGACATTCCGTTTTTCGTATGAATTCTACAGATTTAGACAAATTACAAACCAAATTTTGGAAATTTTAGAAAATTGAGTAAAGCTTTTACTTAAGGAAGTTTGCTGCTCAGTTTCAAAAAAATAAATTTCCATAAAACTAGTATATATTGATAGGGATTAATTGAGGAACCAAAAAGCAAAAAAATATAGGGTCAATGTGCTTGTTTTCGAGATATTAGCCATTGGAATTTTGGCGGAAAATGTTCTCTCTGGATTTTTCATAGCTTTATCATTGACCAGTTAAAGTTTTCAAAACTATTAAAAATAAATAAGATTTTATAAGACTTTACAAATGGCTTATAATTATATATGTAAAAGATTTATAAAAAAAATAGGGGTCCATGGGCAAAATTTTTAAGGCATTCAAATGGATAAAACCAGAGGATTTCGAAAATCTGACAAAATTCCAAAACTTGACAAGCAAACATCCTTAATTTGTGGAAAATAAAATCCATGCATTAATGATTTATGAATTATACATAAATTTCGCTAATTGAAATATTCGACGTCAACACAAACGCGGTCATCACGAACAAGTTTTGAAATGTACACGCCGTAAAAAAGCAAAAGAAACACCACTATCAAAAACTTAGAAATAAAAAAAAGTTTTAAGCAAATTAAGTCAACAAAAGAAAACGATTTTAAATGTTAATCATTGTACTAGATTTTAATGTTAATCATTACGTTTTATCTAATATCTATTTTTCATTTTTGACGCTGGAACTGTTGCAAAAATTCTGGCCGGTGCACCACTTCCATCGTATATGTTGATAGCAGGAACAAATATTGTCGATCCTGAAAGAGGGAGTCTGTCAAGATTGGCAACATTCAACACCACAGGTATGTTTCTTTGAAATAGAAATGTAAAATTTGACAAATCAACTTTACCCGGGGGTGAGTCGCCAATAGACGGAGTGTCACTTCCAACAATGTTAACTGAACGAAATTTCGCTAAAAAAGTAATTGCTTTGAATTCATAGGATGGAAATTGATATGATGAAACATCAGAAGTGTTTTGAGTATTGAACACTTTAAATGGATCTGGGTATCTACTAGACCAACCGGAATTAAACAGAACGACTGCTCCCTTCGGTATTCGGCCATGAGTTGCCTCCCATCGTTTTATGTCCGATACTTTTACTCTGTAATTCACGTTTCCCGAAACCTGTCTCCTAATATCTATTATAACTCCAGGCCCATGTAACTTGTCCAGTGGAATCTCGTGCATGCGTTTTCTGTTTCTGTAGAAGTGAGAAGGAGCATCTATGTGGGTTCCACTGTGTTCAGATGTACCAATATAGTTAGTCTCAAACCTATATGGATGAAAAATATATAAATTAAAAAACGAACATACTTAGATGCAAAATTACCAGGCCAATCAAAATATTTTTTTCTGAAATTGATTAAAGTGAGATAATTTTTCAATAGAAAAATATATTTGTTAAAACATTTGTCAATTTTGTTAACTGTTATGCCACACCTTTATAATATATTTTTGTATGATCTGTAGCTATCGCATATAATTTTGATTTGATTTGACAGACGATGACAATGAAAACAACGTTTATCTATCTTATTAAACCATAAACTTTTGAATTGCTTTACATGTTGGTAATATGCTCCTTTTATAGTTTACAATGCGATATGGGTTTTGCCCATTTGAATACGCGGAATGTCATCTTTAGTAGATAATTTTCTCATTTGCAGCCATAAAACATCTTCGTTTTTATCGGTTTTGATTTCTAATAGTAATAAGCCCAAATGTCTTCTTGTAAGATATGTATGACATTAAAATGTTAGTGAAAAGAAAAGTTGTGTTTACCAACTCTGTATGCATCAGGTAATTTTAATAAATTTGTATACGTCCTTTTCATAAATTTGTCTCCTATAACTTCATGTCATGTCCATTCGGAAAATTTCACTCGACCTTTTCCCTGATATTTTCATAGAACTAACTTGTTCATCATGATATTCGTCAACTAGAGTTGCTTATATGTTCAATTTTTCTTTTTAGATTTTACTGAAAATTTAGTTAATTATTACTCTAAGAGTGCATTGATTTCAAAAACTGATAACTCATATTATTATTTCGTTAAATTGTTTACCTACAAAGCACCATCAAAGTCATCTATGAAACCTTTCAAAATAATGAAGGTGAATTTTGCATTCATATTACACCCCAAAAATCCTTACAAATGCACATTATTTTAAGACTGTTTGTTACTCTGGTTTTTGTCTTGTTGTCGGATATTCGGAATTCTCTAGGTTTTGTCATGTTAAACCATTCAAAACTTTGAACGCTGACCTCTAATGTAAAACTATCAATTTATAACAGTCTTTTAGAAACCTTGTTAAATTTTCACAAAGGAGCGTATTTCCTTAATAACATGTGTAACTTACCAATTACCCCCAAGTGCCTGGCTGATAGATCTGTTTACAATTTCAAAACTGTATGCTGGAAAGAATGGAGCAGTGAGAGGTTTGGGTCCATGTACATGAGATAGGTCCACTACACGAATATCAGAACAGCTTGTAGGTGTTGCGGCATAAATCCCGTTTAATAAACTCGCATATAAAACAAATAACACGATCTTAGCTGTCCAATGCATTTTTATTGTATGAAATTTACGTCCTCTTGTGTAGAATATAAATAGTATCTTGTTTTAATTGTTTTAAATAGTACATGTATATAAGAGCCCGTAATTAATGACATAACAACGTGAATGACCTTCATAACATATATATCACGGATGTATTAAAAAATAATTTCCCCCTTAAGACCGCACAAGGAACTACAAATTCTAGGAAGTAAATATGAATCTTGGTAAACTTTACTTTTTGTACTGTTACGAATCACAGTTTATGACTAAACTCAGTAAAGACCCGTCGAAATTGCATTTAATTGATAAATTCAACAACACTTACCGTTATCTTGATGATATTTTTTTGTTAAATAATCAAGAATTTTCTCAATATACTGCTGAAATTTACCCCAAGGAACTTACTTTAAATAAATCAAATTTAAACGGTAATAACTGTCCTTTCCTAGATTTAGATATTTCGGTTTTAAACGGAAACTCCACACTAAACTTTACGACAAAAGGGACGATTTTTCGTTCCCTATTGTTAATTTTCCATTTTAGATGGTGATGTTCCTTTGGCACCATCTTACGGTGTTTATATTTCACAGCTCGTTCGCTATTCCCGTGTCTGTTGTGACGTTTTTGATATCTATGTATTACTGGTAAATTATTAAACCAGGGATATCGTTACCATAAATTACTTAAAACCTTTACTAAATTTTTCCATAGATATAAAGATTTGGTTTGGAAGTTTGGTTGTACCTGTAGAAAACTTATTTCAAACGGGATAGCACATCCTCATTTTTACGGAAATGTTGTTAACCGTGCCCGGAAATTTAGAAATGATCCTTGTAAACTTATTCTTCCTTTAAATAAACTTATTCTAAAAGGTTACCAATTCAACACTGTAATAAGATCATTGAATATTGTTTTTATTGGTATAAATATTGATTTTGTTATCAGTAAATTAAAAGCAAACTAAATATTACTAGTATGTTTTATACATATACACATTCATGGAACTACAATCTGTTACCTGTATCTTGGCATTGCACAAGGTCATGTTTTCTCTGACTGTTTATGACGTCTTTACACTAAATCCATTGGAAGTTGGATGTGTACGGATTGATAATTTAGTCTTAGATGCATGATTTTTTATTAGGTGTTAGTGGCTTTGAACTAGCTGTCAGATAACTGCGAGTACTCTAAGATCTGTTCCTAGTGTCTTTTGTTGTTTGGATGTACAAGTACCCTGCCACGTCCACTTGTATTTTTGTCCATCTGATGAGTTCAGCCTTTTTCAACTGATTTTTATAGTTCGTTTTATGTTGTACTGTTATATCACTGTCCCAGGTTAGGGGAGGTTGGGATCCCGCTAACATGTTTAACCCCGCCACATTATGTATGTATGTGCCTGTCCCAAGTCAGGAGCCTGTAGTTCAGTGGTTGTCGTTTGTTTATGTGTTACATATTTGTTTTCGTTCATTTTTGTACATAAATAAGGCCGTTAGTTTTCTCGTTTGAATTGTTTTACATTGTCATTTCGGGGCCTTTTATAGCTGACTATGCGGTATGGGCTTTGCTCATTGTTGAAGGCCGTACGGTGACCTATAGTTGTTAATTTCTGTGTCATTTTGGTCTCTTGTGGACAGTTGTCTCATTGGCAATCAAACCACATCTTTGTTTTTATATTTAAAAAAAACGAAAATACATATATTGTAACTAGATTATGTTACCACTAAATAATGATAATAAGGCAAAGATATAATTTAATATCCGACTGACCTATACGGCTCACAATAGATATAAATTTACGATTCGAAATTTTATATGGTATTGCATTTGATACGGTGTAAAATCTATTTCTCTGATGATCTTTTTTATGCAGGCATACTTTTCAATGATTTGTAAGAGGAATGTGTTCTTTTTGTGATTCATCATCATTGCATTGTTGTTTTTGTCTTGACACAACAGGAAACTAGAAGAAAGCAAGAAAATATGATTCAGAATTTTATTTTACCAATAAAGAACTGGTATCAAAAACTTTCGGGAAGTATAAATGAGCTCAGAATTAAAGAAATATCAAATACTGGTCACCGGTCGCAAATAGTTACCCAACTAATGGCTTATACCTGAACACTCACCTGAGTACTTGAGCGTGAAAATTAGTTCAAAGCTATATGACATGTCTGACTGATATGCAATCCTTGTAACAAATTTGCAACAAAATATATTTCATTAAATTTTGCTTCAACATTCAGGCGATAAATTCGAAACCGAAATTAGGATATAAATGTGTTAACATGTCAAGGTCTCAGAATTTTTAAGGAATTCAATTTAAATTTGACAATTGAAAAAAATCATAAGTACTCTTATACTTTTCCTTTTGTAGCTGAGAAAGGTGCATGTTTAATTGATGTTTTAAATTCAAACAAACCGCTTCCGGCTATATTTTCTTAATCTAAAAACAATGTTACATGTAGTTGTTTAGAATTGATTACAAAAATTACATGACACAGGTTAAACTACTACTTGCATGGATATCATCCCTTTTACATACATTAAACAAAAATATGTAAATAGAAGAAAAAACAACATCAAACAAAGACATTGAACTTATAGTGTATATCAAAGTACTGTCAATTCCAGGACATATGTACCAGGTAGTCAAGTTAAACGTACTGCAAAAACACGACTCTTAGGATGAGAAACAAATTATTAGGGGAATTTGTGTAATTATCCAAGTATGAAAGTATACTTAACAAACTTTAGTCATAGTTAAATTATATCAGGTTGTCTGTCAGTTAAATAAATCAATCATTGCTATAACAAATAACTTGAGGTACTTACTCTACAACTCATGCAGATTTTGAAATTTTCATCCTGTCCTCGATATTCCATTGAAGAAGAATGAGTATTTGTTTTGCGAATGTCCTTAAATAAATGAGTAAATCTAATTGACATCAGGAAATAAACAATGTGTTTGTGTGTGTTGAACAATGCTACAAACACACGAAAGTAATAAATAAGAATGGTCTTGGATTGGGAACCATTTTTGAACGAATGGTACCATTAGAATCAATAAAGGGTAAAACCAGATTTAACAAAATTGCTCATGATAGTTATGGCTGTTCTGATAAGACCTTTTAGGTTATGAGGCTAAAAAAAGTTTGATACAGTTGGCTTTTTGTACCTTGGTTCTCAAACTACCTGACATAAGGGAAGCGGCCGTAAGAAATTATTGGTCACAACACGCACGATTTTTAACATATCGTATATTCAGCTATAAAAGGAAACTACAAGAAAAATGTGAGAACAGTTCTTACGAACAATCTAACAGTCTCATTTATAACAATTATAATTACGAAACAAAATTACACAAACCAAGGACAACAATTGAATTACAGTCTCATGACTTTGGACAGGCAAATACAGAATATGGCGTGGTTAAACATGATTGTTAGCGCCACATCCGCGTCTCACCTGGAACAGCTCAATATAAGAACAGACTATACAAATTAGTTCCAAATGGCCAAACATAATGGCACGGAACACATAAAACAGAAAATCGATGTTAAGTTGATAACCTTTGAGAATAAGTTTATCCCATTGACTAATGAGTTTAAACTGAGTATATCACAATTCAAAGGTTTTTTTAAACAGCATAATCGTAACAATTATGATATGATATCCCGTTTTTCGTATGAATTCTACAGATTTAGACAAACTACAAACCAAATATTTGGATCTATTAAAAAATTAAGTAAAACATTAACTTTAACATGTTTAACTTTAATAAATAAAGGCAACAGTAGTATACCGCTGTTCGAAAGTCATAGATTGATTGAGAGAAAACAAATCCGGGTTACAAACTAAAACTGAGGTAAATACATTAACTAGAAGAGGAAAACAAGGAATTAACAGAAACACTAAAGGTTGCACTTTGTAAATACAGCTGTTTTTCAAACCACGCCTCTTTGGGGAGATATAGAATATTCATAGACAATTAATTTTGTTTACGTACTGGTTCCTGGATATGATCTCTATGTTTCATCTCGTAGAGACATAACTTGGGAATGTTACCAGTAAATATACATATTCATAGTGATCAAGTTGAAGTCTGTGGAAATCCTTAAGTCAAGGTTGGGGTAGTATAGAAATTTAATGTAAGTTTAAACCCTTAGAAGTTCGGGGCATATAAACGTTGAAAATATGCCGCACAGCCCTATATTTTGACCTTTGAAAAATAGTAGTGCATATGAACTTTCCATTCTAGGATATATTTTTTCAAAACTTCATAGTAAAAGTGGTACAGTTTTAGCCGTGAAAGGAGTTCCTATGGGAAATTGCATTGTTGATATTTACAGAAATGCAACCTATATTGGGTAAAAAAGGAACATACAGAATTCCACAAAATCTGGTTTATCTCAGAGATTTTAATGAAATTAACTCAAATATGAAGTTTTATAAATGTTTCATGAAGATTGAGAAAATCCTGGGCCTTAACTATGATGACTCAGCATAAATTCACAGTTTACAGTATGCATAGTTTAGTTAAAGCCCTGAATGCCAAATAAATTCATTATATGTGCATATTAGTAATATAAATTGTTTAGAAGTGCTTATATTTACTCTTCGCAGTCATTGAAACTCATAGATCCTTCATGAATATTATTGGTGGGGTGTTTTATTCTGTCGATAACCCAAAAGTAAGCCGTAGCACCTAAATTAGCTTTTGTGATCACGGCATAAAAAATACAAGCTAGAAATAAAAAATACCTCAGTAAAACTTACAATAGTGTGTTCTATCCTAAATATGCACTAAATATTCCATATTGCTAGAAACAGCAGAATAATTTAGGAAATTTGAGGCCCAGGGCAAAAACCAAGAAAATGCCTACCCCTGGTCATAAAACAAATAATTTAACTTGTAAATGCTATGACTTTATTATTTTAAAGGTCTTTTGTATAGAAACCAATAACTGTACTTGGAAGTTATGCAAATTCAGATGTTAGCAGTCATTTCTATAAAACTTTTAGTTAATTCATACATCAGACTGATATCTTCATTCATACAACTTTTGCAAATATGGCTGTGTTTAAACACTTCTAGTTCATATATTAGCTAAATTATGTTAGATATATGGTAAGAGATGAAACTGTTGTGATAAGATTTCTTAACTGACCATTTGAGGCAGTAATTGTGAACTTTCATTGACAAATAGGCATACAGTAAGATGTGGACTGGAGACAGAGGCAGGATTGGACACTTTATATAATCTTGAATGTTGGAATGCTTAGCTGCTAAACATTACATTTATAGTGTTCTGAAATGCTTTCAATTTGTTATCAAAATAGTTTCAAACAGGTTCTAGACATTTCATGTCAGAAAACATGCTCATAGGGTAAGCTGGCAATAATTAAAGTCTTGTTTTCAAATTCTGTAAAAATTGATACAGGGTGGGGGTATAAAATGTACTGTAAAAGAAAACTTAGAGTATATGCAGTGATTTCTTTCAGGCTATAATTTGAGATATAAGTATTGTTGTGAGAAAAGTGTTTTAGAAAGTTTTCTATTGGAATAAATGTTAGTATAGGTTGCACTTTGTAAATACAGCTGTTTTTCAAACCACGCCTCTTTGGGGAGATATAGAATATTCATAGACAATTAATTTTGTTTACGTACTGGTTCCTGGATATGATCTCTATGTTTCATCTCGTAGAGACATAACTTGGGAATGTTACCAGTAAATATACATATTCATAGTGATCAAGTTGAAGTCTGTGGAAATCCTTAAGTCAAGGTTGGGGTAGTATAGAAATTTAATGTAAGTTTAAACCCTTAGAAGTTCGGGGCATATAAACGTTGAAAATATGCCGCACAGCCCTATATTTTGACCTTTGAAAAATAGTAGTGCATATGAACTTTCCATTCTAGGATATATTTTTTCAAAACTTCATAGTAAAAGTGGTACAGTTTTAGCCGTGAAAGGAGTTCCTATGGGAAATTGCATTGTTGATATTTACAGAAATGCAACCTAAAGTGCAACAAAAACCAAAACGACAATGCAACACACACAGAAACGAACTATAAGATTACAACTGCCATTTTCCTGACTTGGTACAAGACATAACCGTAAAAATTTAAGTAATGATTTACCAGTTATACACCAACTTCACTAAATGAAATATTCAACGTCAACACAAACGCGGTCATCACAAACAAGTTTTGGAATGTACACACTGTACAAAGAAGCTAAAGGAACATTCAAAAAGGAAAAACTAAACGATTTTTATCAATGTTAGTCATTATATAAAAGATTAATGTTAATACTGGTTCTCTGTAACTATTTAAACTCTTACATAGGGAGTGTGGCACGCATGGTCATGGATTTTCTTCAAAATTCACAAACTTACTAGTCTTGATGAAACAAACAAAGAATGGCAAAATTTTTGTTGTTAAGCATATCGGTTGTCATAGCAACCGATGACCAGTTTTACCTCTTCTGGATATCTATGATTTTAGCTGAAAAGGCTATTTTCAACATAATTTTCCTTAATAAATGATTAAGAGAAAGAATATTTTTTTATAATTTTATTAAATATATGCATTTTATTAATGTAATTTAATAACTGATATTTTCATATTCATTTTCAATCATAATCACATATACCCCCTTTTATGTGGTTTGCATTAGGTAAAAATACCCTTTGAGCTTATTTTGAATGACCACCATAATTTTTGCGGACACCTGAGTTAAAGTCAAGCATGAATTCATAAATACCATAGTCATATCTTATCAATGATGCGAAAAGTAATGGGAAGTATGTCTCATTTTTTGTTACCATGGATACAAAATGCTTAGTTTTCATTTTCAGAAAGAAAAAATCAAAAATTTTGAAAAAAATTTTAAACCCTAATTCTGCGGTCAGAAAAAATAAATAAATATACAATTTGTAGAAATTATTGTAATCATCAAAATATTAAACATATTCATATATAACGGTATTGTAGTTTTAACTGTGTTGCTATGGAAACAATCTCATGATGATACACAAGTTTAAAACAATTTTGAAAAGTTTCAGTTAATTTCTTAAAGGTGCACAAAAGTAGGAAAACTAAAACACTTATTAAGTTTAACTATATACTGACATGTATATATATAAATAATTTTGCTAATATAGTATATCGATAATGGTGTTACCACTGTAGGAAACAAATACAATTTCTCTAATCTGGATAAAAGTGCTGATAATGAAGAAATTTTAGTCTGTTTTCATGATTATGAAAAATATACAAGAAAACTAGAAAAACAAATAAAATCATTTAAATAATTATATATTCAATTGTGCAATATTTGCCATTGAATGTGTTGGCATGGAAACAAGCAGTCCATTTGCAAATATATTGATAAGTGCTAATTTTACAAATTTGTTTAATGAATTTCGATACATATAGCAATGAATGTGTACAATTTTGCTTACATTATGCAGGTTTTCTTGTATTTATGAAATATTAATAATATTCCAGGCATTATTAGTGATAGTGTTGGAATAGAAACAACAAATTATATGCATAAACTTGGAAAACGCATTAAAATAAACTAAATCTCTCATTCAAAACTCTCTTCTTTAAGTTTTCAATTTAATGCAGTGTCAAAGAATGATGGTTTTACAAGTTATTCCATGAACTGTTATTCAAATGCTGTAGTGAAGATTATAGATCAAAGTGCTACTTGGTGTTGACAGTTTGGGAGGGGGCTGGTTGTAAGATTTTGTAAAAATGAAATGATCGATTGTCCAGTGTCAAACATCTCATGCATATTTCAGAAGAGAACAAAATCAATAAATTTAATAGGAACATTGTAGGTTCTGTGCTAATCTACTGACCAAAAATTAATCAAAGACAATAATTTGATACAATTCAACACAATAAAAAATACAACCAAAAGAGTCAGACGTTGATCCTCTAAATAAATGATAATTGACCATCTAACCTTTCCATAAGGGAAAAAATACCTTGATTATGCGCTGTTTATTTTTCTTATTCATTCTTAAACTCAATGTTGAAATTGCAAAGCATGTATAGCTATACGTTTTGAATAATATTGTACTATTGGATGATGAGTATCTACATGAAGATAACTTTTTAGGTGAAGTTATAAAAAATATAAAATTTCAAAAAGGTCCTGCAATAGGGATAGGCTGGGATGAAGACGGACAATTTGAAAAATCACTGGAAATCGGGATCAATTGGACAAGGACAGACATTTCAATAGGTCAACTAGGGAGACTTAAAAAGAATCAACACAAGGGTTCTTTAGCAAACAAAGGGCGTAACTAGCAAGGGTGGGTACGGTCGGTCGTCGACGTGATGGTCCCTGCTATCTATCCGACACATTTCTTGTTTGACGTTCTAGCCGGGGAGGAATTTTCAAGATTTTCCAAAAAATTCCGTTTCCCTATGAGGACCCGCGGAAATTCTGTCAGCTGGTGACTGCAGGTCTTACAACCAGCAGCAGGGGGAAATATACCATCTAGAAAATTTTCATATAAGGGGTCCCACTGACTGCCTTAAGAGATGGCCCGCTACATTCATGCTTCAGTGGTTCCATATGTAATCAACCAAATGTTTCCAATAAAAGAAGGGGCGGGCCCTCAGGGCCCCTGGGTCCGCCTATGGTAGCACTATATTAACATTAGTAATAGGCATCGGATTATTGAAATTTGAGAAAATAACAATTATCTTAATGGATTTTAGCAGCAAATCAAAAATATTGACAATATGATAACTCTTTACACAGGGTAACTTTAAAAGAATTATATACTTATTAGTCCAGTCAAACTAAGTTTGAACCTTAAACTAATTGCAACATAAAATGTTTTAGTTCTAATCTATAGCATTAAGCCCTAAATATACACAGAAAAAGTCCCATAAAATCTAACTTAAGGAAAACTCAAAATTTGCATTTTAATTTCTTATAGAAATTAACATTGGAAGGGAGATAAATTAGCAAAATGAGTCTTTTTGTCAGTTTTGGTTGATTTTCTTAAAATTCATGTGAAATATGATACTTTGATGGGGTTGTAAGTTTTATTTGACTATGTTATATAATCTTCTGCTCATGAAATGTACAAAACCGAAGTGTTATGGGTATTTTATTTTTTGCACATTTTCATTAAAGAAATTGCCAAGTTATGGCTTTGTGACCATTTTAAAAAAATAATGTGAATATTTGGTATTGTTTATATCTGTAAATTATATTTGTTCAGCATCTACCTTGTTTAAAGAAACTTTAAACCACAAAAAGAAGAATATATACTTTGATTTTCATTGAAAGCCCATTACCGAAAGATGTTTCTCAAAGTAAGTATATTGTCTTTTTTTTAACCAAATTTTTTTTAGATTTTTTTGAAACAGGAGTCAATGTTTATAACATAATTATTATACATGACTGTGACTTTTTGTACGCGACTTTTTGTCTGTGACTTGCTGTCCTACATTCTAACCGTTATCAGGAAAAATGACTTTATACCTTTTTATATGTAATAGGCTTTGCATCAAATTTATAGAAACACTTAGATTGAACCATTAATTTTATCAAATGAGAAAATATAAAATGCTTTACGAACATATTAGCAAAGGATAAATGTACTGACTTTTCGGGAACATTTAAAACTAAGACAAGGCTCTGGCAACCTCAAGTTAAGTCCATGAATATGTTAACTTATTTTTATGAAAATATTTAAAACTACCAAGACATCGTGCATGAAGGCGCTCGGGCATACCTCAAGTATTCCGCGAAATGTTTATTTGTTTTTATAAAATATTTAAAACTACCAAGATATCCTGCACAATGCTCGGGCATGCTTAAATTAGTACGTGGAAATAATTATTTACTGTAAGAAAATATTAAAAACAAACTATATTTGATTTATCAACTTACATGAATTTATGGCCTACTTCACACCTTTTGTGTGTTACTTTATATTTGTGATCAAACGTGTCAAATTATAACCGGTAATATACAACATAATTTACAACACAGTTTAATACAATATACTACTCAATACCATAAAAAGTTTAATTATGTTTCAAATTTAACATAAATCCTTTAAGAAATAAAAAAATATTAGCATTTTCATTTGGTCCTGTCATTGTCAGCGTTGGTCAGGTCACGTTTAATGAAGATTTAAAAAAGTTTTCAATATTTTTCTTATATTTATGTATTGAATGGTCTAAATTTATAACAATTCAAATTTGACAGAAATCCTTTGAGGAATAAAAAAGTTATTAGCGTTTTCGTTTTGGTCCAGTCATTAGTGTAACCCAACTAAGGGAGATAATTCGTATTGTGAGGAATATTGCACAATGATCATTTTTTAGAAATTAATTTCGCATGTTTCTAGGTAGATTACCCATAACTTTTTTTAGATTTTTGACTAAAACAAGACTGAAATTAATTGTTTTTGTGTTTTTTTAATAGATGTAGCCGCATAATTTCACAACACTACACCAAATATTGTATTTTTCTCAAAACTTTCTGTGCGGTTACTATGGTAACCAACCAATATATATATCGGTTGGCATTATTTTTCTGACTAGTCTAATATGATCTACATATCAGCCAATTTTCAGAAAGATCGGTGACCATGTGTGCCGGAAAAGTTTAAGTGGTTACAGAGAATGAGTATTAATCATTACGTTTAATCTAATATCTATTTTCATTTGCACTGTTGCAAAAATGTTGATAGCGGGAACAAATATTGTTGACCCTGAAAGAGGGAGTCTGTCAAGATTGGCAACATTCAATACCACAGGTATGTTTCTTTGAAATAGAAATGTAAAATTGGACAAATCAACTTTAGAGGTGGGTGAGTCGCCAATAGACGGAGTGTCACTTCCAACAATGTTAACACAACGAAATTTCGCTAAAAATGTAATTGCATTGAATTCATAGGATGGAAATTGGTAGGAAGTAATATCAGAAGTGTTTTGAGTATTGAACACTTTAAATGGATCTGGGTATCTACTTGACCAACCGGAATTAAACAGAACGACTGCTCCCTTCGGTATTCGGCCATGAGTTGCCTCCCATCGTTTTATGTCCGATACTCGTACTCTGTAATTCACGTTTCTCGAGACCCGTCTCCTGATATCTATGATAACTCCCGGGCCATATAATTTGTCTAATGGAATCTCGTGCATGCGTTTTCTGTTTCTGTAGAAGTGAGAAGGGCATCAATATGGGTTCCACTGTGTTCCGATGTGCCAATATAGTTAATTTCAAACCTGCATATATAAAAGATATTCAAAGATTGAAAGCAGTGTAACAAGAAACTGTTAATTGATTTATTACAAAATTATGTCAACACAAATTTTATTTATCGTGCAGTAAGTTGAGACATAATTCTGAAATGGTATATTTGACAATTGAACTGTTATTAAACACTTTAAATGCAAGTAGTATGTCTTTGCTAATAGAAGATACCGCCTTTTGGGTCTCATTGTAGCGGGTTAGCCACAAATGCGGAAGGTCGTGGTTCGAACACCGGCCGGATCAAACCATAGACTCTAGAAATGGTATTTGCATTTTTGTTTTCGCTAAGTATGCCGTGTTTCGGAGTAAGAGCAAAGATTGATCGACTCGGAGTCAGAATATTATGTACGGGTAAGGTGATATATCTTCTTGTGGACTTGTTTTTCTTTGCTTATATGTTAGTTTGTTTTTAAACTGATTAAAATTATAACAAGATGTTGACTGCTCTATCCGATTTTTTTACATTTGATCCTATTATGTCTGTTTGTATGTACATCCTGCAATGATTGACTGCTTAAATATCTTTAGTCAAGTCTTGAAAGATTTTGCAAACTTGAACACAAAGGTAATAAAGCAGATTAATGCTAGAAGAATCATTACCCGATTAAAACAATCAAGTTTTTAAAAGATATGTCAAATTGTAACATGTCACTAGATATTAGTCTACACCAAAATTAGTTGACGGGAACCTGTTTACTTGGTTTATTATATTTTTTTCTTAAATTTTTCAGCTTTCCTCCTTGCTTTCTTTTTCGATTTTCTTTACATTCAGGTTTTAGTGAAAACATATTTTTAACTGACCTTGTTGAAGGCCGTACGGTGACCTATAGTTGTTAATTTCTGTGTCATTTTGGTCTCTTGCGGACAGTTGTCTCATTGGCAATCATACCACATCTTCTTTTTATATTTAGAATAAGCGTTTTCTTA
This sequence comes from Mytilus coruscus, assembly GCA_017311375.1. Classification (NCBI taxonomy): domain Eukaryota; kingdom Metazoa; phylum Mollusca; class Bivalvia; order Mytilida; family Mytilidae; genus Mytilus; species Mytilus coruscus. Next base: position 63,476,141 of record CM029605.1, on the reverse strand, counting down.
TTCAGAGTGCATTTAAATCGGTTAATTTGACAAACATCAATAAACAACCCGTTGATTGCATATGTGTCCTGCAGTTTCCCTTTCTTTACCATAATTAGTAATTGCTTTCGGCATTTTACCATGTAATCATTATAAAAACATATGTTACCTCGCTAAACAGTTGATAAAGTTTTCATCCACTTCATATTGGTCAAGCTTTAAAATGCAATGTTCCCAAATAAATTCTTAGCGACTTATATTTGAAAACAAACATTCTTTCCTTGACATCTTTTGCATAACAAATATCTTTAAATGGCTCTCGTGATAATTTTAAAAAGATTCTAGGTTTATGGTTAAATACTGCATCCGTATTACAAAAAAGTATAAACAAAAATACCGATCTGCAAGATAAATTAAATAACAGTCCATGAAGCTTCACAAATTTAAACGGTCGACCAACGCAACGATAGGAAACATCTGACATATTCCTGACTTGATAAAGGCATTTACAAAATAACAAATAACTTTTGTACATTCTATGTATGACATATGTTACTTACCAATTACCTCCAAGCATCGGACTGTAAGATCTGTTTACAATATTAAAACTGTATGGTGGAAAGAATGGAGCCGTGAGAGGTTTCGGTCCATGAACATGAGATAGGTCTACGACACGGATATCAGAACAGCTTGAACGTCCTGCTGCAATAATTCCGTCCGGTTAATGAACTAAGAAATACAAATAAAGTCGTAGTGCAACGCATTTTCATTGTATAAATCTATTATTATGTGGTGTAATGAACGATTCTTGTATTTATAGTTTTTAAGAAAACATGTTGCTGCGCATCAATTTAAGATTATGACAATGCTTTGACAACCGATTTATCACGAATATTTACAAATATTTTTAACGATGTTTTAAAAACACTTACGAAACCAAAAGGCATATGCATTATTAGTCTGTTATCTGTAATAATTTAACGGGACATTAAAGTCAAAATAGAATAATGTAAAACTACATAAACATAATATAAGTAAGATTTAAAAGGGTTCTACTAAAACTCCCTTAAATGCTATTATCAATCCTTGTTTACTGATGTCGTGGTTGAATTCACCTCAAACATGCATAAGTTTAAAATTTCTCCTAATTCATGTTACAAACTATTAACCTGCCTCCCAGAGTGTATGAATAAGGCCATGTAACTATATCATATGTCACACGAACACAAAATCCACACAACGAATAAAAATGCTCATCCTTTATTGAATATGGTATTATATATTTATACACATGAAAGAGAGCATAATTATCAAATGTATAAAGCACGACTTGCCAAGCGTTTTGAATAAATAAATAATGTAACTGTCTAGATAAGAAATATATATTGCAAAGACATTCATATCTCTAGCAATATTATAACGACAGGGATTCTAAACTATTTTGAGACGGCATATTACTCAGCAATTTAACATTTGTCCGCACTAGTTTACTCAATCGTTCAAGTATACTGCTGAATATCACTTTTGCCCCCGACACAACCATGTTGTTTGATGAAGATGCTCAAAAGACCATTGTAACAGGGAGTCTTGCGTCAAAATTGAACCTGCAGAGAACCTGCAGAGAAAAGAGGCCATCAAAGTTCAACTTTTATTTTAGAAATCAACCTTAATATTAGCATCCTTCTGTCTCAATGCCTTTTTCATGACTGACCCAATTGATGCTTCGGGCGAATTTTCATACTTACAACTGTTATCCGTTATATTCTTTTCATTAATGATAGAGCGAATGTTGTTAAGGAATCTGACATTGAAAGGTGAAAACACTAAAGCTCGAACATCAATTTGCAGAACAGGATACCATTTATTATTCATCATTTTTCATTTTTTTGTACAATTCATATTTTATTAAAATCTTTACATTTGTTCTCCGAAAATCCTAAAATAAATGTACCTTATCACTTCCTAATTTACCTAAGTAAATAACATATTTATACAACTTTTAGTATGCTAGTAATATACATATAACATTACATCTCGTCATGTTTAAATACGAACATCAATCATAACATGCCGTTTTTCACCTGCAAAATTGAATAAATTGTGCTGTTATGCCTTCATTCATTTTTGCAACTGATTGACCTATTTTTTGTTTGGACTTTTAGTTTTAGTTTTTTTCCCATAACTATCAGAACAATTATCTTGACAAAATACTGAATATTAAAAGATTCCAAAATATTTCCCAAATATTTTAGTGTCAGAACCTTGTTATACCAAGTGATCAAAATTTGATAATTTTTTTTTTTTTTTTTTTTTTTTTTTATCACCCCTATTATCATATATCCTATTTAACATATAAAAACTGTCTACCTTAAATATAAAAAAAAAAAAGATCCGACTATTACTGCCATTTATTGCAGAATATGACTTTTGTTTTCAGCTGCAATTGAATTATCTTTATGCTCTTTTGTGATTTTACTTTTTATGCCTAAATACCAGACCACAGATGTGTAAAAATAAGGTTAATGAGTCTTGCAGAAATATAACATGATTAGGTTGCAATTTTGTATATGTGAATGATTGTTGAAGATGCATGTCAGCTAAAACCTTACTAACATCATATACCGTATAGCGGATTTTTTTCGCAGGGTGTAAATTTTCGCTTATTTTCGCGGATAGAAAAAATCGCCAAAATAAGTTCCACTAAATTAAAAGTGTTCATGCAAAGGTGTTGATAAAAATTTTGAATTCATCAAAATAATAACCACCAAAATATTTCGTATACCTTATGCAATGAAAATCAGGAAATTTTACACCCGCGAAAATAACCCGCTATACGAAATGTCATTGACTTTTAAAACATTTGATAATTGCGACAGCGAAATCATTCTGCGTTGTCAACTTTGTTATTATATATCATCATTTTTTTTTACTTTTACCATAGTTTGGCATTTTTGGGCTATTTCATTTTACAATTAAACTAAAAGTTTAAGGAATATTATCTCATGTCTTTTATATATTGTTGTATCTTAAGTCATCATATCACATATCCTTACTTTATGATGGTTTGATAATTGGATTAGACTCAATATCTAAGACTTATTGCTTCTTAACAGTTATATCTGAATGTTGTGGTATGCTATTTGCATAAATGAATCATCTAACATAGCATTAACACCAAACTGAGCGAACTCGGATCCATCAATAGATAAGAATAATTATCCTGCTATGCACTGATCACAAATCCTGCAAATCCTGCCTCGGTTTCGGATGTTGCGATATGAAGCAGTAAAATTTCTCTTTAAACGTCAACTGCATGTTTTAAGCGCAAACTGTTTAGCGTTGTTAAGATTCCTGTGAATTAAAATTAATTGACCAATAATAGATAATAGATCTCACATCGAGAAATACAAATGAAAGTGCACAATTTAAAAAACTTTTAAGCAACGTAAATTATGAAAATTGGAGCATGCTAGAAATAAAAATAGAAATTTGATCAATACAGATATACAAATAATCAAATAAAAATTATTTATTTTTATTCCATTTTCTAATGTTGGGTTATGCAGGACATTCTATAAGTTAATAGTAAATAATACACATATCAATGCAGTAGCTGATTACTGTGTTTTCAAAGATGTGACACGTATGTTTATCCAATTTAATTATCATGAAAACTGATATTTTAATTAATTATGCTCATTCTTCATGCTCTTGTGATTAGTTGAACACCACACAAGACTCCACATTCAGCAATGTATAAAACTTTCAAAGTTTGATTAATCTTAGAATGTGCAGGGAAATTTACGCGGGTCCAGTTATCGCGTTTCTTTAGCTGTCGCGAACAAAGAGAAAAATAAACACACCCGAAATAACACGATATACGGTATTTTTTCCGTACAGCAATTTACAACCGGAGTAAACCATGAAAACGTTGATGACGTCACGGTCACATGACAAAATTATTTCTATGAGCTGATAAACAAAACAACGTCAGCCAATCAGATGACGCGTTACATACAAAATTAAATTATATTACGATAAAATTAATATGACGAGACGTTGTGAATATCACTGAAAACAGCATTCAATTGATGCCAATATCATTAGACTGGGAAATGGTTATCTTTTTTGGTGTATTTGAATGAAAACAGAATAGTAGTGTAAAAGAAAATCTACATAAAGCACTACCATGAAATGTGAATATACGTTTCACGGACGGGTGTCATCCTAATCCATGAGTTATATTCAATTAATATATATAAATTAACTTCACTACTAATATCTCATTTTTGAAACAGGTACTATAGCAAATATCCTGACGGGTGCCCCACTTCCATCATACATGTTTATAGCAGGTAGGAAAACTGTCGATCCAGAAGAAGGAAGTCTGTCAACATTCGCAACACTCAGCACGACGGGAATGTTCCTTTTAAACAAAACCACAAATCCGGAAAACTCTGGTGGAGAGGAGGGCGAGGTGTAAATAGATGGACTGTCACTTCCGACAGCGTGAACGGAACGCTGATTGGCTAAGAATTTAAGTGCGTTGAATTCGAATGACGGAAAGCGATAAGATGTTATATCCGAAATGTTATTAGTATCGAAAACTTGAAATGGATCTTGATACCTTCGATACCACCCGGAATTCATCAAAACTATTGCTCCATTCGGAATGCGCCCATGATATGTCTCCCATCGTCGTATGTCAGAAATGCTGACTTTGTATCCATGGTTTCTAGATACTTGATTCTTTACATCTATGGTAACGCCCGGGCCATATAATCTTTCCAATGGAATCTGATGCATGCGTAGTTTACCTCTATAGAAGTGTGAAGGCGCATCTATACGTGTTCCACTGTGTTCTGATGTACCAATATAGTTCACTTCAAACCTAAAAATATATATTAAAACCAGACTGAAAACAGTGTAAGTGGATTGTATAATTTAGCATACTTAAAAGCAAAAATATCAGGAACTTTCAAATTTTATTTCAATTTATTGGGCAAAAGCCTTCAGTTGTGTGAAGTGAAAGTAGGTTTGAATGATAATACGTTTAAAATTCTCAGTTTTTGCAGACTTGAATAAATGAATCAGTGTTCTTATCTGCTTTCTTATAGGTTGCACTTTGTAAATACAGCTGTTTCTCAAACCACGCCTCTTTTGGGGAGATTTAGTATATTCATAGATAATTAATTTTGTTTACATACTGGTTCCCAGTTCTGATCTGTAGGTTGCATCTCATAGAGACATAACTTGGGAATGTTACCAGTAAATATACATGTAAATATTGTTTATATTGAAATCTGTGGTAACCCTATAATCGAGTTAGGGGTAGTTGAGAAATTTAGTGTTAGTTTAAACTCGTAGAAGTTTGGGGCATATAAACGTTGAAAATATGCCGCACAGCCCTATATTTTGACCTTTGAAAAAATAGTAGTGCATATGAACTTTCCATTCTAGGATATGATTTTTTTCAAAACTTCATAGTAAAAGTGGTACAGTTTGAGCCGTAAAGGGATTTCCTATGGGAAAATGCATTGTCAATATTTACAGAAATGCAACCTATATTGGGTGAAATAAGAGAACATACAGAATTTAACCAAATTTGTTTATCTCAAAGATTTTAATGAAATTAACTCAAATATGAAGTTTTATAAATATTTCATGAAGATTGATAAAATCCTGGGCCTTAAATATAATGACTCAGCATAAATTCACAGTTTACAGTATGCATAGTTTACTTAAAGGCCTGAATGCAAAATAAATTCATAATATATACATATCTGTTAGTTAAATTGTTTAGAAGTGCTTATATTTACTCTTCGCAGTCATTGAAACTCATAGATCCTTCCTGAATATTATTAGTGGGATGTTTTTGTTCTGTCGATAATCAAAAGTAAGCCGCAACACCTAAATCTGCTTTTTTGTCACTGCAGCATAAAAATACAAGCTAGAAATATAAAAAATATTTCAACAAAACATACAATAGTGTGTTCTTTCCTGAATATGTACTAAATATTCCATATTGCTAGAAACAGCAGAACAATTTAGGAAATTTGAGGCCCCAGGGGAAAAAACAGTGAAAATTGCCTACCCCCTGGGTCATAAAACAAATAATTTAACTTGTAAATGCTATGACTTTATGATTTTAAAGGTCTTTATATAGAAACCAATAATTGTGCTTGGAAGTTATGCAAAAATCAGATGTTAAAAGTCATCTCTATAACATTTTAAGTGAATTTATACATCAGACTGGTATCTGCATACATACAACTATTGCAAATATGGCTTTGTTTTAACACTTCTAGTTCATATATTAGCTAAATTGTTTCAGATATATGGTTACAGGTGATACTATTGTGACAAGGATTCTAAAATGACCATTTGAGGCAGAAAATGTGAACTTTTATTGACAAATAGGCATACAGTAAGATGTGGACTGGAGACAGGGGCAGGATTGGATAATTTATATAATCTTGAATGTTGGAATGATTGACTGCTAAACATTACATTTACAGTATTCTAAAATGCTCTCAATATGTTATCAGAACAGTTTTAAACCGCTCCTAGGCCTTTATGTCAGAAAACATGCAAATAGGGTAAGCTGGCAATAAGCTAAGTCTTGTTTTCAAATTCTCCAAAAAATTAAAACAGGGGAGGGGGTATACAATGAACAGTAAAAGAAAACTCAGAGTATATGCAGTGATTTCCTTAAGATTATAATTCTGATAAGTGAGTATTAATGTGAGAAAAAGTGTTTTTAGATAGTTTTCTATTTGAATAAATGTTTGTATAGGTTGCACTTTGTAAATACAGCTGTTTCTCAAACCACGCCTCTTTTGGGGAGATTTAGAATATTCATAGATAATTAATTTTGTTTACATACTGGTTCCCAGTTCTGATCTGTAGGTTGCATCTCATGGAGACATAACTTGGGAATGTTACCAGTAAATATACATGTGAATATTGTTTATATTGAAATCTGTGGTAACCCTATAGTCGAGTTAGGGGTAGTTGAGAAATTTAGTGTTAGTTTAAACTCGTAGAAGTTTGAGGCATATAAACGTTGAAAATATGCCGCACAGCCCTTTATTTTGACCTTTGAAAAAAATAGTAGTGCATATGAACTTTCCATTCTAGGATATGATTTTTTTCAAAACTTCATAGTAAAAGTGGTACAGTTTTAGCCGTAAAGGGAGTTCCTATGGGAAAATGCATTTTCAATATTTACAGAAATGCAACCTATATAAAATGTCAAAATCATGAATATAGCTGTTGTTATCTAATATTTCGTTTCTATGTATGATGGCGTTTGTTTTGTAGCACGTCGGCGTTCCTGGTGTTCCTTTGTCTTCCTCTTATCGAGAATGTGTTTTCCTCGGTTTTAGTTTGTATCCCGGATTTGCTTTCTCTAAACCGATGTATGACTTTTGAGCACATGTATACTACTGTTACCTTTCATGACATGATATATTTTAAAGAACCACTATTGAAATAAAGTTAAAAGAACCATTAAATAGTGAAATATGGATTTTGGTATATCAACATTTATTCAAAACCTACCAAATGATATCAATGAATTATAAACCAATGTTCTCAATAAAAATAATTTTGGTATTGCCATGATTGTTAAAAAGTATATTTTATCCTCTGGTTAACATTAGTTGATTTTCAATGTGCAGATGTATTAATTACCATTTTTGACACATCTATATACACTGTTCAGCATGTTTAACTAAAATTCCGTTATTTATCACTCAATTCTAAAAAAAAAAATTACAACAAGTTTGGATCTTCTTTTCATTTGATTGACAGGTTATCATTTGTGCGCTTTATTTGTTGTATTCTAGCAACATAGGCGCAACTCTCAAACAGATAGAAATAAAATTGTACATTGTACATCTCTTATAATTAATGCAATCAGTAAAAATGATCACAGATGCCACAAAATCTTAATTTTAAAACTTGTTCAATTATTGACTGTCACAAACCTGTTGAGAAGGGATTTTCGGGCAATGAAATGTCCTTTTGGCAAGGAAAACCTTTTGTAAGATATGTATTGTCTTGTATTATTTTTACTTTTAGTTACTTGTGTATAATTTGGAGTTTAGTATGACGTCCATTATCACTGAACTAGTATATATATTTGTTTAGGGGCCAGCTTAAGGACGCCTCCGGGTGCGGGAATTTCTCGCTGCATTGAAGACCTATTGGTGACCTTCTGTTGTTGTCTGTTCTGTGGTCGGGTTGTTGTCTCTTTGACACATTCCCCATTTCCATTCTCAATTTTATGACATTTTGGTTTTAAGGAAATATCTATAACATATTTCCAAAAGACCCGAGACCAATTGTTTCTTTGATTTAGCTTGTATTTAAAACGATTCTTACCAATTTTTAGATTGATTGAATTTGCTATCGTTAGTCTTCAATCATATCGCAAAAGTACTCTCTGCATTTTCAATTGAATCATAAGAGAGACAGATCTTACCTTATTACACCTTTATGACCACATGCATCCACTCCAAAAAAAATCGTTTTTTATCTTTTTAAATACAAGGTTTTCGAATTTAGTGCCACACTTTGTATGCATTAACTTTAGAGACTGATAAACACATTCTTTATGTGGCATTGTTTACTTACTAAACTTTTGCACACGTTAAAGTCTACACATTCTTCTGGGGTAGGTCTACTTACCAATTACCTCCAAGTGCCCGGCTGTACGATCTGTTAACAATTGTAAAACTGTATGGTGGAAAGAATGGAGCTGTAATAGGTTTTGGTCCATGCACGTGAGATAAGTCCACTACACGAATATCAGAACAGCTTGAACGTTGTGTGGCAAAGATTTCATTTACTACGCTTAGAAATAATACGATCTTTTGTTATGCAAAACATTTTCTTCTACAAATCTAAACCTTCTGTTGCGTAATACATGTCATACTTTAATAAGTTTTTCTTTTAAACGCATTTAAGTGGTTTATTTTGTTTAACATATTTACAGTGTTAATTATAATCAAATTGTTATAGTATGCAATTAATCATCAGTTTCCAAGTGCGTTGAGACATGTATTTATATACAAATACAAAATTTATAAGTCATTAGAAATATATTAATAAGGTTTGAGAAACACTAAGCTTACTTAGGGGAATAAACCAAATGATAAATAATTAATCTAGTAAAATAATATCTCCATCTGTCACATCCACAATGCTTTATTACGTGATTTGAGTTTCATTTGTGACGACATGTCCATGTGGAAATAGTGATCAAAGGTACCAGACTTATAATTTAATACGTCAGGCGCGCGTTTCGTCTGCATAAGACTCATCAGTGACGCTCATATAAAAAAGCCATAAAGCCAAACAAGTACAAAGTTGAAGAGCATTGAGGACCCGAAGTTCCAAAAGGTTGTGCCAAATACGGCTAAGGTAACCTATGCCTGGTATAAGAAAATTCTTGGTATTTCAAAAAGTTCATCCTTTTGAAAACCTGATCATATATGTATATACATGTAAGTAACAAATCCAGGTTATGCAAACGACTACGTCTGGCACTTATGTATAGAATACAATGAAAAACAGGTTCCTTCGCCATATCTCGTGGGACAGATAATTTGCCACTATCGACAGTTGAATTATAATAATTTTTAAAAAATGACAAGCCTCTCGTTATGCATTTGACAATTTGGATATTACGAGAGGAGATATATCGTATCACTCACAATGGGTTGCTAAATTCTATAATAATGGGAGGAAGATTTGACCGTCCGGTATACTAAGTATAACATAGTTTCTCTAATTCTTCGTGAATTTATCCCTTTCTGCACCCATTGTATAAAAAAAATTTAATCAACGTGTGGTTCGTTTGATCTCAGTTCATCATTGGTTAAAATCCGATTATGACGTCGAATTTTCTTACTTTCCTCTGAATTTCCTATTGTGACGGCATGAAAAAAGGCGACCATGCCTGATGACGTCACATAGAAAGAACACATCTTTTTGCAGATCATTCGAAAAGAAGGCATAAGTTTGCCTGCATATTGTTTGAAAATCATTAGAGAAACAGATTCCACCACCAAATCTCGTGTAATACGATATTTATCCACTCTCGACAGTTAAATTTTAAATATTTAAAACGCTCGGGCAAGCCTCGCGTTTTAAATTTGAAAATTTAACTGTCTCGAGTGGATAAATATCGTATCACACTCGATGCAGTGGTAGAATCTATATTTCTCGGTCACATTCACACACTCAGTTATTAGTTAATCTTTTGATATAAATGTGTTCTATAAATAATACATCATTAATTTACAAAGATTGTTGTTACAATACATGTCAGCTTATTTCAAACAGCATCAGAAAATATAGATTGATTTGAATAGTGCATCAGAACAAACAATTAATATTGTCAACCTATGGTTATCCTGTTGAAGTTTACTTTTCTAATTTTTCTGTAGTTTTGAATTACACAATGTTATTTATTTTAACTTTAATATTCAAGGTTTTCTAAGAAAATGTTACAAATAAATATAACAGACTAATATTCATATGCCTTGTGGTTTCCAACGTGATTTTAAGACATTAAAAATAATGTTTCAATATTCGTGATATATCGGTTGTCATAATGTTTAAATGATGTGCAACAAGCTGTATTACTTTAAAACTATAAATACGAGAAACGTCTTTATTCATTACACAACAAGACTATAGAATATATTTATTTAAAGAAAATGTCATTCATCACGAATATCGTAATTGTTCTTAGTTTTGTAAACGAAATTATTGCCTCAAAACGTTCAAGCTGTTCTGACATTCGTGTCGTGGATCTTTCTCACGTTCATGGACCCAAACCATTGACGGCTCCATTCATTCCACAGTACAATTTTACAATTGTAAACAGATCTTACAGCCCGATGCTTGGAGGTAATTGGTGAGTAACATATGTCATAGATAGAATGTGCTTTAGTATTTTTTTGTTTGTCGTCTGTATCAAGTTAGGACAATTGTTACTTTGTAAATACAGCTGTTTCATAAGTCACGCCTCTTTTGGGGAGATATATGCATGATATTCATAGATATTTTGTGTTATTTACCTATATACCTGATATGATCTCGATGTTTCATCTCGTAAAGACATAACCAGGGAATTTTACCGGTATTAATACACATAGATTTCAGCTAGGTTTAATTTTGAGGAAGAATCAAAGTGAGGAAGAGGTAGTACAGAATTTTAGTATAAATTTAAACTCTTAAAAGTTCAAGGCATATAAATGTTAAAAATAGAAGCACAACCCTATATTTGGACAAAATAGTAGTGCAGATGAACTTTCCATTCAATGATATATTCTTTTAATAGACTGGCAGTTTAAGCCTCAAAGGGAGTTCCTACGGAAAATCGCATTGTCTGATTTACATAAGTGAAACCTTTCATTCCATTTTAAATTGCGAACTCCGCAAAAGGGCATAAACCAACTCCCCAAAAGGGATTGATTTCATGTAATCCGGAAAGGCACGAAAAACTACATTTCATCTCAACGTCTGCTGCCATAGTTGTTGATATCGAGTATAAACAATACACCTTTTATGGTCTTCAAAATAGAGAGCTCCATAATTTTACGGGAAAAGGGAGATATTTTCAGGCAAACTTACAGATTTTTTAATTTTGTTTTCAACACTTCTAGTATAAAAACCCAATTTTTTTATATGATAAACATAGAGGAGTTATACAACTTTAATTTGGTGCATAGTTATACATGGTTCTTACTTGTTCGTCCAAATTAGCATCTTTGAAAAATTTGCTATTTACAAAGGAATAATAGGAAGAACTAGTGATTTGATATCATAATTTTTTGTCATTATTTGTTAGTTACATTTTTTTTTTTTTTTTTTTTTTTTTTTTGTATATTCATACCTTTAATACTAAAGTGAAGATATCTATACAAAATAAACTGAGAATTGGTATATTGGATGAATCGTTTTTTTTTTTAGATCTCCCTGGTTCTTACAAATAGCTGTTTGTTGTTTTTTAGACTTTTCTTTTATAACGAACTATGTATTCAATCAGATGCTATTCTTTGAACTTAAAGATTGATTATGCTTCAAGTAGATTACTGCATCTTTTTTTTCGAATGTTTTTAAAAATTGCAAATTCTAGGCTTTTCATATTAATTTTAATCTTCACTTGAAGTATGATTTTTGTTTACTATCGTAATTGATCCTGTAATTATAGATTCTTATTTACAAGTTATTTAGTATTCAACCTTGGACGAGCTTACATTTTAATAGCGAAAACTTATCTTTGCGTAATGCGTAAAATCTGCAAGTTATTCAAATTTTCTGAAATTTTTTTTTTTGAGTTTTCTATAAAGCTCAAACCTTTTGATATTACAAGTAATATTTAAATAAACATTGGTGTCAACGCCTTATATCACTTTCATTTTTTCCTGTTTAAAAACAAACAAAATTTGCAAAGGGGAACAATTTGTGTTAAAAGGGTTTAGCGCATAATCAAATATCAATAAGCAAATAAATCATTAAAACATATATGTCGTAACTTGCTGAATGAAAATCTAAAAAAACACTGGTCAAATTTTACTTTGAATTATTAAACATTTAAATTTCAGCTAACACTACTTTTAATCTGTTTTTAATATTATGCAGGTTTGAAATTAACTATATTGGTACAACAGAGCATAGTGGAACACACATAGATGCACCTTCACAGTTCTACAAAAATAGAAAACGCATGCACGAGATTCCATTGGAAAAGTTATATGGACCGGGAGTTATCATAGACATCAGGAGACAAGTCTCAAGAAACGTGAATTACAGAGTAAAAGTATCGGACATAAAACGATGGGAGGCAACTCATGGCCGCATACCGAAGGGAGCAGTCGTTTTGATGAATTCCGGATGGGCTACAAGATTCCCAGATCCATATAAAGTGTTCAATACTCAAAACACTTCGGACGTTACATCTTATCGATTTCCAACCTATGAATTTAATGCAATTACATTTTTAGCGAAATTTCGTTCTGTAAACGTTGTTGGGGGCGACACTCCATTAATTGGGTTATCGACCTCTAAAATTGATTTGTCAAATTTTACATTTCTGTTTCAAAGAAACATACCAGTGGTATTGAATGTGGCCAATCTCGACAGAATACCTCCCTCGGGATCCACCGTATTTATTCCAGCTATAAACATATACGATGGAAGTGGAGCACCAGTAAGGATATTTGCAACAGTTCCGGTGTCAAAAAATAAATATTGATACAAGAAATGCACTTAATAATTAACATTGATAAAAAAAAGTTTTGTTTTTGTTTTCATTTTTTTTTTTTTTTTTTTTTTGCTTTTTTTTTTAATTTCAAACGAGAAAGTCTACACATGACACACATACAACGTAATACATGTCAATTTTCACTGAACTAGTACATGTTTGTGTTTAGGGGCCAGCTAAAGCCAACCTCCGGGTGCGGAATTTTATAGCTGTGTTGAAGGCCCATTGGTGGCCTTTGGTTGGTTGTTTTACTCTTTTGTCGGGATGTTGTCTTTTTCAGATAAAAATAAGATAAAGATATTTTATTTCCTAATCATAGGGCTCATAACAAGCAAGTAATCACATAAAGTAAAATAAAAACCTTCCTCTCGCACTCGCATACACTCACACATACAACTATCGTTCTGATTAAGGATGATTGATTTAACAGTACATGTAAATGAAAAATAAAATACAGATAAAAATACAGACACAAATGTATTTTTATTTTTATGAGGAGAGTCAGTTGCCTACATTGTATATATGGAACGAAGGATAACTCTTACTGCCCAGAAAAGAGAAAAACAAAACAAAAAAACAAAAACAATTCAAGTATAATGTGACAATGAACTGGTGAAGACTACAAATAAGTTTATAAGTTTCAGTTAAGCAAATATTTAGTTTCTCAATGTGTAAAATGAGGATAGCAATTCACATAATTTAGAGTTAAAATCAAGGCTATCGTTTGACATGAACCAAATAAGCAGATTACTATCGGATATTTGGGATAAATATGGGTATTTTGTAAAAGTTCATCCAGAAAGGTTTTCTTTCCTTATTATAAAGGGTACATTTAAACAAAAATGTTCCTCGTCTTCAACCGAGTTCACTGAACAAAACTGGCATGTTCTCTCTGATCTTGGCAGTGTAATATTTTTCCATGTTCATCAATTTTTCGTTCGTAACGGCCTCTCTCTATGCGGAGATAATGATTGCTTATTCTAAATCTAGTTAGTATAACTCTCTTATCTCTGTTCTTAATATTGAAGTAAACTTCAAAAGTGAAATTATGTTTAAATCTAAAGTAGTTGCTCAATTTACTGTGATCATCTTTTTTATCAAGTCTTTTGATGGTTCCAATATGTTAAAAATCAGTTTTGATACATGTTCTAAGTAAAGTTTTTAATTTATGTTTACTGAGTTTTTACAAAGTGCTAAATTTAAACCAAGTTTTCACTAAAAACTTTATGTTTGCATACCACAATTGATTAGCTACAGCTTTATCAGAGGAACTTTCAATATAAGCATCACTTAAGAGATCAGCGGGCGAGTTTTCAAGGCGGTGCCAATACATAAACATTTGAATTACTATGTTAATATATAAAGGAAAACTACCTAACTCTGATATAACTCCAATATTTGTGCAATTTTGGAGACACCAAGAACATACTTGCAAAATTTAAGATTTAATTTATCAGGTTCCCAATCTTTGAAGATTTCAAAAAGATGCATGGCTCTTCTTTTTGGAGTCAAATTTAACATACCCCATATTTCACAGCCATATAAAGCTATTGGTTTGATGGTGTGATCAAATATATGAAGTAAAGTCTTAATAGATGGAAAACATGACTTAATGTTTTGTAAAATTTAAAAGAAGCCTTTAGTCCTTTATCATATAGGTTTTTTCTAGCTGCATTAAATTTTCCAGTATTAGTAAGAACTAATCCTAAGTATTTATAGAATTTCACACACTCTATTCTGTTTGCACCTATATTAAATTCATCTGACAGTAGTCTCCCATTTTTATTAAAGATTATAATTTGTGTTTTCTTTGTGTTTATTTCAAGACACCAGTCATTACAATATTGGTATAAAATATTAAGTTGGGTTTGTAACCCTTTTATTATCTGAAAATAACACCAGGTCATCCGCATAGAGAAGGCAAGGTACACATTTATTATTTAATTGTAAACAGTCACAGTTGTCATCTAAAGCTTTGGGCAAATCGTTTATGAAAAATTTAAACAGGTTAGGACTTAAAACATCCCTTGACGGACTCCAACTTTGAACTAAAAAATCAGTTATTTTATTATCTACCCTCACACAGAGTCTGTCATTGTTATACATACTATTTAGAATTCTATAGAATAAAACATCAATATTTCCCTCCACCAATTTCAACATGATACCAACGTGAAGCACTTTATCGAAGGCTTTACGAAAGTCCACAAAACATGTATATAGTTTTTTGCTACCACAGTTTAAATATTTATCAATAATGCATTTTAGAACGAAGACATGATCCGAAGTCCTGGATTTCTTAGAGAACCCAATTTGAGTTTGATGTATAATCCCGTTTTCAGACAAAAATTATCAAGTCTGGTGTTTAAAATAATATTAAATAGTTTGCCAATACTTTTATTAATTGCTATGCCTCTATAGTTTTCAGGTTTATTGGGATCTTCAGATTTGTACAAAGGGCATATAAAACTTTGAGACCAAGACTTCGGATAGTGACCACATCCAAATATTGCATTGAATAGCTTTAGAAAACATGGGACCATGTGGGATTGTGACACTTTCAGCATTTCATTACTTATGTTGTCCAATCCAGGACTCTTTCCAGATTTGAGCTTTTCAAAGCCTTTTGTAATTCAGACAAAGAAATTTCAAAGTCAAGTGGAATAAAGCTTCCCACATTTTTTCTAATTTCTTTAGTTTTTCTGTAATTTCGTTTACTTTGTTTGACAGATTTGGAGAAACAGATGCCAAATTAGAAAAATATTTGAACCAATATCTCCATCTATATTGTTTGTGTTTTATTTTGTTGTTCATCTCTTAAGGAGTTTACCAGAGACCAGTATTCTTTTGGGTTTTCGGTTTCCAAATTGTCCAAGCGATCTAAGATAAGCTGTTTGAATTCTTTTTTCTTTTTTCTCCTCAGTTTTGAGTATTGTTTATTTGTCTTAAAAAAAGAGCCCCGTACGATTGGGTCTTTTGGAAATTTTGACATTAAATTGCCCTTTTCTGTGACAATTTTTTTAAGTTGTTCCAAATCTTGATCAAACCATTTTTTATTATTTTCTGTGAATTTTCTTTTTTTTTTTTCTTTCTCAAGGATGCTTTACATACTTTATCAAAAATCGTGTGGACTTTACTAGTGTATAAATCAATGTTTTCTGGGGTAAGCTCCAGCTTTTCATTCATAAAACTTTTAATTTCATTTTGATTTTGAATAGCAGGATTACAAAATGTTTCTTGAAATTTAATAATAATTTCATGGTCCCATATATATCTTGTTGGAAAATCAATTGACCCTTTTTGCTTGCGTTCTATTTCAAAGTTGGCTAAGATTTTAAAGATATTTTACAATGGCAGTCTGATAAACATGGAATGAATTCGTTTACATTCATCTATAATAACTGTGACAACAATGATTGTGAGACTATAATATAATCGACTACACTACATCCATTTGGTTTAAAAGATGTATAACAATGTATAAGTACCATTAACATTACCACAACATCTACCATTAACAATTCTTAATTGGTTACATATGCATAAATCAAGCAATTCTCTTCCTCTTGTATCAATAATATTATCCTGACTGACTCTCCCCTCAGTAACATAATCTACATCATACATATTATCAGTTATAGGCATGTGTTTGACAGAATCATTTATTATTAGGTCTGGTTCTGATCCTGTGCGTGAATTAAGGTCACCCGCCAACAAGATATCTCCTTTTGAGTGTATTTTCAATAATATCTTTTCAATTATTTCAAAAATATTGACTGTACTTTTGGCGCATAATAAATTAGACATAAATAGATATCTTTTTAAAATGAAAAAGTTTTTGCAAAGTTTTATCCATTGGTACTCAGAGTTTCCATCATTCATGAATTTTATACCATTTCTTACTTCAGGTCTAATTAGGATACCTAAACCTCCGAAAACCTGTTATTTTTGGACTTTTGTCTGCAGAATTGATAGAATAAAAATTTTCAAATTGGATATTAGTATCATAGCCAATATGTGTTTCTGTTAAGAGTACTATGTCATAGTTTGCTATCTGAGAAATAAAATCAGGATCTTTAGTTTTGTCGTACTTGACACCAGACCTCCTACATTCCATGAACATATTCTTAAATTTGTTCTCATATTAATGTCTTAAATTTTCTTGTAATTATATATTGTATTGATTTTAATTATTACTTTTTTATCTTTGTCTTTTGTAAAAAAAAAAAGAAGAGACGAGCAACAACAACAACAAAAATAATATAAAATTGAAATTATTTTTCAAATTACCTTAAAAAATAAAATGGATACCAAGATAATACTAAATGTTCTAGTGTATTAAGTATTGAAAAGAGTATATATATAATCAAATAGACAGACTAAATGCAGTTTAACGGCCACGACCTCCACGTCCACCTCTTGGGTTGTTTTGATGACCTCGGCCACGCCCTCGAAAGTTTTGGTTATAGTCTCGTTGTCCATCATACGGGTGTCTATTGCCATAATTATACGAATGTCTACTAGGAAGACCCAAAATATTGTCTATGCAGTCTCTCAGATTTGACGCAGACACTCTGATTCCACTTTCATTTAGGTGTACACCGTCCCTCGTGTCTAGGAATTTTTGAGCGGTTCGTTTTGTACGAGAAGTTACTGTTATCACAGAAGGCTATCATTTTGTTATCATTGAATTTTTTCTTTAGTAATGCACTAATCAATAATCCTCTATTGTTAAATGTAGGGTTGTCGGCTCTTGGGGTTGGTAATGACAAAACTATTTTAGTATCAGGAAAAAGTTCCAGTGATATATTGATAATTGTTTCCATTTTAAATATACATTCATCTGGTTGACAAGTTTTAATGTCATTGGTTAATGAGTGAAATACCAGGACTTTTGGTACATTTGTTAAACTTCTGACTTTACTTTCGGTCTCACTCAAAGTATATGCAGCAACTTTGTTGATTGAATAGCGTGTCTTTTGACACATGCATTCCCATTTCAATTTACAATTTTATTATTATAAATAATAATAATTAACAGATAGTATAGTAGTTGAAAATGGAGAAGAAACTAAAAAGGCAAAAGGAATTATTCAGTTTTAACCTTTTCTATATCATTTTGTTGATTTATATATGTTACAAATTCAAGATTAATATTTGTATCATAATTTGATTCGAGAACAAACTGACAACGCCATGGAAAAAAAGATTGTATTGGTTTTCCCTTTTTGACAGTGATTTTTCTGTGGTCTCTTCTAACTGTGAATATATTTCAAAACTTGTTCAATATATCCGGGTCCGTCGGACTAAAACTACTAATTCATAGCCCCATTGCTTTTTATGTTAAATTCTGCAGTTTCAAAATTGAAAAGCTACTTAGTCTTAAGTTCATACATGTAAAAAGTGGCAGTCATTGCAAGTCAAAACTATACCTTATTCTTAATTGTAAAATTCAACATACCTTAAATTGTATATTAGAGCGTGCTGGTTCCTGCAAGATTGATAGTACAAAAACAAGTACTTCTGATCTGAATAACAGAGCAAACGGTTCTCCAGATTCCCCAAGCGTTTATTTGATACCAAAACTGCCCAAATATTTCGCCTATTGACAAAGATACAGCTATGCATAGGAACTATTTTATTTAAAATATGTCCTACTTTCTTGTATGTTTGTTATAACCGTGTCCGAATTAGAGGTCTTATAGAGAAGTTTTAGATTTGAAAACTGGCAAATCATTAAGTCAAGGATCTCGTTATCTAGTTCCCATTGACTATGACAAAGCATAGACTTGTTACCTATCTGTTTGGCCGTGACAAAACGGGTGACTCGGGTAACCGTATGTTTTAATGGGAGAAAACCAGCCTATGACAAAAAAAATGCCGTATGGTATGATTTTCGTGTACAGAAACACGCGTTTCTGGTATAATATTTATAATTAGGGGAGGATCAAGCACACGCCCACCACGCCCCGCCTGAATCCACCCCTTATAATGTACATTTGATAACAAAAACAACGAGAAATTGGAAATATTTTAAACGTTTAAGAGCATGGCAACATCCATATAAAGGCCATTTACCAGTGTAGCCAAACCAAAAAAAGATCAATCATGTCAAAAAAATTAGAAACCTTAATTTCAGCACATTTAAATAATATATGTTAATGGAAATTTAACGTTAATATGGATCATTTAAGGTGTAATACCACCATTGATTTTCCCCTATTAGTCTTTGTTAAAATTGCACTTTTCAAAAAATTGTGCAGAATCAATCCTTATTTCAAATAAAGAAATACTTGGCATGAGTAAAGTTTTATCCTGTCCAGTACTAAAGAAAAAATTTCACATAACATTTCATTGCTTATAAGAAAATAACCATCACTGGAAGTTAACCAATCAAATTTCCCCCCTTATTTAACCTGTGTATAAGATTTAGTAACTATGTAACCTCAAGTTTCCAAAATATTCTATAGAAACCCCGAATAAAAAAATAATGGTGCTTTGAAATACCAAAGACATATGTTTATGACCCAGAAATGTTTTACTGCAATAAAATGTAGGATTAATTACCTACAACTATCAAAATTCAAGGGAATATTTTTTTTCGACCTATTTTCGTACCTATTTTCGTACCATGATGTGGTGGTATGACACCTTGAATTATGATTGACTAATTGGTTATATGATACCATATACAGCTTCTGCTTATTTGTTGTTTATTATGGAAAGGTAAAGCTTTTTTTTATTTTATATTGTCACAATTAGCATTATAGAAATACGGCGATGTAGTAAGATTGCCTAGGAAACATTTATCAACCAGAGTTCAAATGAATTAGATGTTAACAATAATTGGTAACCGTACAGCGTTCAACAATAACTAGGACACACCGCGAAATCGCGGGCATTTAGAGCTTGGTTGAAAGTATGTAAACTGTTGTAGGGAGAATTTTTGTAAAAGATTTTGTGTCTGGAGAATTTCAGTAAAAGATTCATGTCTGGAGAATTTCAGAAAAGGTATTAAAATTTATAGGTACTTGGAAACAGTTTAACCCCGCTCCTTTGTTTCCAAAGTCCGTTATTATTTTTTTTTTTTTTCTGTTAAATTCCATTATTTTCGCGTTTCTGTAAACTATGAACATACGTATACTATAAATACAGTGTATTTGCTATTAACTATCAATTTCAAGTTTCTTCTCCTAGGCGATCACTGCTATATTATATAGAGAGTCTCTATCAACGCGATGATTATTGTCCTGTCCCCGAGTACTCTTATGAAATTTATGTGCAAGTTTAAAACCGGAAGTCCTGTTTGACTTAAAAGCGAAATCGCGGGCATTTTCAGCTTGGTTGAAAGTACAATGTATGTTAACTATTTTAGGATGAATTCTTGTAAAAGATTTTATGTCTGGAGAATTTAAGAAATGATATCAAAAGTCATATATGTACATGGAGACAGGACAATATTTTTAAGCCCTCTCTTTTTTCAAAGTCCGTTATTTTTTGTTTTCTGTTATATTTCATTATTTTCGCGTTTCTGTATATATATACTATGAACATACGTGTCTATATTATAAATATTAAACTGAGTGCATTTAATTTTCTCTTAACTATTACTTCTAAGTTTCTTCTCCATGGAGATCACTGCTATATTATATAGAGAGTCTCTATATATTATAGTAGTATATTTATCATAGTATGCATGCCGATAAACGCGAAAATAATAGTCCTGTCCCCGTCCGAGTTCTTATGAAAATTAAGTTAAACCGAGGTATAATAGTAGTGGTTCTTACGATCTAAACACCACGATAAGGACAACGCTCTGATTGGCTTATTTATTTTCATTTTGCTATCTATCATACGATCGGTGCTTCATGTTAAAACCGGTAGTCATGTCTGACTTAAAAGTTACTTATGGAAATTAAGTTAAAACCGAGGTATAATAGTCTGTAGTGGTTCTTACGATCTAAAACCACGATATGGACAATGCTCTGATTGGCTTATATATTATTTTTCGTTTTGTTATCTATCATACGATTGGTTCTCAATGTTAAAAGCGGTAGTCATGTCTGACTTAAAAGTCGGTCTGATGACGGAACAATATCCGGCCGCCGTTATTTTCATTTTCTCCCAAAATAACACAAACTGAATAGTCATAAGAATGGATGACAAATGCGACTACGCATGGTACCTATAGGGCACAAAGGCATGATGATTAATTTATTGCTGGAGGAAGAGAAGCGACACACAAAATGAGGTCTTCTCGTTTAATAGTATAGATAACCCATACCGTAAAGTCCGCAATAAAGGTACCAAAATGAAATGTGAAACAATTCATACGAGAAATATAAAGGCATTTATAAAAAAAACGATTGATGAAAAACAAATCATAGACATATTAAACCAACGACAACCATGTCCTGGCTTGGGACAGGGACGAATAGAATATGGTGTGGTTAAACGTGTTTTGAGTACTCAACCATCCCCTAACTTGGACATTGGTCAACAAACTCGAAAAATAAGTAGCAATTGACTCAAAAGATCGATACGAGAACATAAAAACAAAAGACACAATGCAATGAGATAAGACTTAGCTTACTGAAAGCTAGTTCAATGCCAATTTCAACTTATAAACAAATCATTTTCTACCAGACTAAGTTCTTCCGATTTTTTTAATTTTTGATAATGTCAAATGTTTTTGTGTCATAAGTATGTAAATATATTCATATAAAAAAGATCCGTCACTTTTCATTTTAAAAGTACACGAAGGTGTTGTAAATAAACAATATGATGTCAATGTCAGAAACTTAAGTGTAACTAGGGTTGAAACCGTTTGATGCAAAAAAACAAACAGGTCATATTTCTCTGATATTGGTCCATGTGGTTTTTAAATTTAAAAAATGACGATACTAGTCTTTAAAATGTTTACTAAAAACACAAGAATTTAAATTATTTTCTACCCCTAGATGGGTCCCATTTAGTGACGAAAATTGATGTGAAATGAAATTCAAAATGGTACAACGTATAGATCTACAGACAAAAGATGTGTTCCGAATGCAGTATAGTAATGAGTATAGACAATGTATGGTGCGATGAAAAAATAGTTTAACTGTTGTATTTCTGTCATTAAAATGCTAACCCAGCGAAATATTATTTGGTATAGATTGCAAAAGAAAACAACATATCTGAAGTTTATGCTTTAGATGGCATGCAATCATTATGGTAGCCATAATAATTCGGCTATATTATAAACTGTTTATATTGCTGCGAATCTGTTTTTCTCTGAGGATATGATGACATCAGAAAATACAGTTCCTTTCTTTGGCTGACGTCATCGGGTTATTGGGCTGACTTCATCCATTGTGCAAATGCTTATTGTACATGACAATTAATAAAATCAATTATATGCTACAAAATATTACACCGATTCCGCTTAATATAATGGAATAAGGAACTTCCATGATAACGTCCGCTTTA
The DNA here is from genome assembly GCA_017311375.1 of Mytilus coruscus. Taxonomy (NCBI): domain Eukaryota; kingdom Metazoa; phylum Mollusca; class Bivalvia; order Mytilida; family Mytilidae; genus Mytilus; species Mytilus coruscus. Next base: position 63,453,409 of record CM029605.1, on the reverse strand, counting down.
TTTGCCTCACTAATTACTTCAGTAAGCCACCGCCAAACTGCCACCCCGGTTGCTACTCCTGTAAATAAAAATATACCATCAAATAATAATGCATTAGGGTGGATCAAGGAGCCATGTGGGTGGGTGTTTGCAATTTACAGAAAAGAGAATAATGAGCATAAAATATAAAAATTAGACCGGTTCAGTGGAAAATGATATCTGAGATATAATTATAATTGACTAATTTAAGACCCATTGGTGGCCGTCAGCTGTTATCTGCTCTTTGGTTGGGTTGTTGTCTCTTTGACACATTCCCCATTTCCACTCTCAATTTTAAAAGTATAAAGAATAGGGACAATAGCCTAAAAATTAAAGAAAAAATAAATGAAGGACCACCTCCTCCTTTTCACCATCCAAACCCTCGGTGGCGATCGTAGGCCAAGGCTGTATGACTATTACATAAACAGGATTCCTTATGTGTACAGCACCCTTCTGTTTATAATATGCATTGACCTTCTATCAATTAGAACTTCGGACAGTAAATTTATGTTTACAAATAAAGAAACTGAAAAAGCAGACAAATATGAAAGGTCCATGTGATTGTTTTCGAGATATGAGCCATTGAAAATTTGGCGGGAAAACATTCTCTCTAGACTTCTCAAACATTTACTATCGGCAACTTTTTTCATTCAAAAATTATGAAAAAATAACAAAGGTTTTATTTTTATTTCCAGTACGGCTTTTTAAATTTTATGTGATAAAGTTACGAAAATAAAAGTAGGGGTTAGCAGTGAAATATTTCTAATATACTATATGGATAAAACCCGAGGATTCTGAATATCCGACAAAACCTTAACACAAGAGGAGTTAACATCCTTAAAGTTAAAGTAACCTTATCCGTAGACTATTTATATTTGATAAAAGTAACTCATCCAGAAGCATTTGAACGAATAATTGATTAAAGACAACCCATCTGAAGTTAAAAATAACCAAGATGGTGTATGATTGCCGTTTAAATGAAGAACAAAAATGCACTCTCAATCTTAATCCTTAGATTTTTCCCATTTTATAAAAATAAAATAGGTCATCAGGATACATTTCACAAAACAGATTGCAAATAAAATGTGCACTGATTTAAGAAATTAATAAATTAAGGGGGCATTTTTTAACAATGCAAACAAAAATGTAATGCTCATACCTGCATCTGTACTTGTTATAATTGGCCACATTAGAATAGATGGCGCGCTGTATTGTTTGTAGCATGACGTAAGAAGTATCACTGACAGTATACATAGGACAACTCCAATGATGACCTCGATCTGATATTCTAAGAAATCCTTGGATGCAAGCATAAACAATCACATATTTAAATACTTCCGTTTCCGGTTAGTGATAGTCTAATGAATCCCAGACTGATGGGGAAAAAAATGACCATACATGTTTCATTAGTAATAAAAACACATTATATGTTTGTATCCTTTATACAAGATTTTTAGTTTTATTCAATCGCGTAGTATACTAAAACATGTTTTAAACCACCAGGCTGTGTATATGTATCACCTTTACGGGAATCGATTTACATATACATAATCTTGTATAACATTGAGAATGAAAATGGGGAATATGTCAAGGAGACAACAACCCGACCAACAGCCGAAGGCCACCAATTGATCTTCAATGCAGCGAGAACATCCCGCACCCGGAGGTGGGCCTCAGCCGGCCCCTAATTAAAAATGTGTAATAGTTCACTGAAAATGGACGTCATACTAAACTCTATAACACATATTGAACTAACATTTAAAAAAAATACAACACTAACTAAGACCAGAGACTCCTGCCTTGGGACAGTAGCAAAAATGCAGCGGGGATAAACATGTTTTGTGAGATCTCAACCCTCTCCCTAGGCCTCTAGCCAATGAAGAATAAAGAAACATAAAAGCAATACGCATACATACATGTACGGATTATTTGGAAGTCTTTTCTAAAGGCACTAAAAGAGAGACGAAAGATACCAGAGGGACAGTCAAACTCATAAATAGAAAATAAACTGACAACGCCATGGCTAAAAACGAAAAAGACAAACAGACAAACAATAGTACACATGACACAACATAGAAAACTAAAGAATAAGCATCACGAACCCCACCAAAAACTAGGGGTGATCTCAATTGAGCAGATCAAGTAACTATATTCTTCCTACCAAATATTCGTAAGACAAGATGATTCCTGCATTTGTTTGTTATTTTGTTATATTATGAATATTTATATTGTATTTGTATTTTGTTCAAATATCCCTGTTTTGGGTCTTTGAGAAAATAAACCTTGAAACTACTGATGCTTTTAATAACTATCAAAGACATCCACCCCTTCTGCCATACCAGTATCTAACAAACTTAACTAATATAAAAAGATACCCCCCACAGAAAGACCAGTACCCAACATTATAAACTATCCAGGAAAGATACTCCTCCTATATAGAACAGTAACTCAATATAGTTAGCAACCTAAGAACAGTTTCCTTCCAACAGATCATTAGTCCACATACGTAACTTATTCAGGTGAGATATACCCCTCCGACAGACCAACACCCGAAAACATACCTAGCTTTTCTGCGTAAGATGCCCCTTCGTCAGGTATAGAGTCGTATCCTAACGAAATTGAGAAGTTCTCTCCAACGAGTAAAATATTCCAAGGTGTACAGTGGCTGCTTCTGCAGTATCGGGATCACTCAAGTCGGTGAAACTCGATACATTCATCACCAACCATCCCGGTGAAAATGCACCAGCTACTAGAAACAACAAAGCTACTACTCCGAACACACCTGGGCAAAGTTTCTCCATATTCTGTGAGTATAAAAATCCGTATGTAACAACAAGTTGTTGTATACTGATTAAAATTAACAACACAGCACTTGTAAACTTAGTTTTGTTCAACACGTGATCATATTTTAATTAAGCCTGTTAACGATGCTTATTCCGTTCCAATGTAAGCGAGTGGTTTGAATACTATAATACAATATTGCACGAATTATTCATGCAACAGCACAAGATATACAGAAAAAGAATTAAATTCTCATAATTGACAATCAGCACTCCTGTCATAAGGGGATTGTGACTGAGTCCTTACAAAACAAACATTATTTCTAGTTAATCCTGCACAGTGACGATCACTAAGACGCTTAAGGTAGTTCAGGGTATACCGCCATCTTGAATTGTACAATCACAGTACATAATCGGTCTAGTTCTTTGCCCAAATCTGCAAATTTGGAGACAGATTTGCAATTTCTTGGTTACACTTTTATTTATATAAAGAAAACTTAGTTATTCACTGCATTATCGAAAATGTTTTAACAAATACCAACTATTTGTGTTTTAGAATCAATTTTTCAAATAAGCCCTTTAAGGGGAGATAACTCTTTTAGTATAAAATTTACACTGGACATATAGGGAAATTTTCATTTTTTACTTGTAGCAAGAAAAAGAGTTCGGTGACACCATTTTTTCTTTCCATTTTCTTAAAATATATTATAAAACCTATCTTCTCATATTTTATTTCAAAAATCTGTCTTATAGATTTCTTTTTATGCACAAAAATGTATTTTTTCATGAACAATCTAAGCAAATTTTGGCAATTTTGAACGACTCGTACCTTGAAAAATAGCGCGGTGACCCATACTTTTATTATTTTTTGAAAAGGCATAGTAAAATCTTCATTTTGGCAAAGTATAAGAAAATTCTGTCATTTTTTTCTATACCCTGAACTACCTTAATGAACGTTAATAGTGCAGGGATACAGGAGATCCCTCTATCTGGTAAATTACGTCATAAAGGCGCGCATAATTGACGAGTTTTTTTCCGGTGACGGATGAACTCGAAAGTGGTCTATTGTTTTACATTTTGCTCATTGTTGAATACTGTATTGTGACTAGTAGTTTCATGGTAACTTTTACATAATTTGGTCTCTAGATTAAAGTTGTCTCATTGGTTATCATACCACATCTGACTGTTTATATATTGATTGCCAAACACTCGTAGCACATGTAATCTGTGTCATTACAGTGTGCTAAATATCCTCTTGTACACCATAACTCATTATGGTGCTCCTAAAAAGGAGTCGTATAAACATGATACAATAACACTTGCAATATTGAATATAGCCTTGGCAAATGGTCGAAGTATTTTAGCGGACACTTTTATTTAGGATGAGCTGTTATGCTACTAAGCTATGCGCTAAAATCTTAAAAATATTATCATCGCATTATATCTTTTAAACCAAACCACCAAAAGGCAAATACGAAATATACGCTAATGTCCCTGCATTGTCTGACATCAGGTCAATTAATTTTCAGTATTCTCTAAAATTCACAGGATGACAGCTCCATGTGTGTTACTTATAAGGATTCTACCAATGTTATAGCTTATTTTTAAACATTTGATACTATATATAATACTATACGATAAGCCTAAAGAAATCCCATGACTTTATTTTGATTAGATTTGGCAAGTAAGGAGTACATGTACAGTTGTACGTATCTATTAAAGAGGATGTATAGAAAGAACATTTTATCAAAAACAAAACTGTATTTTAAGAAAAACTAAACATGTTGGCGCTCAGAATTCTTTTTTATTAATTTCGGTTATCGGTGCCTAATTGCACAAAACACATGTTAAATTTGCAAGATTGCCTCAATGATGATTTCAACCAAATCTGTTCAAAATTTTATTGAATTATTAATTCAAATACAGAATTAATTTTAAAATAGGGGTAAAAAGGGGGCAATGATTAATGTTAATACTGAGAAATTCGAAAACGGATGGGGATTGATGCAAATACAAAGTATATTGGAAAGGGGGGATTGATGCAAATACTAACTATATAAGAAAGGGGGATTGGTGCAAATACTTAGTAAATTGGAAAGGAGAGATAGGATTGATACAAAAAGAGAATAAATTGGAAAAAAATAATGGGGGTGGTGAGGGTTGAAGTAAATACAGAGAATAATGGAATGAGGAAGATTGGTGAGAATACAGAGTAAATTATCAAATGATGGTGGTGGGGTATTTAATTTGTTGTTGTCATATTTGACGAATGCAAGTCGTTTCGTAACCTGGTCGTTTCGTACCTGGTCGATTCGTAACTACGTTGTTTTGTAACTGAGACGTTTCGTACCTTTTGTAATTATATATGGTTATAAAGTGTTAGTTTAAATTAATTAGTTTAAATGAAAAAGTTAAAGTTATTATTTAAAAATGATCATCTAATAATAATAATATTGTAATATTTTTAAGACTGGAAAATTGGATGTTAAGAACGCAATCCGACTTATCAAGTTCTGTCGAAACAAAGCTTCACGGGGTAGGCGGGAGAAAAGTACAGTCATTGAGACATTTTGATCTCCACATAGTGAAGAAATTTAAACCAGACTTTGTTTTCATACAGATTGGAGAGAATGACATATGTGATAAATTATCTGCATCACACACAGCATCAGAGATTGTACAACTCGCAAAAGATGTCAAGCGCTTAGGTGTTCCTTCTGTAGTTATAGGCTCCAACATCGTCAGACTAAAAACAAGAAACAACTTATGACAGAAAAAAAAGAAGATAAATAAAGAACTAAGCAACATAAAGATGAGTGGTGTCAAGTATTGGAGACATCAAAGCACGTGGCAGAAGACTAAATACTTTGATAAAGACGGGGTACATCTAAATGATGATGGACAATTCAAATTCTTCTGTTCTATTCGCATGTGAGCAAAACTGTACTTGGAAAGTGTAAATTTATGTGCAATTAATAAATAAATATAGATATATATATATATACACACATCACTAAGTCTTTTTATTACTTTTTACGTAACCTACTACTCTTATTGTTATTATATATTGATATAAGGTTACAAAACGTCTCAGGTACGAAACGACCTAGTTAAGTTACGAATCGACTAGTTACGAAACGACCTGGTTACGAAACGACCTGCACCCTATTTGACATTAAATTGAGTATTAATTTTCATATTCTCCAAATATGAGAATATTTATTGAAAGCAATTAAAGGTTAACGACAGCTGGTTCAAATCTTCAAGCCATCATAACATGCAATGTTATTTGTTTTAGTAATAGTGATATCTGTCATCAGACGTTCAATATATATTTTAGAAGACCAGTTTACAAGTTTTGGTATGTTAAAAACAGTTTTTTAAATTATAATTTATATATATAATATCCAATTTTACATTAAAACGTTTGTTATGTGTACAACATCGATACAGAGTAGAAACAAATATTTTAATGTCCACCTACGATAGTGGAGGGGCATTATGTTTTTCGGTCTGTTCGTCCGTCCGTCCGTCCGTCTGTCTCGCTTCAGGTTAAAGTTTTTGGTCACGGTAGTTTTTGATGAAGTTGAAGTCCAATCAACTTGAAACTTAGTACACATGCTCCCTATGATATGATCTTTCTAATTTTAATGCCGAATTACAGTTTTTACCCCAATTTCACGGTCCACTGCACATAGAAAATGATAGTGCGAGTGGGGAATCCGTGTACTATGAACACATTCTTGTTTGGTATTTATTTTGAGTCTTTTAAAATGTGTGTTCTGGTAACATATATGTGCATCATATTTCAATGAACATATTCAACTGCAGTATATGCATGTTACTATAAATATTAAAATGATAAGCATAACGTTTGCGCGAAGAAATGGTATTACGTTTGCGCGAATTTACCGGAGTGTTTACCTAGGATTTAATCCAGAGAATAACCAGGGGCATGTCAATTAATATATCATAGGATATGTGCTAAGATATATCTTAAGACCTTATTTAGGATGGTCTTGGGACCTATCTGAGACATGTCTTAGGATGTAAAACAAAGCTATCTTAGGACGGTCCTAATTACGACTGTCCTAGGACCATCCGAACACATTTATTTAATTAAATAATAAAAGTTTGCAGAGAATTAAATGGAAAATTTATAAACATATGCAGAGAATTAGATGAAATTTATTTCAATGTATTTCAGTACATATGTATAAGGCGGGAAGTTGCATCTTTTATGGGGAAACAAATGAATAATGCACAATAAAGTTTTAGCTTAATACTTAGTCTAATGGATACGTTATTATATACTATTGAACATTATTCAATAAATTTCATACACCTAAACTAAATTGTCACAAAACTCTGTAAGAGGCTAGCTATTATCGTGCTGCACAAAGCTATACAAACAAGTTTTGTCCTTAGGTCCACTAGATTTCATTACATGTATTCATTCAGCCTATTTTATTGATTTTGTATTTACATTGTATCATAGATCAAATTTATTTGTTCAGTCTATGTTCACTTGTGTTAATATGTCTTTTGATTGAGTTGAACCATTTCAATTGATATTTTATAGTGTGTCTTTCTATGTTGTGATGTTACACTATTGTTTCAGATAAGGGTGAAGGTTTGGTTATATTAAATCGTTTAAATCCGCTGCAATTGTTTGCACCTGTCCTAAGTCAGGAATCTGATGTTCAGTAGTTGTCGTTTGTTGATGTGGTTCATAAGTGTTTCTCGTTTCTCGTTTTTCATATAGATTAGATCCGTGTTGAAGACCGTACTTTGACCTATAATGGTTTACTTTTATAAATTGTGACTTGGATGGAGAGTTGTCTCACTGGCACTCATACCACATCTTCGTATACATGTATCTAATTAGTAACAAAAGAAGTCCATTTTTTTCTGAAATTGAAGATCAAATGTTTTTTTTTTACAAATAAATATTCTTTATTCTTCAGATTGCTTGTTACAACTTAACTTTAAGCTTCAATAAAGTACCTCTGTGAAATACTTTCTGGGTATCCAGGAAAATACACAGAATATAATAAAATATAAACATTTTGTTTTTCATCAATCATATCAATCTTTTTAACTTAATGAACATTCTAATATGACGTGCTTCTTTCGCTTTATGAATAAACCCATGCTCTAAATCCAATGATTTATTTTTTGCACATGCGTATATTGACTATTGCAGAATAATGAATTTTATCAAATTGGCATGCATTTAATACTTCCAAACTCTTAAATGATGTACATGTTGTAACTAATTCATTTATTATGACTGTAATGTGTTGCATTCCGAAATTGACATGTTTGACCTAGATACGACAACCGTTCATGCTGGCTGTTCAAAAACTCCTCCCTCTGAAACATCACAGTGCCAGCCGTTCGTTTCTTCACAAACAAAAAAGGGAGGTTCATGGAAGAGCCTACACAATTGCTTTACCCTTATACACAGCGGACATAGAAATTACCTTAATTGTCCTAATCAGAATCGAAATAATTGATGCAAGCTGTACTTTATTGTAGTTTAACATGGGTAGGCATTATATTCGTGATTATTTTAGATGCAAGCTATACTTTATTGTAGTTTTAACATGGGTAGGCATTATATTCGTGTTATTTTAGCCCTCACTATCGCTCGGGCAAAAATAATCACGAATATAATGCCTACCCATGTTAAAACTACAATAAAGTATAGCTTGCATCAATTATTTCTTAAATACATTTTGAGATACTGTTTTGTTCTCATTCATAACCCTACGCAGCTCCTTTATAAACATAGTATACACATCTAAAAATTTCAGTTTTTGCTCGGATACATAGTACGACTTGTAAATACAAAAACCTATAATTGTTAAGAAATAATTAAAACCGTTATACCCTTGTTCTGATATTTTGTATATGTACTTTCTCCTAAAAAATCTTTAAAAATGAACATGTAATAAAGAAATGCAAATAATATTCTTCTTTTGTTTTACAAAAATTGCATTTGTCGTTCTCATATATCATATTATCCATTTTAATAGTAACTGCTTTGTAGGAATAATATACTGAAGCAGTTTCCATCTGAAAATTTTCAACTTATTTTCCATTAAAAAAATTTTAAATATAAAATCGTGTACTTTCTCTTTTCTCGTTTTTTATATATACTAGACCGTTGGTTTTACCGTTTGAATGGTTTTACACTAGTACTTTTGGGGCCCTTTATAGCTTGTTGTTCGGTGTGAGCCAAGGCTCCGTGTTGAAGGCCGTACATTGACCTATAATGGTTTACTTTTATAAATTGTTATTTGGATGGAGAGTTGTCTCATTGGCACTCACACCACATCTTCCTATATCTACTAATGACATATGTGGTACATACTCTAATTTTAAATATCTTCTCCAAATGTTGACACCGCTTGTCTTAGCATATTTTTCATCTACTAAAGTTTTATAGAGTATTTTATTGTTGATATCTTTTGTTTCAATTTGTTTATTTTGCCATTTTAATTTAACCTTACATATATTGATTATACTCTTAACGGAGTTTTCTTTTTTTTAAACTTGCATCCATTCTTTTGGGATGCAGGATTTTAACATCTTAAACTCTGCAATCCAGGGGCCAGTTACACGAAGCTGTCTTAGGACTAAGACATGTCTTAGGATGGTCTTATGACATATCTTAGTCCTAAGTGGGTTTCACAAAGTGGTCGTAACTTAGGACATCTCTTAAAGTTGGTCATAAAGTAAGGACTACGCGAGAGGTGTCTTATGATGGTCTTAGGATAGTCAAACGTTTATTTATATAATTTACACTTATTTTCTATATTAATTTTGCAAATTATTTTTCTATTATCTAAATAAATACATTTAGTAATTTATGGGAACCACATTCTACATTTACATGAATGTTTCAAAAAATCCATGTTAATATTTGAAAATTTAAAGAACTTGCGACAGGTTTAGGACATCTTAGCTAAGATCATCCTAAGACAGCTTCGAGACGAGGTCCGATATATGTCCTAGGATAGTCATAAGAGGATCATAAGACATGTCCTAAGACATATCTTAGGACAGGTCTTAGGATAGCTTCGTGAAACCGGCCCCAGTTTAACATTTTAAAATAAAACTTTCGGATAAATTTCCTTCACGATCCAATTTGTAGTTAATATAAACCAATCCACTTTTAACCCAGTTTGGGAAAAACAAGCATTTGTTGCGATATTTAATATATCTATTTCCCCAAATAATTTGTTTTCTAATATTCGAAAAGTGATCAATAAATGTTGCTAAACCTCCTCCTGTTTTAACCCAACTTGAAATTACTTGTAAATAAAAATCAGGTATTTTTCCAAGTTCATTTATTGATTTAATATTATCTAAATTCATGTTAAAGACAAGAAAGTTTTTACCAAGATTGTTAAAATATTTGGTAGGAATAATCCTCAAATTCGGCAGATTGGTTGTTGTTAATTTGGAGACCCATGAGGCTTTCAGTGCTGTAAAAAACTGTCAAAATCAATCATTATTAACCCCCCTTTTTGGTATTCGCCAATAAGTGTGCAAAGTGGAAAGGGATTATTATAAGTTGCAAAACTTGTTTCCCAATCCACTAAAAATAAATATGTATAACCTACTAAGTGTGTTACTTTTTTGTCATTTTTTCCTTCCCAAATATATTTGAAACAGCATCTTTCAATTTGTTTTAAGTCAATATCTGGAACTTTGCACGAAGTAGCCAAAAACGTAAATTTTGGTAGTATTAAAGATTTTATGATCAATATTTTCCCAACCATTGTTAATTTTCTTTTTCCCATGTTTTAATTAATGATTTCATGTTATCTATTTTCGGTTCCCAATTTAACTTTTCACATTGAAGTCTATCGTGACCAAAATAAATGCCTAAAGCTTTGACGGGTTTGTCTGTCCAGCGTATGCCCTCAATCTTATCTACGCTGTTTTTAAGCGCCCCAATCCAAATTCCTTCTGTTTTATTACGGTTTAACTTCAACCCTGAGAAAGAACCAAATGTTTCAATTATATTCATAGCTTTAGATATATCTGATTTTGAGCTACAAAACAGTGTTGTATCATCAGCTAATTGTGACATTTTGATGCTATGTGTTTTATTATCTATATTAATACGAAAACCTTTAATGTCTGAGGTTTGCCTCAATCGCTCGGCCATAATTTCGACCGATAAAACAAAAAGTAAAGCCGATAAAGGACACCCTTGACGGATGACTCTAGAGTTTTCAAAAATTTCGGATACCCATCCATTATTTATTACACACGTCTGTATTCCTTATATAATGTTTTCACCCATGATATAATATTAGTTACATAGTGTGCTAGTGACCTAATACGGTATATATGGGTTCAGTAAATTCCATATGGGGTGAGAGCGAAGCTCGAATCTCCATATGGAATTTACTGACCCCATATATACCGTATTACGTCACTAGCACACTATGTAACGAATTTATCTTACCGACTATCTTAACGTGTGAAATTTAGACTAGTGACCTATCAAAATGAGCAAGTCTTCAATACTATTAGCATTAAGAAACTACTTCCATTGATCCTACAAAAACAGATGCCAACAATAACAACTTGTTAGGTTTAAATGTGTTTTATGAATTTATTTCAATCTTAATCATCAATTTCATCGTCTTGAAACCTTTAAGATTTTTTCTCAGTACCGTTTTGTTTTTATAAAGGGACGTAACATCACTACTAACCGTGTATGAAATAAGCCCCGCCTCCTTCTGACCTAATATGGAATATAAAGGGATGAAACACCACTACTAACCGTGTATGAAATAAGCCCCGCCTCCCTACTAACCTAATATGAAATATACACGGTCTCCACGCGGACGCTTTTAACCAATCATATTCCTAGAAATGTATAGGAGGTAAGATAAGAATGATTCATTGAAACCAAAATGTTTTAGAACGCTTAACATTAATTCCCATTCTAAAGAATCAAAAGCTTTTGTAAAATCAACAAATATAATAGCCCCATATAAACCGTTTGATTCTGCATAGTCCGTTATATCTTGGATTTGCCGTAAATTAAATCCAATAAAACGATTTTTTACATATCCGGTTTGATCTTCATTAATTAATTTAGGAAGAAGTTTTTTAGTCTCTGTGCTAAAACATGAGATAGTATTTTCAAATCTACATTTAATAATGATATTGGACGATAATTGTCTAAAGATAATGGATCATTTTTTTTTAAATAAAGATAGAATACCTGTTCGTTGTGTATATGAAAGAAGTTTTTCCTCATGTCCCTTATTTAGAACTTTTACTAACATTGTTTTTAATTTTTCCCAGAACGTCTTACAATATTCTAATGTTAAACCATCTAGACCAGGTTATTTATTTAGCTTTATCGTGTTAATAGCGTTAGTACATTAATCTAATTTTTTTTTAACATTTCACTTATTAATGTACCATTTGGGCAGGTGCAAAAAATGTGGCTAAAATTGATAGAATTGTTAAACTACAAAAAGGGCAGCAGAAATTATATAATAAATAATATTGAGAAGACATGGGATAGTGTCTACACAAAAATACATTCTTAAAAAAAAATTTTAAAATTATAGGTCAAAGTACGGCTTTCAACACGGACCACCAAGCTATAAAGGGCCCCAAAATGACTAGTGTATAATTATTCAAACAGGTAAACCAACGGTCTAATCTATATAAAAACAAAAACACCAAAGATTCGACGGTTTTGTGTCAAACTGTTAAAACAGTAGATAATGTTCTAGAAAATTATTATTTTGCTAGTACAGTAGATTTTTATACCGGAAAATCTGTTAAACAATCAGCAATCAATATTTATTGTGATCAATAACCATCTGAATGCATATGCATTTTACTGCTTTAAGCTCAGATATATTATAGACAAAAACAAAAACGCACCCGCTGATGTGCTAAGCATATCCTCTATGTACATATTGAGAGAGAAAATCGGCACACAGGAATTAGGTATTTGACAGACCAGAGTTGCAACTCATTGATGTTAAGTTACTGACCAAATACGAAGTCTTTTGTAAAGTAGTTTCTCAGATAAAAACAAAATATTTGTTGGACCGGACAAACAATGTGGTTGCACTCACTCCTAGATTGAAGGTATAATACAGACAAGTTATTCAAAAATTATATGTACCGTAATAAAAAAATAACCTGAAGAAAGCTTAGGTAACTTATCTATTGATACAGAATCATTAAATTTCATACTCTTATATCGACTGCTGTATGAAATGTTATACTACACTGTAATGGACTAAGCTGACCCGATTTAATGTGGGTATGATTTTGTGTTCATGTAATGCCTATAGAGTAGGTCGTTAGTTTTCTTGTTTGATTTATTTCAAATTTTCATGTCGGGGCTTTTAAAGCTGACTTAAGCTATTCTCTTTCTTTAATTTAAAGTGTCTTCCAGCAAATTTTCGCTCAATAAAAAAATGATAAGAGATCACAAAGATACGCACTTGTATTCAACTTTCGTTGCTATGTATAACCATACTAACATATTTATATATGTTTTGTAGGTTATACGATGATAAAGCTTTTTACACTTGTACTTCTAGCACTATGCACAGTTGTCACGTCATCTTTTTTCGGAACTTTTTGGTGCATATTTCGACAGCCTCGTTCTTGATGGAATTCTTGTTCTCAACAAAAATTTATAAATAACTACTTGAAGATGAACCATTATGAGTGCTTAAACTGTGACCGATATTTCCACTGCAGAGCCAACTACGAAGCTGTTTATGCATGTTCCGGTAGTTACCGTCACACTACGGCAAGAAAAATAAGGTGAGTGAAAACATACATATGAAAACAAGCTATTTGAGTTGATATTATGAATGCATTATGTACGCCAGACACGTATTTCTTCTGCTTTCGACTTGTCAGTGTGTCTAACCTTAAACATTTCGCAGGCTCATAAGACCTACCTGGAAGTTGCTTTATATTAGCACTTTTTTTAAAGCAAAATTCACATAGAACACGGACAGATATACATTTGTACATTTTTTCCGACTGTTTAAACAATATCTTTCCTTAATTAAACTTTATGATACATGTCGACGAATAAGGAATATTTTAACCTGTCGATAAACAGTATTGTCGAAACGTACGTATATGTCGTAACCGTTTTGTTTGTTGTTTACTGATTAAAGAATTATTAATTTAAACCTGTGTACCTATATTCCAATTTTCATGAAAATGCCGGAAGCATTTAGTGGTCAAATGGTCTAAGTACTTCATCTAATCTAAAGAAAAAAGGAAGTCAATCTACAGTGATCATTAGCCTGTCGACACCGAGGTTGTAAGTTCGAACACCGCTCGTGGCAGATGTGTTCGACTCCGATCTTAATTAACGAGAATTGCCAGTTTCATGTCTAAGGTCCGATGTTATAACTCCCGGGCACGACGGCTACCTCCATCAATACAAACAGGTTACGATATAAACAAGATTGCTGAACGTGGTACATTTTATAAACACCGACAATTAATTATTAAAGTTCAATTAGTTTTCATCGCCTCAGTGGTCTCGTGGCAGCTTGTTCGCCTCTAGTGCGGGAGGTCGTGGGTTCGAACCCCGTCCGGGTCAAATCAAAGACTAATAATACATTAAAATTAGTATTTGCTGCTTCTTCGACAAGCACGCGGCATACATCATCTGTTTTGTATATTGCCCTTTCATACTATTTTAAACTGCTAGGTTTTCTTACATATATTTCGATGTGCCCCGTGCTGTCTATCATTTGTTGTTAAGTTTTATATGTATTGTCTATCATTTGTTGTTTCGAAATTATTGGTCTTTTGTTGGGCAATGTATGACAAATATATGTTCAAAAACCTCGCCCGTAATTATAAATTATGTAATTCATTGACCGCTCCCGACATGTGTAACTTCAAGGCATATTTTAGCGGCGATCGATGTCTTTCAAAATTACTTTATTTTTATCAATAGTACCGCTCAAGTCGACGCTAGGGCCGTCTTGACCTTGTTGTAGGGTATGAATAATTTGTTCATTGTTGAAGACCCTACATCAACTGTCAAGATGAAGAACAGGAATAAAAGCCCTGTTCATTGATAATTTTCTATGTTTTCTATGTATTGTGTGCAATTTTGTCCCATGTACATTTACTCCATATCCTTTCATTTTCTAATAAGTAAGAGCAAAGGCTGGTCGGCTCGGAGTCTTCCTGCGGACTGATACCTTGTTAGTTAGCACGTTAAAAATATTAATTTTCTGACGTACGTTAAGCAGCCATCCATCCATCATCATCATCAATTAGTTTAAAAATCAAACACAATTAAATGAGATGAGAAACAAAAAACAAATGGATTTCAGATAGTTGACATTACATGTAATTTTATTCACATGTTGATTTAGAACTAAATATACTGTAAAGACTTTGAAGACTGTTGCAACTAGCTGCGTTTAGTTTTATATTCCTGATTAGTTACATTGACTATACATAATACATCTGTTTAATTTTCAAATATGGTACAAGACTATAATGACGTAAGCGTATATATTTCACATACATTATAGTTATTTGTGCAGTTAGAAATACATGAAAATAGGAAAATATCTTTATAAATATATATTAATTTAATTACAGTGACTGCAGGGATAGTCCTTCGTGTACAGACTATGATTGTCGAGAAGACAGAAAAGCCAACTTGTATGGGAGACGTGGTGGAAATTGTGCCGCGAAATACCTCTGTGCTGTTCGTTGTGCTTACAGCCCAACTCGTCGTACTTGTAAGAAAACCAATTGTTGACAGTTTGTGTGGAGAGAGCAATAAATAAATTTGATTTTGTTCAATAAATAATAATTGCAGTCTACAATGAGAAAACTCAGTTTTATTTAACGTTTTGGGAATACAAATAATGTGCCTTAAGTTTGTGTGGACCAGGAACACTTGAGTTAAACCCTGGTTTTTGATAGAGTTCGTGTTGCTAAATCTTTAATCTTCTGTGTAATTTTGTAATTTTGTTATTTGATTGTTTGTCTTTAAATTTGTCTTTTTATTTTTTACCCTGGTTATTTCTGTTTTTATTTAACTTCTTAAATGTAATTGAGCTGTTGTTATCTTCTTAATCTCTTTACAAAATATAAAAATGCTAAAATTCTCCACAGGATTCAATTTGAATATTTGATGAAATTGCATGTTCAATTAAAAGAAAATTTGAAGTTTCCTGTTTCTCCCTTGCCAAATCCTAAATGATTTCAGAAATACCATTTGAATTTGTTTTCTATAACAAACCTACGACAACAATATAAGGCGGTGTGGTGCATGCACGATTGCCAATTATACAACCATCCACCACTGTCCAAATGATGCAGATGTAAGCAACTTTAGGTTCCCGTATGACCCATACCATATAGTAAGCGCTATAAAGGGTCCCGACATGCCAAAATGAAAAACAAATTCCAATCAGAAAACGAACGCCATGATTTCGTTACAAAACATTAAAGTTTTACAAATAACATATGATATATGATAGAAAAATCGGAATAGAGTGAACATATTATTTCCAAGTAAAATGGCGTTCCGACTATTATGAAACAAAGAAGGAATATTTCGCTCCTTAAACTTTTATTTTAGCAGTGCGGCAAGCCAACAATATATGTAAGCACATGCAATTGCAGGAGTAAAGATATAAGCAGACACACAAAAGAAATAACAAAAGATTCGAAGAGTAACTAGTGTCTTCTGTAGTTTTATGACATGTACTTGTAAATTATTGTCCAAACTATCATGTAGAATAAATAATCAAATTAAAAGAATAATTGCAATTCAATCCTTTTGTCCAAGAATATGACAATTATTGAATTAATCCGTGTATAACACTTTTGCCTAAATTAATGAGTCCGAAATAATAAAACAGCGGCGGAAGATACCAAAGGGATATTAAAAAAATTGGAAGTCGATTAAAAACTGACAACGCCATGGAAAACAAAACAAAAACGACAAAAAGATAAGCAATTCTACATAACAAAACATAAAGATTTAGCAACACGAACCCCACCAAAAACCGGGGGTGATAAGAGTTGCTCCGAAAGGGTAAGCAGATTCTGCTTCACTTGTGGCTAAATATGAAATGAAATATATACCAAATATGAAAATGGAGTAAAACATTTGAAATAATAAACAAAATTTTAATTTCACACATCTTATTCATAACAATGAGGTCATAATATCACGCTTAATCAAAGTTGCTTTGTATCGGAGAGTCATGGTTGATAGTGATAGAACTATTAAGAAATTCAAAGTGCACAAGAAATTATTAGAACTGCATAAGAACACAAATGGCTATCTTGCCTTGTAGATCAATTCGAACTCTAATGTTAAAAATGAGATACGATTAGCTTTACAAAAACGCTTGATAATATAAAGGGAACATATACAAGATGTGTTGCCTAAATGACAGGGGAAGTTATATATCAGACAAATGTAGTAATTACATGTACAAAGTTCGGCCATCAGCAAAATACTTGCCCCGTGACTGACGTCCTATTTGGGAATACATTTTTATTTTAAAATTATTTCCGAACGAAAAACAAATAATTTGTATGAAACTGTTTTTCTTATTCAAGATGCACATGACTATTTTTGGGTATACGTATTTCTGGACATACCATTCGGCACAAGTAATCTATCTAACACGAATTGAATTTTTACTAATTAAAGACAATGTAGGATTCAAGAAATAGCTTTTAAAAGGGAACTGTGAATTAAGACAGTTTACAAATTAAATAACCGAATTTCAACACTCTGGAACGGTATAAGAGAAAAACGACAAACATCAAAATGTACCTGTCTTTAACAGTCAAAAATATTTCATTACAATTTTGATAAAATCCAAATAGCTGTTTTCTATTTATAATCTGAAAATAAAGAGTGTGATGGAAGTATTGACCATTGGAAATGAGGGTTGAAATATAACCTCCAACTTAATCGAACGGGGGTATAATACGATATGAAATGGTTGTCATTGAGCCAAATTTTTCAACATACAACAACTAATGTAAGAGTGAGCATTTATGTGTCACCACACGGTCTTCAACAACGAGCATAATTGATACCGCTATAACAAGTTATAAAGGCTTAAACATCACAAATATAAAAACAGTTCCAAACTAACGGTATGATTAATATAAAAATACGAAGACGTGGTATGATTGTCAATGAGACAACTCTCCACAAGAGACCAAATGACACATAAATTAACAACTATTAGTCACCAAACGGCCTTCAACAATGAGCAAAACTCATACTGCATAGTCAGCTATAAAAGGCCTCAAAATGACAAATGTAAAACATTTCAACAAATGTTCAAACGAGAAAGCTAATGGCCTAATTTATGTACAAAATAATGAACGAAAAACAAATATGATACACAACAACAAACGACAACCATTGAATTACAGGCTCCTGACTTGGTACAGGCGCATGCAGAATTCGGCGGAGTTAAACTATTTTATTGGCGCCAAACCCTCCCTTACATAGGACAGTGGTTAAACGGCACAACATAAGAACAAACTATGAAAAACAATAATCGAAAACAAATATGATATACAGCAAAAAACGACAATCATTCAATTGCAGGCTCCTGACTTGGGACATGCACATATATAATGTGCGGGGTTACACTAGTTTGAAGGCGCCAACCCTTTCTTTAACCTGGGACAGTGGTGTAACAGTACAACATAAGAACAAACTATAAAATCCAGTTGAAAAAGGCTTAACTCATCAGATAAATAAAAATAGAAATACATCTAACAAAAACCCAGAGGGGACGTGGCAGGGTACTTATACATCCCCACAACAAAAAGACAGTTAGTACATATCTGAGAGTACTCGCAGTTACTGACAGCTATATATATATATAAGTCTGAAAATTACACCCAATATTATATGTTATTCAAGTCTCAGACAGGGTATATACTGTGACATTCCCGGCTTAGAGTTTATATCCCCTGAGCCGAAGGGTATATACTGTGACATTCCCGGCTTAGAGTTTATATCCCCTGAGCCGAAGGGTATATACTGTGACATTCCCGGCTTAGACGAAGGCGAAGGGGATATAAGCCCTAAGCCGGGAATGTCACAGTATATACCCTGTCTGAGACCTGAATTACACATATATTACGGATTACCTCTGTCTTAATGTTTTTTCCAGTGCAGGTACGTCTATTTGTTAAACATTCATGATGCAGCATGTATATTCATTACATTATGTTTATTGTTACTTAATATTTTGAGTAATCCATTTAAATGCACCTTTTTTATCTTGACAAATTTTTGTTCCTTTAGGAAAATGTTTTCAATAAAGTTTTAAATTTCATATTTTGTGTTTGTATGTGTGTGTGGCTTTGTTTTTTACAACACATATATTGAAAAACCCAACCTGATATGTTCGGCATACGTGAAGGATTTTGTAATTTGCTGTGAAAATAATTTTATCGTGTATGTAATAATTTATAATAACACTTTTAACATTAAATTTAAGTATTTAAAGTGTAAATTGCGTGATTTTGTATTGAAAATGTATTATTGACTGATGTACGTCATTATTTTCCCTCTGTGAGCCTCTGACATTCCTTAGTGTTCTGTATAGCTTTTGACTACGTCACATAGTAACCGGTGTTATGATGACGTTTTTGAGGTTCCAATTGGGGATAAAATCGTCGTATATACCCCGGCAGTTTCCTGAATATATACTGACATCTCTGTGTTGTTATCCAATCACAAACCTCGACACATTTGTAATCCGTAATATATATATATATAGCTAGTTCGAAGTCAATGCAATAACACCTCGAAAAAGAGCATGCATCCAGAACTAAATATCAATCAGTACACATCCAACATGCAATGGATTTAGTATAAAGACGTCATTATCAGTCAGAAAAGAAAAAACACGACCTTATGCAATGCAAAGATACAGGTATCGACAGCTATAGAGCCATGAATGTGCATATGTATATTATTATAATATTTAATTTGATTTTAATTTACTGATAAAAAATCAATATTAATACCAATAAAACAATATTCAAAGATCCAATTACAGTGTTAATTTTATCCGGATCGTATCTAAATTTCCGGACTTGGTAAACAAATTCTCCGTAAAAATTAGAATGTGCTATTCCGTTTGAAATAAGTTTTCTACAGGTACAACTAAACTTTAAAACCAAATCTTTCAATCTATAGAACAATTGAGTAAAGGTTTTAAGTAATTTGTAGTAACGAAATCCCACCAGTAAAACATACATTACGTTCATCGAAATCCAATACGTCACAACAGACACGGGCATAGCGAACGAGTTGTGATATTAACACATATATTTTATACATACAGAATGTGGCGGGGTTAAACATGTTAGCATATACCAAACCCTCCCCCTAACGTGGGACAGCATAACATAAGAAAAAAACTACGAAAAAGTTTGGACTCATCAAATCGTTACAAAGCAAAAACAACTAACAAAAAGACGTAAGCCACACTTGCATCCTTTCGGGGTATTTTAAAAAAGCACTCATTACACTTGCATATGAATAAGTTGTTGGTCTCTATATTTGTGTCATTGGAATATACTTTTTATTAGAAATAAAAAAAAAAACACTTTAGGTATACGTCAATGACGAAGCAACTGAAAGAGGGGTCTCCTTTGCCGAGTGGTCTATAAGTAGTTCAGCTACTGTGTCACTAGCCCATTCAACACCGAGGTTGACTAGGATTGCAAGTTTTCATACCGAAGGTAGGTCGTTCCCTCCGGGCACTCCGGCTTCCTCCACCAGAAACTGAAATAAAATTCAGCAAACTCTAAAACAAAATTAACCAAACGTCATCTAGAAGTTGAAATACATCCGTCAACAAAAGACATTTGTCAAGTTCACAATGCAAAATCATCTTATTATAAAATATGATGAAAGTCGGGCTTGCGGGATGGCGAGTGGAAGTGCAGGCAAACGGGAAAAGGGTACCTATTATATGTAATAAAAACAGTTTTTAACCAGAGCGTTCAATCTTTAAACTGACACCGCTCAAGAGAATATTTTATTTTGTAAGAGTTATCTCCCCAAACACTGTTTTTCTTGTGTGCACTACTCCTACGCAACGGTAAAAGATTACGACAAATTTATTTTACCAAATTGCTCATTATATCTTCAGGATATTGAGCTTGGTTTACACAGAAGCATTCCGGAGACTCCATATGAGAGTTATTTCCCTTCTGCATTTGATATAAGTGATTTGCATTTGTAACTGGTTAACTATAATTGATAGAGACGTAAGGTCTTTGAATTTGAGGTTATTGGTCCAAAAAAGAGAAAATTAGGTCAAAGGTCAAGGTCATATTCTAAATTTTGATTTTGGCTTATTCTCATTTCTTTTCATAAACCATACAATATATTGACAACATATTTTTATTAAATTGTCATTTGCGACATGTCGTAACTCATAAATTTTGGTTAAAAGGGTGCGTAGACATTAAATGAGAGTTATCGCCCCTCTTATATTTAGAATTATACCAAAAGTGATATAACTCTTTAACCTTACATATTAAAGACCTAGGGCCTGATGATTTGAGGTCCTTGGTTTATGACTTTGAAATTGAGGTCAAGGTCATAGGTTAATTTGACGTTCTAGATTTTGACCTTTGCTTTAAATTCATATTTATACATCATAAAGCCGTAGGTAACAAGCGATGTGAATTTGAAAAATCAAACCGAAAGTGACCTTGTGTAAACCGGAAGTGGCTATTGTTTGTACTCATTTCATGTTAAAGTATAATAGAACAATATATTCTTGAAACCAGTGTCAAATAAGCTATCAAATAATACCAGAAGTGACATTTTTCAGACCGGAAGTAACAAGTTATCTCCCATATTTCATACAAAATTGTAAAGAAACAATATATTTTTTCAATCAGCAAACAATCAGCTAGTATTTGACACTGGAAATGACATTTTAAACCTAATTTTAATATTTTCATATCAAAATAGACCCTAAGAAGTGGAAAGACCTTCAATTGTTCTCTGAACAATTGGTTTTTTAATTGCTTATTTTATTATAGTTCGCTAAAACTTTATTGTCCAGTCATAATAACTATTTTTGCCTATATGGGTTCCACAATTTTTATATATTTCGAATAACTGCAATATAATCAAATGCCTCCCCCCCCTTTTTTTTTTCTTGTAAAAAATCATTCTTAATATGTACTTTATATGAAATCTATTCATGTGATCGATACGTGAACAATAGTTTGTGACGAAAATTGATGCGAAATGTAATTGACATTTTATAAAATATCTCTAACAAACTTCCGAATGCAGAATATTATCATTTTTTAGTAGCTACAAAATGCAAATATATGTTTTCATGAAATTTTCATATTTATCTAAAAGGAAGAAAATTTGTTCATTAAAAAAAAAGAACAATAAAATATTTTATTTTCATTCGAAATTCATGTGTTCTGCAATTATCCTCGTTTAGAATTCTCGAACATAAAATGGAAAACGTTTGAGATGCTTTTCATTTTGCCACTTACTCATGTATACCCAACAACTATCAAATTGCAGGATTTTCTTATTTGCCTCTTAATTTCAAAATTGGGAGAAAATATAAAATAAGGAAATGTGGTACAGTCCTTGGATGGTGTAAACTTGCCACTAACACCATACACCATTACACCATACACCCTGTGCCATTACACCATACACGCTACACCTTTGCACTATACACCTTACACATTACACCATAATGCAATTTAATTTCAAAGAAAGCGTGCGACTACAAAATAATTTATTTATTTTAAAAGACGAATTTTGATCACAATATTGTAAATTAATGTATAAAATTAAAAATCAGTTCTTATCAATATTTTGCATAGTTTTAAATGTCATTCACACCATTCCCGATCGCACGTTACACCATTACACCATTCCCTTACACCATACACCATACACCATACACCTTCTACCATTGCACCATATGCCATACACCATTACACCATACACGTTTTTGGGAAATTTACACCATCCAAGGGCTGTATGATCACCAATGAGACAGCTTTCTACCAGAGACCAAATGATGAAGAAATTAACAATTACACAGGCCACAGCACTGCCTTATAAAATGAGCAAATCCGTACCTTATAGCAACATGTATCGTTTTATACGAAGACGTGCAAAACATAGTTACTTGAACACACAGCACATATCAGGAGTAATAGGTTATATATCATGTATGTATTTTTTTATTAAGTGTACTTCGATGATTTATTTCGGCGTGCCATAGGTGTCAGACCACCAATTGAAAAGTAGCGCTTCCCTGACAAAAAATAAGGATGTTGGTGTCATTGGGTACCTTAACTACAAACAACTGTGCAGAAATGGAACTTTTGGTGATAGAGAGATGACCATTTTCATCCTACGTTTACTTGTAAATGATATTACATTAAGAATTAAGAATTAATGCGCTTCATGGTATACTTATATAAGATTTCCAGAAAACCAGTTGTTATTCTTAGTAGCAGTTTTAAAACATCCGAAAGATGGTGTTTCTCTGCACGACTTTGAAAATTGGTTGAAAATTTGCATAAAGAAAGGTGATGCAAGTACTTTTCAAAAATTCTATGAAGGCAAACTTAAAGTAAAATATTAAGAAAGTGTGAATTAGAAAAACATTTAGTGGATTATATATTATGGGTTTTGATTTGGTTGATCTGACACCTACATGTATACGTATCATATTTTCTAGATGTAGGCAAAAAAAAATTCTCAGTAGCTTTACGCTAGTAGTTTTCGAGTAATTGCACGCGCAACCTCGTACATTTATAAAAAATCTACTCGGAGCAGTGTTCACCAATTACCCTATATTATTTATTCATTCTTGTAAAAATGGTAGTTAATACAAGACAAGACAAGAAAAGACGATATTTTATTTAAGTCTCACCTCTTCATTATATAAGACATACAAATAGTTAATAAAACAACATCATAAAACATACAAGAGCCACTCTAAAAGAGTTATGAGAGACTATCTAAAATGCATATACATTATTTACACTACAATTAGCTATATAAAATACATCTTCTTTTCAATAAAACGTCATTGCAGATTTTGGCAGTATAAAAGTACATATTTTCATCTGTGAATAAAATATAAATTCCTTGGTTTATGACTTTGAAATTAAGGTCAATGTCATAGGTTAATTTGACGTTCTAGATTTTGACCTTTGCTTTAAATTCATATTTATACATCATAAAGCCGTAGGTAACAAGCGATATGAATTTGAAAATCAAACCGGAAGTGACCTTGTGTAAACCGGAAGTGGCTATTGTTTGTACTCATTTCATGTTAAAGTATAATAGAACAATATATTCTTGAAACCAGTGTCAAATAAGCTATCAAATAATACCAGAAGTGACATTTTCAGACCGGAAGTAACAAGTTATCTCCATATTTCATACAAAATTGTAAAGAAACAATATACTTTTTCCATCAGCAAACAATCAGCTAGTATTTGACACGGAAATGACATTTGAAACCGAATTTTAATATTTTCATATCAAAATAGACCCTAAGAAGTGGAAAGACCTTCAATTGTTCTCTGAACAATTGGTTTTAATTGCTTATTTTATAGTTCGCTAAAACTTTATTGTCCAGTCATAATAACTATTTTTGCCTATGGGTTCCACAATTTTAATATATTTCGAATAACTGCAATATAATCAAATGCCCCCACCACCTATTTTTCTTGTAAAAATCATTCTTAATATGTACTTTATATGAAATCTATTCATGTGATCGATACGGAACAATAGTTTGTGACGAAAATTGATGCGAAATGTAATTGACATTTTATAAAATATCTAACAAACTTCCGAATATTATTATCATTTTTGTAGCTACAAAATGCAAATATATGTTTTCATGAAATTTTCATATTTATCTAAAAGGAAGAAAATTTGTTCATTAAAAAAAGAAGAATAAAAATTTTATTTTCATTCGAAATTCATGTGTTCTGCAATTATCCTCGTTTAGAATTCTCGAACATAATTAAAAATGGAAAACGTTTGAGATGCTTTTCATTTTTGCCACTTACTCATGTATACCCAACAACTATCAAATTGCAGGATTTTCTTATTTGCCTCTTAATTTCAAAATTGGGAGAGAAATATAAAAATAAGGAAATGTGGTACAGTCCTTGGATGGTGTAAACTTGCCACTATCACCATACACCATTACACCATACACCCTGTGCCATTACACCATACACGCTACACCTTTGCACTATACACCTTACACATTACACCATAATGCAATTTAATTTCAAAGCGTGCGACTACAAAATTATTTATTTATTTTAAAGACGAATTTTGATCACAATATTGTAAATTAATGTATAAAATTAAAATCAGTTCTTATCAATATTTTGCATAGTTTTAAATGTCATTCACACCATTCCCGATCGCACGTTACACCATTACACCATTCCCACACCATACACCATACACCATACACCTTCTACCATTGCACCATATGCCATACACCATTACACCATACACGTTTTTGGGAAATTTACACCATCCAAGGGCTGTATGATCACCAATGAGACAGCTCTACCAGAGACCAAATGATGAAGAAATTAACAATTACACAGGCCACAGCACTGCCTTATAAAATGAGCAAATCCGTACCTCATAGCAACATGTATCGTTTTATACGAAGACGTGCAAAACATAGTTACTTGAACACACAGCACATATCAGGAGTAATAGGTTATATATCATGTATGTATTTTTTATTAAGTGTACTTCGATGATTTATTTCGGCGTGCCATAGGTGTCAGACCACCAATTGAAAAGTAGCGCTTCCTGACAAAAATAAGGATGTTGGTGTCATTGGGTACCTTAACTACAAACAACTGTGCAGAAATGGAACTTTTGGTGATAGAGATGACCATTTTCATCCTACGTTTACTTGTAAATGATATTACATCAAGAATTAAGAATTAATGCGCTTCATGGTATACTTATATAAGATTTCCAGAAAATCAGTTGTTATTCTTAGTAGCAGTTTTAAAACATCCGAAAGATGGTGTTTCTCTGCACGACTTTGAAAATTGGTTGAAAATTTGCATAAAGAAAGGTAATGCAAGTACTTTTCAAAATTCTATGAAGGCAAACTTAAAGTAAAATATTAAGAAAGTGTGAATTAGAAAAACATTTAGTGGATTATATATTATGGGTTTTGATTTGGTTGATCTGATACCTACATGTATACCTATCATATTTTCTAAATGTAGGCAAAAAAAAAAATACTCAGTAGCTTTACGCTAGTAGTTTTCGAGTAATTGCACGCGCAAACTCGTACATTTATAAAAATCTACTCGGAGCAGTGTTCACCAATTACCCTATATTATTTATTCATTCTTGTAAAATGGTAGTTAATACAAGACAAGACAAGAAAAGACAATATTTTATTTAAGTCTCACCTCTTCATTATATAAGACATACAAATAGTTAATAAAACAACATCATAAAACATACAAGAGCCACTCTAAAAAGAGTTGTGAGAGACTATCTAAAATGTATATACATTATTTACACTACAATTAGCTATATAAAATACATCTTCTTTTCAATAAAACGTCATTGCAGATTTTGGCAGTATAAAAGTACATATTTTCATCTGTGAATAAAAATATAAATTTATCGTCATCAGACAAATGCATAAAATTAACATTAAATAGAGATGCTTGATAAAACAAATAACAACGTAAATCTTCATACACTGGACACTTCATTAATACGTGTTTTTCATCTTCAATTAAAAGATTTTCATTACAAATGCTGTTATAACA
Source organism: Mytilus coruscus (assembly GCA_017311375.1). Taxonomy (NCBI): domain Eukaryota; kingdom Metazoa; phylum Mollusca; class Bivalvia; order Mytilida; family Mytilidae; genus Mytilus; species Mytilus coruscus. The sequence continues at coordinate 63,426,695 of CM029605.1, read as the reverse complement.
AATTCTATTTTCAACTAAAAGACCTTCATACCTTCCAGTCTCAATTTTCAAAGGAGCAGTACCACTTCTAAATTTGGCATAGGCACTCCTATATTTACCATGTATGTTTTTTGATAAATAATTTTCTTCACCAAATTCATTTTTGAACAGTCTGTAAGTACGTAGTTTACTACGCTCGTTTGACATTAAATCATTATACCATTTCTCTTTAAATCTATTAAAACAGATATTCTCAATATTTTTTATAACATGTTTATCAATAATTAAATCAGTATTACAAAAATGTTCCATATCAACTTCTTTAAACTTTGTGTGTACTCTGAAATTCCAATTTTTCCGTCTATTATTACATATATTATTTGCCCATATAAAAACTTTTATTACACATTTTCGTAAATCTACTATAAGTTCTAAAAATACATGTCCATTGTTTTACAATACATGGCATCCAACCCATATCACCATATAGGGCTAAATTAGGCGTGTACTTTCCAACACCCATAAAAAAACGCATTGCCTTATTTTTTTAAAGCATTTATGCAAGAGTATTCTTTACTTCCCCATATTGCAGCACCATATTCAATAACAGACATAACAAGAGTGTCGAAAAGCTTAGTAAAAGTAGAATACTCAAAACCACCATTTGCTTTGCATTTAGCAATAAGTAAACCTAATGATCTGCTGGCTGATTTTGCTACAATTTACGCCATCTCATTATAATCCAAAAACTCATTTAATAATAAACCAAGATACATATATTTTGATACAATATCTAACTGGTTTCCGTTCAACATAAATTCAAAATTTGTTTGTGTCACAGATTGTGTTCTAAAATGAACAATTTTTGACTTGTCCATATTTACAACTAAGTCATTTACATTACACCATATACTTAAAACATCTAATATTCTTTGAAGGTCATTTTCATTTTCGGCTAATAATACTACATCATCTGCATATAATAATATACAAATCTTTTCACCATTTACATTTATACCAATATCTAATCTCTTAATGTCATCAACTAAGTTATTTATGAAAATATTAAATAATAACGGCGATAATATGCAGCCTTGTTTTAGGCCAGAATTTACTCCAAACCAATCAGTCAAATTGCCATTTATCTTGACACAAGATTGAACATTATAATGTAAAGAATGTAAAGCATTTAACATTTTGGTACTTAAACCTAAGGATTATAATTTACTAAACAACAAATTACGATTAACCCAGTCATATGCTTTTTATTTAAATCTATAAATGCACAGAATGTTGAAAGTTTACAAAGTTTTCTTGTTTCAATAATAGTTGTTAAAGTTGATAGATGGTCTATGGTACTGCGACTCTTTCTGAAACCATTCTGTTCGTCGTTGATCACTTCAAGATCGGTAAGTTTTCCGGTCATACGATCACACTTAGGACGCCACAGTACAGTTAATACGCCACTGGTGCTAGACTTATTCTTCTATAGGACATAGGATCTCTGGGATCAGACGTGGACGACTTGGGGATCGGTGTAATGATACATTTATTCCACATAGCTGGCACTTCACCGGAATTATAACATATATTGAAAACACGGATATGCGCATTCAGTGCTGTAGGATTTTTATATAATTCAACAGGAATATCATCAACGCTCGGAGATTTGCCACATTTTGATATTTCACTACATTATACACTTCGCTACTGGTAATTTGACCATCTAAAATTTCATCACAAATTATATCACTATTACAATTTTCTATTTCATTACTAATACTAGTATCGCTATTTTTATTTAACATTTCTTCAAAATCACATTTCCATTTATTAATAACTACATCTTTATCATCACATATTGATCCATCAGTTAATTTAATCTCCATTGGAATACAGACATTGTCTAATCAACAGGACATCTGTCTTAAGATCTATAATTCTAATTCATATCAAATGATAAAACTAATAAAAGAATAAAAGAAGAATAATCCACAGTAATAAAACATTTACAAAAGTTGAATTCTTAGAATAGATAATTACAGCAGAGCACCATACGTTTACACTGTAAAAATGGTGTTTAGGTCCTTGACACTATTCTATACACATCTTTTGAGCACTTTTTTTCACGTTTTGGTCTTAACATGTCTCACTCCTAAACATGTTGTTTAATATCGTGTTTAGCTCATAAATGTTGTATTCCTATTTAAGTTCAAAAAATAACATTTGTCGAAATTGAAGACATGTTTACATTTGATGTTATTACTAGTACTGAGACATGTGTTTAGTTAAAAAAAAATCATAAACACGTATAGAACTAAACATGAAATACAAGTGTATATTTTCTAAACACGATTTTTACAGTATAATCAATGTATGATTATTTTTTTTTTCAAACTGACGATTAACGACGTTTTGGTTTTAATTATGAAAACATTACCAATGCAAGAATCCTTTATATTCTGAAACGGCGAATTAGTACGCCAACACAACGAAAGATACAGCTTGGTACAGCTTGCAGAAGAAAATAACATATCAATAGTATATGCTTTAGGTGGCATGCCGTCTTTATGATAGCCATTCTTCGTCTGTTGCTGTGTATATTGCTGTGAATTCAATTGTCCTGGAAGATATGCTGCCATTGCGACATCAGGAAATAAGTCCCTGGCATCCTGAAGTCATTGGTTCCTGTTCTGACGTCATCGATTGTGCTGCCGGTACATGACGATTAATAAAATCATTAAAATGAAACAAAATATTCCACCGAGTCCACTTAATATAATGGAATAGGGAACTTCCATGTTTATGTTCGTTTTTGTTGCCACAACAATTACTCCACTAAGCCACCGCCAAACTGCCACCCCTGTTGCTCCTCCTAAAAAAAAGAATACCCTGACAAATTTATAAGAATAGAGAAAATGGCTAAAGCAAGTAAAGAATACAGAATTGAAGGACCCCATATCTAGACCTTTTCCATCAAGAGTGATCGAGCAATGTGTCATAAAGTTTCAGTCTTGTTTGCGATATACTTGTATTGAATAAAATTACATAGACGTTTATTAATACGCACGATACTATTAGTCCCATTCAGCATTACACGACGTTCCCAATAAAACGACGATTTATATATATACTGCCTATGTCAACTTTCAATATTTTAAGGTTGGTCAGGGTCTTATTTATTTATTTTAGTTTAAAACAGTATCGTTCTATCAGGCAAATGATTAAGAAAATTCATTTTATGAAGGAATTTAACCATTTTGTACATAAATCAGGCCGTTAGTTTTCTCGTTTGAATTGTTTCATATTTGTCATTTTGGAGTCTTTTATAGCAGACTATGAGGTGTGGGTTTTATCGTTTCGGATGTTCTATCTGAAGCTCAAACAAAACTACATATCAAATCATTTTAAAAGAAATTAAATGTGTTTTCCATTCATATCAGTTAACAGATGTTAATATTTTGAGATCTAGTAGAATTTCGTGTAATAAAAGCCTCCGAACTATTCTTTGTGTTATTTTGTCCATCAGGATATTTTATCGGACACAGGAAAACTGACGATGTTTTTAAATTAAAACCTCAGTTACGATGATAACTTAATATAGCTTCTTAAGGACATGTATAGATTTTTATGATATTATCAAAATCCATTTTCATCCGTTATATCTTATACAAGTGAAGAAAGAAAGTGTTTGTATGGGTTGAGCAGCTAATTGGGACATTTTTTCCAGAAAAGGAAGGGACAAAAATGTCCTGTTTAATAAAGGAACAAGAAGAGCAAAAAAAAGTATAAGTCAATATGCTTGTTTTTGAGATATAAGCAATTGAAATTTTGGCGGGAAAATGTTCTCTCTCGATTTTACATAGCTTTATCTTTGATAAGTATAAGTTCTCAAAAACTATTATAAAATAACAAAGATTTTATAAGACTTTTACAGATGGTTTATAATTATACATGTACAAGATTTATAAAAAGAACAAGAATGTGTCCCCAGTACACGGATGCCCCATTCGCACTATCATTTTCTATGTTCAGTGGACCGTGAAAATGGGGGAAAATCTCTAATTTGGCATTAAAATTAGAAAGATCATATCATAGGAATATGTATTCTAAGTTTCAAGTTGATTGGACTTCAACTTTATCAAAACTACCTCGACCAAAAACTTTAACCTGAAGCGGGACGAAAGGACGGACGGACGAACAGACGAACGAACGAACGAACGGACGGACGGACGGACGAACGAACGAACGAACGAACGAACGAACGGACGGACGGACGCACACACAGACCAGAAAACATAATGCCCATAAATGGGGCATAAAAATGGGGGTGAATGGGCAAAATTTTTTAAGGCATTCAAATGGGTAAAACCAGAGGATTTCGAAAATCTTACAAAAAGCCCTAAACATGACAAGCGAACATCCTTAAAAACGACTATAACGTCATTGTATGTTAAAGTTATACAATACACTTGTAAAATTATATAACATACTACTAACTAATTAATCAACACTCGCACACAAGACAAAATTTTAACAACGGGACACCCTTAAAATGACGTTATAGGCACCGAAATGAGTAAAGTTTTTCATTACAAAATAAACAAAGCACAAACTCATCTTTATTATTGATTTCTTTGGTTTATTTCCTTTCGAATAATATGCAGAACATGGATATTTATTTTATAGAAAAAGAGCTTGAATCGGAATAACCGGCTATCTATCGCATTTAAAAGAGACACCAATACTGTGCGCAACGACATATAAAAAAAGAGAAATATAGACCACAAAAAAAGGATAGAAAATGACAGGTAAAAAAGAGGATAATGGATCAAAATTTAAAACATAAAAAAGATTAAACACGAAAAATATTGAGAATCTTTATCATGTTTATACCTATACATGTTTGTTATCTATTATAAAATAAGTTTACTCATTCCGACACATTTTAAACAACTTATTGCAAATAGAAGTGCATCGATGTAAGTAAAAAGAATGTTTGGAACATGGTCTGGTTGTTGTCTCTTTGACACATTCCCAATTTCCATTCTCAATTTTATATCAAACAATGAAAAAACAAAACTGATCATACCTGCAATCGCGCTTGTTATAATTGGCACCAGTAACATAGATGGCGATCTGTCTCTGTTGTAGACTAACGTTAGTATCAGCGATAGTATACATAGTATAACTCCAATGATGACCTCGATCTGATATTCTAATAAATCCCAGCCTGAAAGAGAAAAAACCAATTATATTCCTATACTTCCGCTTTCGGTTATGATTATTCTAATAAATCTCAATGTGAAAGAACAAAAAGACCATTCATATTATATAATTTTATAAACGTGTAATGTGTACATAGTCATATGACACCAGTGGCTCATCCAGCAATTTGCCACCCTGTTGCTCCTCCTAAAAAAGAATACCCTGACAAATTTATAAGAATAGAGAAAATGGCTAAAGCAAGTAAAGAATACAGAATTGAAGGACCCCATATCTAGACCTTTTCCATCAAGAGTGATCGAGCAATGTGTCATAAAGTTTCAGTCTTGTTTGCGATATACTTGTATTGAATAAAATTACATAGACGTTTATTAATACGCACGATACTATTAGTCCCATTCAGCATTACACGACGTTCCCAATAAAACGACGATTTATATATATACTGCCTATGTCAACTTTCAATATTTTAAGGTTGGTCAGGGTCTTATTTATTTATTTTAGTTTTAAAACAGTATCGTTCTATCAGGCAAATGATTAAGAAAATTCATTTTATGAAGGAATTTAACCATTTTGTACATAAATCAGGCCGTTAGTTTTCTCGTTTGAATTGTTTCATATTTGTCATTTTGGAGTCTTTTTATAGCAGACTATGAGGTATGGGTTTTATCGTTTCGGATGTTCTATCTGAAGCTCAAACAAAACTACATATCAAATCATTTTAAAAGAAATTAAATGTGTTTTCCATTCATATCAGTTAACAGATGTTAATATTTTGAGATCTAGTAGAATTTCGTGTAATAAAAGCCTCCGAACTATTCTTTGTGTTATTTTGTCCATCGGGATATTTTATCGGACACAGGAAAACTGACGATGTTTTTTTAAATTAAAACCTCAGTTACACGATGATAACTTAATATAGCTTCTTAAGGACATGTATAGATTTTTATGATATTATCAAAATCCATTTTCATCCGTTATATCTTATACAAGTGAAGAAAGAAAGTGTTTGTATGGGTTGAGCAGCTAATTGGGACATTTTTTCCAGAAAAGGAAGGGACAAAAATGTCCCGATTAATAAAAGAACAAGAAGAGCAAAAAAAAAAGTATAAGTCAATGTGCTTGTTTTTGAGATATAAGCAATTAAAATTTTGGCGGGAAAATGTTCTCTCTTGATTTTACATAGCTTTATCATTGATAAGTATAAGTTCTCAAAAACTATTATAAAATAACAAAGATTTTATAAGACTTTTACAGATGGTTTATAATTATACATGTACAAGATTTATAAAAAGAACAAGAATGTGTCCCCAGTACACGGATGCCCCATTCGCACTATCATTTTCTATGTTCAGTGGACCGTGAAAATGGGGGAAAATCTCTAATTTGGCATTAAAATTAGAAAGATCATATCATAGGGAATATGTATTCTAAGTTTCAAGTTGATTGGACTTCAACTTTATCAAAAACTACCTCGACCAAAAACTTTAACCTGAAGCGGGACGAACGGACGGACGGACGAACAGACGAACGAACGAACGGACGGACGGACGGACGGACGAACGAACGAACGAACGGACGGACGGACGGACGCACAGACCAGAAAACATAATGCCCATAAATGGGGCATAAAAATGGGGGTCAATGGGCAAAATTTTTTAAGGCATTCAAATGGGTAAAACCAGAGGATTTCGAAAATCTTACAAAAAGCCTTAAACATGACAAGCGAACATCCTTAAAAACGACTATAACGTCATTGTATGTTAAAGTTATACAATACACTTGTAAAATTATATAACATACTACTAACTAATTAATCAACACTCGCACACAAGACAAAATTTTAACAACGGGACACCCTTAAAATGACGTTATAGGCACCGAAATGAGTAAAGTTTTCATTACAAAATAAACAAAGCACAAACTCATCTTTATTATTGATTTCTTCGGTTTATTTCCTTTCGAATAATATGCAGAACATGGATATTTATTTTATAGAAAAGAGCTTGAATCGGAATAACCGGCTATCTATCGCATTTAAAAGAGACACCAATACTGTGCGCAACGACATATAAAAAAAGAGAAATATAGACCACAAAAAAAAAGGATAGAAAATGACAGGTAAAAAAGAGGATAATGGATCAAAAATTTAAAACATAAAAAAAAAAGATTAAACACGAAAAATATTGAGAATCTTTATCATGTTTATACCTATACATGTTTGTTATCTATTATAAAATAAGTTTACTCATTCCGACACATTTTAAACAACTTATTGCAAATAGAAGTGCATCGATGTAAGTAAAAAGAATGTTTGGAGCATGGTCTGGTTGTTGTCTCTTTGACACATTCCCAATTTCCATTCTCAATTTTATATCAAACAATGAAAAAACAAAACTGATCATACCTGCAATCGCGCTTGTTATAATTGGCACCAGTAACATAGATGGCGATCTGTCTCTGTTGTAGACTAACGTAAGTATCAGTGATAGTATACATAGTACAACTCCAAGGATGACCTCGATCTGATATTCTAATAAATCCCAGCCTGAAAGAGGGAAAAAAAACACAATTATATTCCTATACTTCCGCTTTCGGTTATGATTATTCTAATAAATCTCAATGTGAAAGAACAAAAAAGATCATTCATATTATATAATTTTATAAACGTGTAATGTGTACATAGTCATATGACACCAGTGGCGGATCCAGCAATTTTCATAATTTTGGGCCCACTGACTGCTTAAGAGGGGGCCCGCTCCGGTCATGCTTCAGTGATTCCCTACATAATCAACCAAATTTTTCCAAGAAAAGGGGCGGGGGCGGGACTCCTGCCCCCGCCCCCCTAAATCCGCCTCTGGACAAAGATGATACACCGCTTGCATATAACCTATAAAGGGACATAATTCAAAAACGGTAAAAAGTGAAGCTTCCCAAATATTAGTACTTGTTCTAAGTTTTGTTGTAATAAGCATTATATATAAGTTTCATAACATTTGATTACTTCCAGGATTCTTCTTAGTCAAAATTATCTCCCCAGTACGCCAGTCAATTTTTACAATCGTAAAAATGGAAGCCATTGTAGGGGTGACGCGCTGCCAATTAAGCTCTTGAAAACCGATAAATTTATCCACATAGCACCATTTCGGTCTTTATATGCCAGTTGTATTTTAAAAGACAAATGTAACTACAAGCTATTGCGCATCATTTAATGTACTTTTCTACATACAGTCAACTTAAAATTATTGTCTGATCGGTTGTCAGGTGGAATTTTCGAAAGTTCAAAAACATTAAAAAAACAATCAAATTAAATATTTCGTGGAAGGGCAGCCTTAAATTTTTCAGAGGTTGAAGACTAATAACCATGGATGATAACACACCAAAAAGAAGTTTTTTGAAGATTTGCATTTTTAAGATCCATCTGTAAAGTCTGTCGTAAAGTACATTTCGTTAAAATTTGTTTTTCAAACACACCTTCTCTGCTGTTATGACTCATAAGAAAGGTATTTCACTTGACCAATATATTTCATTCTTTAGTACTGTGCATACTTAATGTAATCCTTTCAACATGTAGCCTTAATATATAAAAAAATGATAGAATCTGAAGCTAGATGATGTATCAAATATTTTTGCTTTATACGTTTTCAAGACAGACTAATCAACTCAAACACGCCCGTACATGAAAAGGTGCACTCGACTTTCTCTTTTAGGTGTTAGGTTTGCCCATTTTGGGAATGTTTTCTCCAAAACTGTCACCGGGGGCACAAAAAAGATCCAACTGGATTTGAACCTGCAACAATCGAAAATTTGTCTTTAATTAAAAAGTTAACAAATATCTGGGAGCTCTTTACCTAAATTCAAGTAAAAACACGTATATATGATGCAAAAAATCCTAAATTATGCAACTGTATTAATCTTTTTAAGCCCGTAGAAACAGAAGTAAACAATTCAAATATACCAATTGGGCTTATTTACCTTCTCTAACAAAAGTTCCATTTCTTTTGTGTAATTTTAACTGTTTTCCGCCTGATAAAGGCAAACTTAACTTGAAGATCGGAAACGAAAATTTCAACTTTTTTTTTTTTGTAAAGAAGCATAGCTCTTGAACGGTAAAATTGACTCCACCAAAATTCAAACTTGATCGTGGTAATAAGCATTGTTTATAAGTTTATTACCATTTGGTTGAGACAAACTATTATAGTTAGAGAACGGAAACCAATTTTGGGAAATGCGGACGGACGGACGGAAATACAGACGGACAGGAGTAAAACTTTGTACCCCTCCGCTAAGCCTGGGATATAAACAAAACATTATATTTTGATATTAATACTTGTTCTTCTATTTTCTATATCATCCTCTTTCCGATATTTTTGTTTATCTAATAGCACTTAAATTGATTAAAACCATCACGTTGTGTATGTTTAACATATACGGCAATCGATTTCAAAACTTCATTTTTCTCAAAGCGTTGTCAGTGCGAGTAAACTTAATTAATCAACCATTGAATACATTAGGTATGTTTTGAAAAGAATGCTAAGAGTTCAGATACATTTGTATAACCGCAATAAATAAGGGACGACATCAAAAGTTCAATGTAGGATAAAAAACTTAATTCACATAGTTTTTTTCACTTACCCCCCCCCCCCCCTTTTCACCCCCGCACCCCTCTTAACTTATTTGTGGAAAATTTATTGACCAATAGGGATACATGTAGAATCGATTTTGGATAAACAAAACATGCAGTAATTTAACACCCCCACCCCCACCCCCAAACTAAGACTTCCAATATAAATGAGGATATGTGATATGACAACTATCCACCAGAGTTACCATGGTTACAGTGAAGTAGTAGTGAGCAATTGTATATCATCAATTGACCTTCAGTTATAAGAAAATCAATACATAAAAATCTGGCGGGGTTATAAAAAGAAAGATGGTTCTGATTATAAATAAAATACTTGCCACTGATAGATTATATATGCTGCCCGTTTATACGTATTTTGTTGAAAAGAAATAAAGAGACATCATATATAACCTATTGTTTTTATTATTTTAGTAATTGAATTAGAAAAATATGCTATACCTAATAAAAAAAAACAGAGCAAAACTATATCAGATATCTAGTGAATTAACAAAAACTTTTTTTTTGGAAAAGAAAGATGTGTCTAGATAAAAAAAAATTATCCTAAAATGTGTGAAATACTTGACACTGGACTTACAGCAGACAACAATTAATTTATCTATTAAGAACGTTTATTTATCATAAATATACAACTCAATACTTCTCCTCCGATCAACGAACGTATGAATGGAGTTTGCAGAATATATTATACATAGAGAATAATGAGGGAAAAAAGAGAAAAATTGCTGAAATATAAAGATAAGAAAAGAAAATATGTGCAAACTGAAAGTATAAAGGCAATAACTTTGGATAATAAAAGATTTATATAATACAATAATAAACATAGAAGCAATGAAGTTACATAATTAGCTTTTGCATTTGAATATAGAGGATAAACACCATTAACAACATTATTGGATACAACTCCTTATCCTTATTATACATGTTATAGCCATGTCTCACGACATGTTAATTTTATTGATATATTAATTAAGGATGTACTTAGGTCAGGTTTTGGAATAAGTGTCAAATTTTGCCCCATAACACCTATTTATCTTTTAACTTAAGACTTAATAGCTCACAAAAGGTCATTTGACTAAATTTAAGCAGATTCCGTATTTTCTTTCTTTTGATTTGAGACCCAATTATACAAATGAAATATAAGGTAAAAGTTCGAGTCATGTCAGCCTTTTCCCGCCATATTTTATAAATCAAATATCTCGAAAAGGAGCCCCATGACCTATCAATATTTTTAGCCTATTTTAATACTTAACTAATACTCTTCCAGCTTAGAGTATCAATTTTGAATTCTCGATTTATTTAATTTTACCTTAGATCACCTAAGTACATCCTTAAGTGCAGTACCTGTCAATTTTCCCCGGTGTCCCTTTAAGGTAGTAAATTGCAGCAGGTGTAGAGTAACCATATCATGTATCACTTACTCAGGAAAGATATCCTTACTTCAAATCAGATAACTTACCAAGCGGGAAATATGCCTCACCGACAGATCAGTACCTTAAAATATCTAACTTACCAAGGTAAGTATCTTAACTTAATAACAAATCCAGGATAAATACTCCTCCGACAAAGTACCCTAACATACCTAGTTTATCCATATAAGATATCCCGCGGTAATCAGGGATAGAGCCGTATCCTAAAGACATGGAGAAATCCTTTCCAATGATAAGAAGGTAAAAAAATCCCATATGTAAAGTGACTACATCTGAAGTATCGTGATCACTCATGTCAGTGAAACTCGATGAATCGAACACCATCCATCCTGGTGAAAATGCTCCAGCTACTAGAAACAACAAAGCTATTACTCCGAACGCAACCGGGCAAAGTTTCTCCATTTTGTGTGAGTATATAATCCGTACGTAATAACAAGTTGTTGTATACTGATTAAAATAAACAACACAGCACTTGTAAACTTATTTTTGGTTCAACACCTGATTACATTTTCTTTCAATCTATTAATGATATTTATTTCACAGTAACTGCATGTCTTAGTATCTGCATGAGAATGATAATCCGTTCCTAAGAAGTACTTAATTGAATCAGATATGTTAATGGTGCGAGACAACGTACAGTACTTATCATATCTACTAATCATGTGTATTTCTATGGCAATAACCTACACGTGCTAAAAATAGGAATTACACGTTACAAATGTACAGCAGTTCAAGGTCTTTAGAAGCTACCATTTGCTTCTTATGGGTGTCTATAAACTTTGGTCTAATCAGAATACTAATTGTTTTAGTCTATATAATTTATGCCAGGCAGACGAAATTTTTGCTTTCAATTTGTTGCTAATTTTATAGTGCGTTTACACAATAACTAGTGTCGCCTATATTGGTTTCAGATTTATTTATTTCGAATAACTGACAGAACCCGACAATCAATGACAATATTATAATCAAATGCCCCCCTTTTTCTTTTTTATCTTGTAAAATGAGCAATCTTCATATGTAGTTTACATGTGATCCATAATTGGGGATTACTTACCATGACTTGGTACAGATAAAACTTTCAAATGAAAAAAGAGAATAGAAGTCCTGCTCATTTTTTCCGTTTAGTATGAGTTAAATTATGGCTATAGTGGTTATTCTTAAAAAAAACATCTAATATGAAAAAAAAATGCAGATTGACGATGATTTTTCAATTAAAATTTTTGTAACAAGATTAATTCTTTATTCTGTACATCATTCATTTATGTTGAGGATATAGCATTATCTTATTCTTTAATTTATTCTAATAAGTTATTCTGTATACCTATTTCCAATTCGTCTCTATTCTTTATATTTAAAGTGCTCATTTTTCTCTATTAATTATTTTAATTGGTCATTGCTCTTCTTACTATAAACTCCAGCCAGTCCCTCTCACATACTAGATAAACGTGTTCTGCAAAATTTGGCTTCGTATTTATTATATGCATACCTCACAAACATACATTGATAGAATGCGACTGGGGGTTATAAAACAATAAATCTAGGGAGCAAAACGATTTCCAATTGAATTGATGTTCATTAAGATTTTCCTTTTATTTACATTAAATGTATAGAAAATAGTACAAGGTTGAGTCAAGACTAGATAACATTGGCCAAAAAAATCAATAATGCAGAAATTACGGGCACACAAAGTTAGAAAAGAAAATAATAAAGTACTAAAAAATAAAGAATATAGAGAATGATCGAGTGCTATAATATAAAGAATACAGAACAGTGGCGGATCCAGAAGAGCAGCCCCCCCTTTGGATCCGCCTATGCAGAATAATTACGAGAAACTGTAAGAATCCTTTCAAGACGGTGTGCTATGATTAGTAAAACACAACCTTTTCATGACGAATTACTTCTTCTGTTTGTAATGAACTGTTTCACGCCGTATCTTCGCGACTCGAAACTATTTGAGTTATCTCGCTTTTATCAAGTAATATATGTCAAATAAAATTGTATCATTTGCATAACATACTAGTATTCAGCGAATATGAATCCAATATATAAATTAACTTTATTCTTCATGCTTTACCAAAAGGTGTAATGTCATGGTAATTCAAAAACATTACCAAAGATAGGTTAAAGAGCCAATTGTTTTCAAGCAGTTTATTATTCAAATATCTTTAGTAAAAACCAAAAGCATTTTTGTGTGTGAAAAGAAAGAAAACTTAGCGATAGAAGTCAAACATTCTTAGTGTTTGAAGTTATTGGTCTAATAATAAAGACACCACTAATTAGAATTGTATTCACTTAACGCCAATCGTTTCGACTTTTCGCATGTAATATTGTGATTGATTGATTGATTGATTATTGCTTGTTCAACGTCCAGGGGAAAATACTTCATGTACATTTAGGAAGATAACAAATTAACAATTCATACGATAGATTTGTTCAGGGTAGGTCGACGGGAATGTAGGACGAGACATTTGTAATTCCACAGGAAAATGGGGAATGGTTGAATAGGGGCAACACGTTTTGGTTTGCAAACTATTTACGGACCAATCAACGAGTTGTGGGAATGGTTCTTTTACATACAGAAACCGCAATATTCAAGCGCCCTTAACGACGCATGTATTTTCTGTCCCGATTCCGCCTCGATGTTGTTCAATTTGTACACACCCTCTCAGCCAGACAGATGCCTCACTTTTGAGTTGAATTGTCAGAAAATGTGTGACCCCAGTCAACATTTGGGATGACCAATCTATATAAGTCTAGTACATGGAAATAATGAATATTGTTGGTTTTAATACACACTTCATCTGGGCAATACACACAAGTTGAATGTAGGCGACGATCTAAGAGAGCAAACTGGTTAAATCGACAACAAAACCTCAATGGTATATTTAAACGCAGAATAATTAAATTATTCTATACCCGTGTATACTTTGTATCTCAGTTAATCATTAAACTATTTCAAGTATTAACATCTTTTGTTTATGTTTCATTGTCCAACTAGGTTGTTAAATGTCGTGGGTCATAGGTAGCACTGTTATCGCATCAATGTATTGTTTTACTGATTGTATCACAGCTGCACGGTATTGTTCGACTGATTGCATCTAATAATTTTAGTATTGTTTAACTAACGTCTTATGTGTGTAAACATTTTATCATTCAAGTATATAATATGTTCTCTTATATAGGTTGCTAAGGTAGAACATTTAGCATGTTATACATCTGGACATCACATGTAACTATTCTGAAATACTTGGATTAAATCATATAAAAGGTAAAACTGCTGGTTTTGGATAAGAAATGTATATCTATAAGAATGAAGAGATTATTTTAATTGAAAAGCATATTCAAATAAAGAGATGTGGTATGCTTGTCAATCTGAAAACTATCCACCAGACGTGTAACACCTCTGCTTGAATTGACTTGTGATAATGTTACGCTACTTAGATTAAATATTTTCCTTTTCTGTAGTGCTTGCTTGCAGCCATTAAACAAATTTTAATTCACATCTTGTGTATCACATTTTTTATGATTTGGTTGATTGATTGATTGATTGATTGATTGGTTGGTTGGTTGATTGATTGATTGATTGATTAATTGTTTGATTGATTGATTGATTAATTTATTGATTGGTTGATTGATTTATCGATAAACTACAATACAAAACCGTTACATACCCAAAAAATATAAGAAAATTGTCATTTATCTTCGGTCGTAAAATCGTTGACTCAGGCGTATTTCAAACGAATATGCCAACGGTCTCCACTGTGCCCGTTCGATCCCATTACAACCACAAAACAAAGAATTCAGTTTTTTTTTAAATTACGTGTTAATATGTATACTGGATGTTACGTTTTACTGTGACATAAAACATGACATAAAGATATCTTGTGATTGTTGTTTATCATTCAAATGATTGAATTCTTGTGAAATATCGTTGCTTTATAAATAAATATGTATCAAATAGTTTAAACGATAATGGTAAAGGAATGTAAATATCTTATTTCAGATAAAAATGAATCAGTCCGAAAAGTTCTGCAAACCATGTTCAAGAAATGGAAGGTCATCCGTTGCTGTAAAACACTGTCATGACTGTAAAGAAACGTTGTGTTCCGATTGTTTCCAAGTCCACGATACGTTTAAACCTCTTCTCACTCATCACATCACTGACCTTTGTGGAACTGGAGCACATGCGTTTTTGAGGAGTAAATTCTGCATAGAACATCCGGGTTCCAAAATGGAATATTACTGTACCGCGCATGCATGTCTTTGCTGCACGTCATGCGCAGCAGAGGGGCATAGCGCTTGCGGGAAAATAAAGCCGATCGATGTTGCTTCAAAAGGCGTGAAAAAATCAGCTGAGTTTAATTATTTTGTAAAGACAATTGCCATCATGAAAAAAACAGTATACCAGCTAAAAGAGAAAACACACCAAGACAAAGAAGATCTTTGTGACAACAAGGCTAAAATCAAGAAACGGATTCGAAAATTCAAATCAAACGTTCTCAAACACATTGATAGGATTGAAACAGAATTGATGGCGGAAGTCGACTCGGTGTTTTCAACTATTATATCGGAAGCTGAGAATGAGGTAAATATAATTGATCAACAAGCAGAGCATGTTAACGAAATGTGCAATCAGTACAAATATCTTGAAAACAATGGATCAGATAGCGATTTATTTGTAGTTCTAAATTCTAATTCTAAAAATATTGCGAAAAATCTAGAGGATCTCAAAGTAGCTTTGAAGTCACGTGCACACACGGAAGTCTCGTTTCAAAAGTCAAATCTGATATCTGAAATTAACTCTCTTGGAACAATAACTGTTGATTCTATAAATGAGGAAGGTTTTTATGTTAACGAAACCGGTTTTACAGCCGACACTGTTCGCAAGCGCCGACAAAACTACGTGCCAACGAGATTTAAGTTGGATAAAACATTTATGGTGAGTGAAAACAATGCTGAGATTGAGGTAACCGGGATTGGAGTTACACGAAATGATCGTTTAATTCTCTGCAACAAGCTTAGTTCAAAGTTGATGATTTATTCTAGTAAAATACAGTATCTCTCAGAACTAGCACTAGCAGGTAAACCATGGGATATAACCGTCGTACCGGATTCGGACGAAGCATGGGTTACCATCCCGGAAAGCAGTTGTATTCAGCATGTAGATGCGGATACCTTCATTGTTGATCCACCAATTAAAGTTCCAAAGTGTTATGGAATAACTTTGGTAGAAGATAATATTGCATTGGGGCGATGGGGCGAGGTTGTCATTATCAACAAGGACGGGGTTCGTGTCAAACAACTAGAATTTGGAAAGGGAATAATACACAGCCTCTCTTCTGGTATCAACGGGACAATCTACTGCTGTGAGGGTGAAGACGGGATGTTCCGATGTGTCAGACTCCTAGATGGAAAGGTCATGTTTACGTATAATTCCGAGGTTTTCCGATGGCCAGTTAACATGGCGACTGACGTGCAGGATAATATTTACCTGCTCGGAATGAAGTCTCATAACCTTCATCGCCTGCTACCAAAAGGGAAGTTTCATAAAGAAATGTTGACGGAGAGTGACGAACTAAACTTCCCAAGATGCATTGCGTTCAACAAAAACTATTCGAAATTATACATATCAAATGATTTGGGGAAATCTATTTCTGTTTTCTCTTGTAAATATATTTGAATTTTCTCATCAAGATCTTAAAATAAAATTTTGGAATAATCATAGACATCTTTTCTCCTCTTTCAAGATGCTTGTAACATTCGGAATTACATTAACCTTAATAAAAGTTTTTTTATACTCCAGAGTCAGCTCAGTTTGAAATTACTTCCTCTATTTATTTTGCTATTGGTTCTAATTGTGAATGGACTCTATATACTATTAAGATTATCCAAGTACTATAATTATAGAATTGGTTTAGTTGTAGAGTTGTGAGCTGGATAGTTTGCGTCGGATCCCAGATCGGATCAACTCCATGACTTAGTAATAGTATGTAATGCTTTTCAACTTTTAATAGAAACGCGCAATAACCAAAAAGAGCAACGACGAGTCAAATATCGTATACATGCACTAGCACGTTAATAACCGCGACCGAGCTTGTTGATCGATCACATGAACATGGTACAGTCCTATATTGTCAACCTGAGTATGATATATTTTCTTCTTACGTTCAGCCATCATTAGTCGATAAATATTTCTGGCTCGCATTTAGGCATATAGCTGTTGTTGTATCTCAGTTGCATCATAATGTAACCAATCAGAATCTATATGTGATAAGTAATTATTTCAAGATGGCGTGTATATCAACTGAAAGTAATAGCTCCGCATAGTGATGCGAAGCAAACATGTGTTTTATTCATTCAATGCTTTAATTACATGGTTTTGCAAGTTGCTGACAATACATTCTTGCAAAAGAATTGCAACTTCGATGTTAATGGTTTGAAAAGGCACTTTATACAAACGATCCCAATTGTTAAAGTGCAAAAGTATTATAACCATGTATTACACCATTTGGAATTAATTTGATTGACGAATCCATGTTTTTTCTGCACTGAAGCCAAATTCATGTAAGAAATCGAACTTTGACTTTGAATAATGTGAAAACCACACAAACGCTCTTTTTCCTTATATCTGCTGTGCAGCAATCACCTTTACTGTTTATTAAAATCAAATTTCCACTGTAAGATATTGACAGCTGTATATAACCTTGACACTCATCATTTTCCCACTTTTTTGTGAGATAAACACCTGAATGTTCCGAGATTTCAATTGATGTTAAATCCGGTTTCGATTCTGATATTACTATTTTTAAGTAAAATAATTTGGGTTTTCTACGACCTCTAGCAATAGGCTGACAATTGAAAGTTAGTATTTCTCCTCGATGAATCGGTCTGTTCAAGGTACATGATGTCCATGGGTTTTGATTAATCAAGTTAAATTTTGTAGGAGAGAAAAACAGCATTTTGATCAAATCACTAGTAATGGCGTCACTTCCGTTTGTTGATATGACGTTAACATCCATGTTCTCGTGAATTTTATAATCTTTCAAACCACCAATTTTCACTGGAAAAGATAAAATTGCTTTAAACTGTTTATATATATTCTATAGTATCCTATTGTAAAAGTTAAAAAAAATAGTATGCCAGACTTAGTTTACAACCTATTCGCCGTTTCAGAATCTAATGCAGTCTGGGTAATATTTTCAAAAGCGTACACCAGAACGTTGTGATTGGTTTAAAACGTGTTAAACAATAGAAATTGTACCAATGACGTTACTTTATTTTCATTTTGGTGTACGAACAATGATATTACCCATAGTCCTCTAGATTCTGAAAAGGCAAATTAACCATGCCATGGAAATAAGTGTACGTTAAGCAAACGTCAATCAATCAATCAATCTTTCAAAATAATTACGGTAGAATGCGATCTTTAACAAGTTATGCATTGCAAAATTCAGCAGGTTTCTTTTAAAACAAACCTATTAATAATTGCAAATGCCGAAATATTGATTACTGTGCGGGATGACGTTCTGCAGAAATCTAATGTTGGTTTTCTTCATATCAGTACTTACTGACATCATTTACAATATTGAGCTCTTATGAGTGTTGTCTCTTTGGACACCATGCCATATCTTATTGACAGATACAGACGAAACACTGAGGTGTCAAAAATATTATGAATAAGAATAGAATATTGCCTACCTATTTCAACAGAAACTGTGCCATACACTATTTCAAAGACAATCCAAGCGCCTCTATTTCTTTTCACGTTGGCAAAGCGCTTGCCTGTAGTAACTGACCGTAAAGTCAGTGTATCGCCATCTTGTCTTTTACCGCGCATGATCGTAACAAATATCGGCGAAACGTTTGAGAGTGTTATGGTACTTATTTGTGAAATTAGATCAGCTCCCTGCACATGTTTTCTGAGGTTACCCAAGAAAATCGGGTCGATCTGAATTACACCAAACCGTATCTCACCACTTCCAAACAATTGGACAGTGATCTTGTCGCCCTGGTTGACAGGCAAGTTTGTAAATGCCACACCACCAGCATAAACTGGCGCCCACTTTACTGCTAAGCCACTGTCAACGACTGTCAAATTTTCGCCATGTTCTTCAAACCTAATTCCTAAAATTATACATGAATATGAAAAAAAGAGATAAAGCATAAATGTCAATTAGAAACAAACCAAAAAAAAAATGTTTTTCTTGATAATTGATGATGATGATGATTGGCTGCTTAACGTCCAGCGGCAAATTGATATGCATATTCAGGACGAGAACATGTTAATGTAATATAAATATTAGCCCTGTTTTGTACTAGACCGACACACTGAACCGGATTTTTAACGTGCTAGTTGACAAGGTAACAGTTCGCAGGCAGACATGTCACCTTACCCGGACATATTATTCTGACTCCGAGCCGACCAGTCTTCGCTCTTACTCCTTAATGTCGCGTGCTTACCGGAGAAGCATCAAAGACCAATTTTAAAGTCTTTGGTTTGACCCGGCCGGGGTCCGAACCCACGACCTCTCGAGACGAGACGCTACCACGAGATCATCGAGGCGGTCTCTTGATAATCAAAGTGGCAGTTAGCTATTTGCGTCTTTTACATTAAAAGTGTGGTTTCATAAGCCACAGCCACTGTGAAACTACTAAATTAAATTCGGATGATTACACATTTGTATTTAAAACATAGCTTCCTGTTGTTGTATCTCTATTTTACCAGTACTTTTGCTAAAAAATGTCCTAGTCGTAGAATCCGGTTTCCGAATCGGACTTTTTCTTAAAGTTTTTTGCCAATGCGCAACTTCCATATTTGTTTACTTAAAAGTTAATGTATCTGAATAAAGTAAACTTGACGTTGTGACGTCAAGAGATAGTAACCAGATAATCCAGAAGAGAAAACGACTCAGTCTATTTACAACTGTACGGCTCCTTCGGGTGAAGGCCCGGTAACGAGTTACGAAGAAAGAACCACAAGCGGTATACAAAAATTGAACAAAATGCAGGTGAAGTCCTGGAAAGCAGTTCAAATTATTTATGTCATATATTACCGTTGACTGTTTAATTATTAAGAATTACAGTCTATCATTCAAATTTTGTCAGATGAATTGGTTCACTTTTCATTAAAATGATAATATTCATCTTAATATTTTATATAGATTTAAAATTTACCTTCGATTGAAACCATTTTAAAATTTAAACTTCCAGTTAATCATGTTTCATGCCGATAAACAAGTCCTAAATTCACAATAACGTGTTAAGTGATCCTATCATAGAAAACAATAAGAGTTACTCATTTATAAAGATTAATATTGTAACAGTTACATGTACACTTTGGAATGAGATAAAGACATTTGAAGAAAGAAGTATATACTTGTAAATATATACAGCAAATTGGAACTTCTTGAAAGGTCAACCTATTTCAAAGTTATATTTGAACGAATTCTTTTTGGGTCAACCTGTAAAAATATATGGACCTTCAGTTGAGAATGGGAATGGATTTATGTTAAACGTTCATGGGCAAATACTACATGCATATTAGGACCAGAACATGTCAATACGATATGAGTATGAACTCTGTTTGTTTGTACTTTACACTGAGTCGGATTTTAACGTGCTAGTACACATATTATCAGTACACATGAAGACATTATGTTGATTGATTGATTGGTGTTTAACGCCACTTTCAACTCGATTGTGCTATTTCGTTGCAATCAGTTTTTATTGGGGAGAACGCCGGAGTGCCCAGAGAGAATCACAGTCCTTCGATAGAAAAATTGACAACCCTATTCAATTAGGATTGGAGTTGAGCGCACCTACCACGTGCTGGAATCGAACTCACAACCTCAGTGTTGACTGGCTAGTGATACAGTAGTGAGACTACCTAGACCACTCGGCAACCGAGGCCCCCGACATTATTTCGACTCTGAACAGACCATTCTTTGCTCTAACTACTCGCTGCTGAAATGCTGTGTGCTTATCGGAGAAAAAGTAAATGTAAATCTCCAAGTCCAGGTTTGACACGGCAGTGGTTTCAAGAGCCCAAAAATCGAACGCATTCAATGCAAGAAGGTATTACAAGATCAACAAAGCGGTTGTCTTTGATTTATATCATCTGTTAAATAAACTCATCCATCACGATGACATTTATAGTTTAGGGAGCTACCATTTGATTTTTAGGGAGGGGGGGGCTAGGATGAAAAATTTTGTCCTGCATTTTTTTATTTTTTTTAGTTGTAATCTCTGTCCTGCCTTTTTATTTTTCACTCTATTCGGTCCTGCATTTTTTTTAAAGTTTATCCTGACTTTTTTTTTACCTAAATTGTCATCCTGGCTCTTTTTTTGCAAGTGTCTCATCCTGCCTCCTGTCCCCCAAATTTTATCCTAGCCCCCATAAAAATCAAATGGTAGCTCCCTTAAACCATCTCCTGCCAACAAATGCGAGGACAACATCAATGATACGGAAATCAAACGTATAAAAATATATGAGACGACTTCAGTAGAATGTCTTCAATTGTAAAAAAAAGTATAATAAGCACTAAATCTCTATGAAAAAAAATGTTGTAAGACTGGTTACAAACTACGATTTCTGTAAAGGACATTATTCTAAACCCCACCCCTGAACTTGTTTGTCATGTTGGAGTCTTCATTAAGCAGTCTTTAGAACTGAGGGGGTCAGACAAGTTTATAATTGTGTTTTTTACATAAATTTGTTAATTGAACTCTATCTTAAAATATGTTCTGTTGTATTGTATTTAATTGTATTGTTTGTATTGCTTTGACCCTTATGGTGTAATTTTGCAATAAAGATTATATTATAGTGTGTATGTGTACTTATTTTCAAGATTGTGTCACTACAATTTTACGGTTAACTGCAATGAACCAAAACTTGTATCCAAAGCTAGACGTCGGAGACTAGACTATCAGAGGCAGGGCATATAAACATTCAGAATTTTAGATAAAACTAATAAGTCAATGATGAGACAGTCATAAACACATGTTGATAGGTTTAACTGGTTTTTTTTCAGCCCTCCCCTTTTAAATTATATCGGAGAATAATAAAAGAAAATACCATACCAAAGAACAATTGACAAATTTAATTTATCTGTGTGACCTTTAAGTTTTTCAAATCTTTTAAATAACTGATTTTCTGTTAAGAAAAAAAATATATAAACCCATTTTGTCCTGTAAAGAACCAGTCTATAATTGGCAAGGGGAAACAATTTGTGATAAACATGTTCAAATCGGACTATTGGTTGGTATGCAACTCTGTCCTTTTACAGTCTAATACGGAAGCGTATTAGCGCCACACAATTTTTTTATATTTTTTCCTATGTTTGCGTTATAACGCAAACCTTTTGCGTTATACTTTTGCGTTATAACGCAAACCTTAGTTGAAACAATATTTATTTTAATAAATCAACATTAAACGATATTATACAAATGAAATAATATTAAGGATTCAGAAACAAGCAAATTTGCTTTTACAAATCTGTCTCCTTTTACAAAAATAATACACTTATTGGACAATACATAAATATAAATACTGGCATGCTCTGTAATAAATATATGAATATGAAAAAGGTGAAAGAAGAAGAAGAAGAAAAAAAATTAATGAGAAAAAAATTAAAAAAATAAATAAATAAACATGAATTATTGTAATGTATAGTGTGAAATGCTTGGGTTCCTATTGAATGATGAAGCATTAACATCAAGGGTTAAAACGTTTACTTTTAATAATATATTTCTGCACCAAACTAAATAAAAGACTATTTTGCTCATCTGAGAGTACCGTTGATCCAAAAAGCAAAGTTTTTGTGTTAACTTGGACAGGAAGAACTGAAACAGAATCTAATAGTTCATGTCTTAAATCAGTGTATATGGGACAAGATAACAGGAAGTGAGAATTTGTTTCTACATCACCACAACGACAATTTGGAGAGTCTACTAAATTACGAACGAATATTCAGAATATAAACGGGTCCGTGTGTTGACTTGTGTAATATTATTTCTTTGTCTTGTATTATGATGATGCCTACTTCCTACTGAATCGGGCAATAAGTCTCTTAAATACTCTGGGGTTTTATTATTCAGAATTTTGTGATAATGAATAAGTCTATGATTGCGTCGTCTTTCAGATAATTTTTCCCATCGAGTTTCAACATATAAATTGTTTATACTGGTAAGTTTAGTACCCCCGTGACGATACGCGCTGCGTCAAGCTGAATATTTTCACGTTTAGCAATCAAATTCTGATTTTGAGAGTCCCAAACGACATCGGCATATTCAAGAATTGGGCGAACAAATGATATGTAAATTTTTTCAAGTGTAAACCTATCAAGAACATTTTCATTTTATCATTATATTTATTCTTTTGTAAGATTTAGAAACTATATATTCAATATGGTCGTTCCAGGATCCGTTGTTAGAAAAAAAGACACCTAGATGTTTGTGTTTACTTACTGTTTGTAGCTCTTGGGTATTCATATTTAATGGAGGATGAAAGGGTCTATTTATTTTTTTTGAAATTATCATACTTTCAGTTTTTTGGGCATTAAAATTCACAAGCCTTTTTTTTGACCAATTATAAATCTTATCTAGATAATTATTTAAAATTGTGGCTGTTTCTGTTGGATTGTCAACCATAATATACAATGAAGTGTCATCTGCGAATAGCTTAATTTGAGCTTGAATGTCTTCTATTATATCGTTTATAAATATCAAAAAAAGGAGAGGGCCCAGAATGGACCCTTGTGGGACGCCTGCATTTACAGGTAACCATTCGGAACTTGAACCGTTAATAACCACCCGCTGGACTCTATTTGTAAGATAATTTTCAAACCACCTTAGTAAAGAACCCGATATGCCCGCTTGTTGAAGTTTAAATAGCAGTCCCTTATGCCAGACTCGATCAAACGCTTTACTTATATCACAGAATACTACCCTTATTTCTTTACCGCTATCTAAAGCCTTCCCAAAATCATTTGAAATGTTAATTAATTGATTAACCGCTGAATCCCCCCGTGTAAAGCCTGACTGATTTTTCGTTAAAATATTATTACGCTTAAAGTGATTGTAAACATGTTTATATACACAACGTTCCATACACTTTGAAATTACACTCAACAAGGAAATAGGTCTATAGTTTTTAACGTCATTCGGTTTACTATTTTTATAAACTGGGGTAACATTTGCTCTTTTCCATTGATTTGGAAAAGTAGACGTACTTAACCATAAGTTAAATAGCTTACATAGTGGATACTTCAAAACAGAAGATGCTTCTTTTAACAATTTGGGACTTATGAGGTCTGGGCCAGAAGCTTTTGTGGGATTAACAATTTTCAATATATCTTCAACTTCAGTAACAGTAAGTTCTATATAACTAATGTCATCACTAATAGTATGAAGTTCTTCAGGTAACATAGCACTTGAATCATCAATATTTGACTGGGAAGAAAAAAAAAGCAAACCTTTGCGAAATAACGCAAACATTTGCGTTATAACGCAAACATTTTGATTTTAATTATTCATTAAGTTTTGAATATTTAATAATAAAAACTATATATAATAATAAATTTACATTTTATGTTTATTATATAATTTGAAAGCAGTGTTTTGTAAATGTCGGCATTTGCATGTCCGTCTGTCATCAAATTTCGGTTGTGATTTAGTTAATAGAAGAAGCATGAACACAAGGCCAAACCATTATAATAAATATGCATAGAAATAAACGAATACTTGAAGTGCAATTATACACAAATTAAGAATAGTTTTTGCATCAGAAAATTATATAAATTTAACAAGTAAATAGATATGGTATAGGCAAATTTTAATTGAAAGGCCAAGATTTTGAAAATTTTGATTAACGGAAAGAGGTAAACTAGATAATAGCAAAATTAATGTCATACAATTGTGAAACTATAAGTCAAATAGACAAAATGATTTTTCTCCTTTAAAATTTATTATTCAGAAAAAAACATTTTTTTAAATTTTGATGTAAAAAATCGTTTGTTGAAATCTCAGAATATGATAAAGATTCTTTAAAAAAAGTCTTGGAATTTTAATTTCAATCTAGTGAGGTAGCTATTTAAGATGCTTGGGTAGCAATTTGAATGTATAGAACATAATTATAATAAAATAACATCTTCATCTTATACATTTATGGAAAAAGGGTAGCTTGTTTGAATCTTACCAATCTTACACAATGCTCAAACGAGCGCTTACTTTGGAAGTATATTTAAATTCGGCTACACTAGCGGGGTTGATTTTTTATTTTCTTCGGTATAACTTCAATTTACTCAATTTTCTTTGTAATATATATATATATATATATACATGTATTATCCTGCTCATTATTATCCCATGCTGTGTGCTAAACACTCAAGCATTTTACATTGCAATGAGTACAAAGGGTGATAAATGTTAATATATGCAGCCTCCTCCATTTATAACAGCTGTTTCCTTTGAAACTTAAATAAGAAATAAAATAAAACAATGTTTGCGTTATATCGCAAAGGTTTGCGTTACAACGCAAAGGTTTGCGTTATAACGCAAAAGGTTTGCGTTCAAACATAGGAAGAAATATAAAAAAAAAAAAAACGTGTGGCGCTAATACGCTTCCGTAGTCTAATATTGGCTGCTGTACTTACATATATAATTCATGCATCAACGTCTTATACAGAAAGATTAGAAACACAAACACGTATGCAGATACTGTAGATAATTTTGAAGTTTATCCATACACAGTGATTCATATAGCAAGCATTAAAGGAACAAATATGAGGGATAGAGATTGAATTACCAATCTGATTAGGGTGTACAATGTACTCTATATCCAAAATGAACAGAAATATAAGCATGCAAAAACTATATGGCTAATCATTTCTGACCATAAAAAGTTTGCCAAATCTAATTTTCAGTTATAGTAACTTTTAATTTTTATATATTTGAAGACCAAACTATATTAAGATAAAAAATGTCACATAAAATCTATCGTTTCTTCAGTAATCTGACCGGAATGTTTGTCTCGGTACCGTACGATAATTTCCGTTCCTCCAGTTTCCATATCAATAAAACCTTCCGCATTTTCCGGCCATTTACCGTTTGGCGGATTAACAGTGATTTTTCCTCTGAGGGAACAACCAGCGTCCGTAATATATTTAGGATCTTCGTCTTGTGAAGCGTACACTTCGATAATCTTCGGATTTTTTCGTAGCTCTTTGTTTGTATGAAGATCTTGTATTGCCACTGTCCGTGTTTGTCCAAGTTTAATGATTTCATTTATTGAAAACATTTTTTGAAAACTTTTATCTGCTTGTAGTTGTCCATCAATTTTAAACGTTTTCTTTTCCGTTTGACCTTCTGGTACATATGGCCGACGGAGTGTGAGGCCTAGCGTTTCGCGACAAACTCTTCCAGTAACTATGGCTGGTTCATGACCAAATATAACTGATCCTTTTAAAACGGCTAAGGATGTAGCCACAGGCGACACAACATCTCTTATAACGGGAAAGGCATCTACAATTGCTTCCCGGATTACAGGAGCATCTGAAAATCCACCAACTAATATCATCGCAGACGGCCAAGCACATCCTCTTTTCAAAAAGCTTTCATTAATATGATTGACGATTTCTTTTACACAGTCTTGGAAAAATCTTTTGAAGATTGCTAGGTCAAATCGCAATTTGTCTCCTGTGATTCTTACCTTACCTTGAAGTTTGTCTTGTAATTCATCTTTAATATCTTTTCCTCGCTTACTTTTGAAAATATGACGGAGATCTCCTCCAAATCTTATTCCGACACCGGTTTTCGTACCGGAAGTTGAAAGAGTTTTCTTTTGCACTTCAAAGTCTCTCATCATCTCTAAATATTGGGAAAGATAATCTCTTTTAAACTCGTCCATGACATCATTTCCGAATACCAATTCTAAGAATTTTTCAAAATTCTTATTGACTTGGTTACCTCCCCAAGCCCCTCCTGTAACTCTGTAAACGTGCTCTATATAGGTCAGTTTCTCTTCACGTTTTATTACTTTGACAACCGTTATATCAGCCGTACCACCTGAAATGATAATAGTGCTATTCATTATGTGATACTACAAACACAGAAAGTTCATTGGCGGATTCAAGGTACGCCCCACTTTGATCGCATTTTTTTGTTGTTACATAAAATAGTTTAAAACAAATTTCGCTTCGCTCCAATCAGCGGTTTATATCATATTTGTTCCGTTTTATGTATTTATACCCCTCCCCTTTCACAAATCCTGTATCCGATCCTGACAAAGTTACTGTAGTAATTACAGAACTGCACATGTCACTGTGCATTTATTTTATTAATAGGTAAAATCTTCTACCGATTCAGTCTTGGTTTGGCCAGGTTCTACTTTTCGTCAAAAACTGAAATGGTTTGGTAGAACATTTTGTATATAATAAATTACAGATAATATAAGTTGCAAAATATTTTCACAAAAACATAGGGCGGAACTACGCATGTGGCTGTTTAAAACTTTATCCTTTGGTCTTTCTTGGATAGTTGTTTCATCGGCAATCATATCACGCTTCCTTAAGAATTTCATATAAGAGGGTTGGAATGCCCTTTACCGTAAGGCGTTAAAAGGTCATTTTCGGCTACCGTTAGCGTCAAATTGGTTAAAACTTTACCGTGATTCGTCAAAATATCCTTATCGTGATTCGTCAGAGGTCTCAAATAATTATCGTTACCGTTATTATTGGAAAAAAATTAACGTGATTCGTCAAAATTAGTCGATTTTTTTATCGTCTAAAAGAAAGTGTACATTTTATCGTCATGAACCAAAAATTACCGTTAACGTCATTTGGCAAGAATTTTTACCGTTATTCGTCATGAAGGTACCCCCATTACGACCCTCATATAAGCGTGTCGTAAATGAGTAAAAACTCTTCAAAGACATCGGACTTTTAACTTGGTACGCCATACACGCATTGCATCTACATAAGACTCTTCAGTGCTTTAGATCTAAAACAGTTGGAAATCCAACTCAAATACGAAGTTGCAAAATATAAAATATTAAACATAGTGACATGTTATCTTCCTAGATATGCTTGTAATATTTGCCGTTGGACATTAACTATCAATTAATCAATCATTTTTTTCCGCGTAATATTTCTCAATACGATATTTTGACTATATTCGACTTGAACTTTTAATCTTAAAGTTTGATCTTCCACGTATTGATTATGCAAATGTTTAACATATAATAACATATGAACATCGTCAAAGTTGACAAATGGAGCAGGAACTTCCTTATCGGAAAACGAGCCGGAGATGACCATTGGTTGTTTTGTGGCGTATATGTTGCTACATTGTTAGTCTTATGTGCAGAGTGTGCGGACTACTGTCGGTTTGTCTTCATTTGGAGGAACCAGGGGTGTTCTGGGGTTTTGGAATCCCCTTTTTTTCGTTTTTTTTTTATGTGGACGTTTCATTGTGTTCCGGGGGTTGGAACCTACACTTTTCAAAATGGCTGTTTCCACGCCTTGGCTTTCTTTCTTTTTTTTTTTTTTTTTTGCTATTGTGTTGATTGTCATTCATCGGAAGATAATAGAAAAACAAAAGGATATGGGGTATCCATCCATGACACAAAATTAGTACATGCACAACAAAAACACGCAAAAAGCAAAGGCACAGCGCTGTAACAGTTATCGCTGTTCTTCATCTCAAAGTCACTGTTAGGCCTTCAACACGGAACAAAAATAGTCTCACGTCACTACAAGTTTATGACGGCCCCTATCACTGGCGGGAGCGGAATTCTTAGAAAAAAATAATTCGGATAGAATTTCTATGATGTAACACCATCAAATCGGGTCTGATCGAATTATAAACACAAGTAATACAATGCAGAAATTAAGAAGAATTACTTCGTGAATTCAAGGGGGTTCGATGGCCGAGTTGTCTAAGTGGTCGCTCTAGCCCGTCAACACTGACTAAGGTTACGAGTTCGAATCCCACATGTGGAAGGTGCGCTCGACTCCAATCTTAATTGACCAGGATTGTCAGTCACCTGTCGAAGGTCGGTGGTTTTCTCCTGGCACTCCGGCTTCTGACAGCCACGAAACAGCACAATAGTGCTGAAAGTGGCGGTAAACACAAATCAATCAATTAATCAATACTTACCACCAAGATCTACTATCATAAGTCTTCGTCGTTCCTGGAAATATTTAGCTATTCCTTGGTCCTCGGGTAACAGACTACAAAACAAGGCAGCAGCTTCCGGTTCATATGCTAGCATCATCTGGGAACTTTTTATTCCTGCCTGAGAGTAGAAAAAGATAGAGTTCTTACATTCATTTATTCAATCATTCATTTGCAAGCATCTTGTGGGAATTTCTTTTATACCTGTCTGTACATGGTCATGTTTTCTCTGGCTGTTAATGACGTCTTTA
This sequence comes from Mytilus coruscus, assembly GCA_017311375.1. Lineage (NCBI taxonomy): Eukaryota > Metazoa > Mollusca > Bivalvia > Mytilida > Mytilidae > Mytilus > Mytilus coruscus. Next base: position 63,396,996 of record CM029605.1, on the reverse strand, counting down.
TACTAAATACATTGGATGTTGGATGTGTACTGATTGATATTTTAGTCTTAGATACATGATTTCTTTCGTTAGTTGTTATTGGCTTTGGATTATCAGTAACTGCGAGTACTCTCAGATCTGAATTTAGTGTCTTCTTGTTTTTGGGATGTATAAGTACCCGTCCACGTCCACTCTGTGTTTGGTTTTAGATGTTTTTCTATTTGTATTCATCTGATGAGTTAAGCCTTTTTCACCTGATTTTTATAGTTTGTTCCTTTGTTGTACTGTTACATCATTGTCCCAGGTTAGGGGAGGGTTGAGCGCTCACAAACATGTTTAACCCCGCCACATTCTTTATGTGCCTGTCCTAGGTCAGTAGCCTGTAGTTCAGTGGTTGTCGTTGGATCATATCTGTCATAGATATAGGAAGATGTGGTATGAGTTCCAATGAGACAACTCTCCTTCCAAATAACAATTTATAAAAGTAAACCATTATAGGTCAATGTACGGCCTTCAACACGGAGCCTTGGCTCACACCGAACAACAAGCTATAAAGGGCCCCAAAAGTACTAGTGTAAAACCATTCAAACGGTAAAACCAACGGTCTAGTATATATAAAAACGAGAAACGAGAAACACGTATAAATTACATAGACAAACGACAACTACTGTACATCAGATTCCTGACTTAGGACAGGTGCAAACATTTGCAGCGGGATTAAACGTTTTAATGGTACCAAACCTTCTCCTTTTTCTGAAACAATAGTATAACATCACAACATAGAAAACATACGATAAAACATCAATTGGAAGGCTTAACTCAATCAAAAACGTAAATTAACACACTATGAACGAATAAATTCGATCTGTGATACCTGAAAGTAAATACATAGTTAATAAAATATATCTGTTTTTCGTACATTGTTTTGTTATAAATTAACTCGTTAGTTTTCTCAATTGAATTGTTACATATTTTTCATGTTGGGACCTTTTATAGCCGACTATACGGTATGGGTTTTTTCTCATTGTTGACGGCCGTAAGGTTGCCTATAATTGCTTACATCCACTTCATTTGAACTTTAATGGATAGTTGTCTCATTGGCAATCATACCACATCTCCTTATTTTTATACTGAGGGTAGACAAAGACACAATTAATCAATAAATTCATTCGTTTATTAGTTCGCTTATTTTTCTTCATTCATTCATTCGTTTCAGGGGCGGATCAAGGATTTTTGAAAGGTGGGGATGTTATTCCATAAAACGTATAATACCGGTATACCGCCAAGGGAATCGAGGCAGGACATTTTTGGACGATTTTATGCCAAAAAATCATAGTAATCGTGAAAACCCGTTGGTATAATTAATTTTGGGCGATCAAATGGGGGCGTATGCTCCCCCTGGCTCCGCCACTGCATTTGTTTGGTTTTCCTTCATTCTTACTTTGTTGCTTACACTCTATCATTCATTTACTCATTCATTTATTTCTTGTTAATTCATTCATTCATTCATTCGTTCGTTCGTTCGTTCATTAATTCATTCGTTTTTGTTTATTCATTCATTTGATCATTATGTACAGTTAATTGTAGCTCAGGAAGGAAATCCAGTTAGTAAATCAACAGATAAAACCAATCGATAACGACTGCCTTTTTTCGTGTAATTGGTAGGTGTGGGTTAAACTTAGATTCCAGGAAATAAACCATCCTTTCTCTTGGTTTAAATGTAGGTTTAATCCAACATTTTCTACATAAGAAAATGCCTGTACCAAGTCAGGAATATGACAGTTGTTTTCCATTCGTTGGATGTGTTTGATCTGTTGATTTTGCCATTTGATAAGGGACTTTCCGATTTGAATTTTCCTTGGAGTTCGGTATTTTTGTTATTTTACTTTTTAAATATATGTATAGTTCCTTATTTCTTAGATGATAGGGAAAAACAATGAACAATAGTTTTGCCAGCCCTAACCGTTCAGTGGCGGATCCAGAAATTTTCAAAAGGAGGGGGGCACTGACTACCTAAGAGGGGCCCGTTCCAGTCATGCTTCAGTGATTCCCTATATATATATATAACCAACCAAATTTTTCCCACAAAAAGGGGGGGGCGGGCACCCTTGCCCCCCTCTTAATCCGCCTCTGGCGCTTCCTATGCCCCTGAATCTCAGGAATAAGTAAATGCATAAAATGATAACAATATCAACAAAGATGTCACAAACAACCGACACTAAACTTATTAATTTGACCTATTTTTTGTCTATTCTTCATTTTTTGGCGCCAGTTTATTCTGCACTTTCTGCCAATTATTCTCTATTCTGAAAACCCCATTCAAACTCTCATTTATAGTTTAGATGGTGCCAAAAGTGTTAAATCCAATCACACAAGTATACATCACACATTTAGTTTAAGTATCATCTTTTTTTTAATATTTTTTATGATTTAATGACTTCCTTGAACATGGGAAACGCTAGTTGCGACATCACCTAGTATCACAAAAATAGGGAAATGACTCATTGATACATAATTTTAGCTTTGACTTGATAAAGTCATATTAGCGACGCTGTCAATAACAATCATTGTTTATATTTTTGTAGTGTCTGCCCATTGAGGTATTTGATGTTTTAAAACTAAATTTAATAATATCGGTTCCACAGTTCGCAATTGGAATCAAATATTTACAGAGTTCTCGAAAAGTGGTGGTCCGAAGGTTTTGTCCACCAAAATATCGCAAAGGACCGACACAATTTTGGTATTTTGCAAACGATCTAATTGTGAGGACCTACAGATTTTCTTCAAGGACCACCAAGGGAAAAAAGATTTTGAGAACTTAGCAAATAAAGATAGAAACATTATAAGTATAATTAATTATCATCAAAGATCTTAATATGTTAAGGTGGTACCAAACACCTTGACTAAAATTAATTTGGCTCGTTTAATTTTCATAAAATTTTGACAAAATATTTACTTTGACCTTTTGACAAAAATATAAAAAAATCAAAAAACTTGAACCACACACTTTATCGGAAAATGTCATTGGATATATAGTAGTTTGACCAACACTAATTTTGATTATTGAGAAGCCTCATATTTCTTTAACAATAGAACGTGATTAAAACGTTATGCTGATTTTTACAGAGTTATCTCCCTGTAGTGTTGTGTATCACCTTAACATGTTGGCATATTTTGTGTTCATTTAGCAGACTGAATAAGTCGAATGTTTTGCTTTGGGGGTTGTCTTGCCAGTTTATTATTCAGAAAATTATAACAACGGCAAATAAGGAACTAAAAATTATTTGAAATTGTTTTGCAATCTCATCCTGTTATGAACAAAAAAAGGTCTAATAAAAAAAAATCTGAGACTTGCGCCTGCCCCCCCCCCCAAAATCAAAACACTTCCATTCTACGGTTCATCAATGGAAATTATTTTAGTATCTGTAAGATTGATAAAAGTGACCGACTATTTAAAATGATGACGTAGTTGTGATAAGGTTCGTGACCATAAGTTTAAACTTCCATATTCCGAAGGGCGTCGCTGAATATTTATACACACAGCAAATCCGAACAGACGCCACCTCATTATGTGCGGTAATGCCCAGTGGGTAAGCAATAACGTGGGGAAGGGAAGCTAACATTGTTTCGACGCCAATTGAATGCTCAGTTTAGTATTTTTATGTCCCTTTTGTTAATATAGCTCTTCCAGTGTTTAGGTCTTACACTTCCTCAGCACTTTACTCTAGGCTCCCAGTGGGTCCAGGGCGAAGCCCCCGGAAGCTCCTCGATTTTAGGGTTTTAGACCCATAAAAATTAACTGAAAATATTGAATGTTAAGGTGTAGTCAAAAGCATATTTGTTTGATACAAGTCAGATAATTTTGTGAAAAAATATATATTGTTCCTTAAAGAAACTGTAAAAACTAGGAGATTCCAGAGGGGTAAAAAAGTTATGATTACTAAGACCAGTATAATAAAACCACACCATTATGAATTGTTTGGAGATGGAATGTACACACTATATTCAGTTTACTATAGTGGATACCCAGGTTAGGGCAGGGTTGGCGCTTTCAAATTAGTTTAACCCCGCCACATTCGATATGTGCCTGTCCCAAGTCAGGAGCATGTACTTCAGTGTAATGGTTGTCGTTTGTTGCTGTGTATCAGGCCGTTAGTTTTCTCGTTTGAATGGTTTTACATTTGGCATTTCGGGGCCCTTTTTAGCTGACTATGTAGTGTGGGGTTTACTCATTGTCGAAGACCGTACGGTGATCTATAGTTGTTAATTTCTGTGTCATTTGGTCTCTTGTGAAGAGCTGTCTCATTGGCAATCATTACCACATCTTTTTTTTATATATTGATTGGGGGGGGGGGGCCTCGGTGGCCGAGTGGTCTAAGTAGTTACTACTGTAATCACTAGCCAGTCAACACTGAGGTTGTGAGTTCGAACCCCGCTCGTACGGGTGCACTCGACTCCAATCTTAATTGACTAGGATTGTCAGTTTTCCTATCGAAGGTCGGTGGTTTCTCCGGGCACCCGGCTTCCTCCACCAATAAAACTGACCGCCACGAAATAGCCCAAAAGCGGTGCTTAAAAGTGGCGTTAAAACACCAAAAATCAATCAATCAAATATATTGATGGGAGCGGAATACAACTTACGAGGTCAACTAAATAAAATAAACGAAGGTGATGGCTCATCCTTGCCTTTGGGTGTATTAAAGCTGAGCAATATTTATGATACAACATTATACATGATTCTAAGTTTCCTGCCATGTTTGTCAGTGAATAAACTAAAAAAATTGTCTTGTCTTATTTAAAAAATACAAACTCAGTAGGGTAATTGTTCGAGGAACATTTCACTTTGTAGATACAGCCGGTCGAAACCTTATGTGTGGATATGAATTATTAAGAGAGTCAGAGTCAATCTCTCTCATCAGTGACTTTAAACAAAAAAAAGCAAGCCTCCTGTCCTTTTTGGTTGCATAACAGTCAATTACTTTATCAATGGGCGTCTCCTTGTATACGTGAAGGATACATAGCCCCGAAAGTCGTTCGATTGTCATCGTAGAACGCAGATATGTTTTAACCCGGCGCATGACACTGAAACTGCATTCAGCTGTGGCATTGGTCACAGGCATTGTCAATTCTGCGTTGCATTGTAACTAGCAGAACACCCCGCTTACACAATATTCGTCTGCTATAAAAAGAGGTGAAATAAAGCGCAGGTGATGGGAACGAACGCCGTGAGTCTGAGAAGTGATATCGACTCGTTAGTTTAAACAGTATTTTATTTTCAAAAGTGCACAAAATACAATTATACAATAGAAATACAGGGATTCGGAAACAAGAAGAAATTACATAAATCCGTCTCCCTATATCGACTCGTTGACTTCTACAACTTTTTTTCATTTAACCACACAGCGCCCATTTCTCTTCCCCTCCACTCTCTCTCTCTCCTCCCTCTCTCTCATCCCTCTAGCTCCTTTTTATTTTGTTTTTTTTTTTTTTATTATTTTTTTGACAAAACGATGTTGAAGCCTTGGGTTCATAGCTTCCGCCCAGCTACGCCACTGTCAAAGGCTACCCTCATGAACTGCTTTGCAGTGTCGCTCCAAATGGAAGGAACGGCAATCACAAAGACGACATCATAGATAGTAAAGCCTAACTTTTTGTCGGTGAACAAAGATATCTTACCTTCTTAGAGGCTACCCTCATGGACTGCTTTGCAGCGTCGCTCCAAATGCAGGAACGGTAATCACAAAGAAGACATCATTGATAGTAAAGCCTAACTGTTTGTCGGTGAACAAAGATATCTTACCTTCTCAGAGGCTACCCTCATAAACTGCTTTGCAGCATAGCTCCAAATGGCAGGAACGGTTATCACAAAGTAGACGTCATTGGTAGTAATACCTAACTGTTTGTCGGTGAACAAAGATAGCTTACCTTCTCAGAGGCCACCCTCATAAACTGCTTTGCAGCGTCGCTCCAAATGGCAGGAACGGTAATCACAAAGAAGACATCATTGATAGTAAAGCCTAACTTTTTGTCGGTGAACATTTCAAGGAAATGATCTTTGAGAAACCTTATTGATTCAGTAAATACGTTGATAGCCAGCAATTCTTTTCCTGTTACGTCTTGGATCATCATTCCCAAAGAAATTTCCTGGAAAAAATTCATTTCATTTATTTTTGTAATAAATCGATTTAACCTCATATAGCATTTACTAGACACGTAAACGAATAATACCTTCAATTGAATATTAAGAAGGTGTTGGCTACGATTTGTGGGGTTTTTTTTGGAAGGGGTTGCCATGATAGTGTTAGTTTGTTTCGATTTATGATTTTGACTGGCTAATTGGTATCTCCTCTTCAAAGGCAAAAAAATTTAATAGTGCAAAAAAATAAAGAAAAGAAAAAAAAACGAAAATATTTAACGAATAGAGGGGAGCACCAGTATAAGGTATACTGAATAAATGGCCAATTCGATTAAAGAATACAGAAATGAAGAAGACAAAAAATGTAATAGAGAAAAATGGCGTATTCGATTAAAGAGTACAGAAATGAAGAAGACACTCATACACACCCTCATATCAAATTAAATAATTACATACCCTATTATGCAACTGCATTTTGAAGTTTTTGACAAAATAATATTTGGCCGCTTTTTCTGGGTCGTCGTCCAACAAGTCTGAGTAAGTATGTTGTGCTCGGTATCCAAAGCAGTTAAATGATTGGTCAGGATTGAGAAGCAATATAGATGGCGCTTTCATCTCTGAACTGTGAACTCCCTCTGCTGACCAATCATTTGTGCTAATTTTAAGTGGGTTGGACTCAAAATCAGATCTGAAGGAAAAGGCATATCCTGAGAAAGTTGTTCCTAAGTCTATAGCAGCAACAACTAACCGACTTCCTCTGCTTTCTGATATTCTCCTTGTCGCCATTTTTTATTAATAACTACAAGAATAATTAACTCAGTTAAAATAAACTGTTTGAATCATATTAAAAATTTTCATACAGTTGATTGGTTGATTAGTGTTTGCCCTACGTTAAATAACAGATATTGTACAATAAAATTGGTACCCGGTATATTTTATTAATATCACCTTAATTTAAAACTTAAAAACTAAAACGACGAAAACAAAATGAGTCTACAAAATACAATACAGAAAACACATTTTAAAAGAATCAAACTTCACGAAAACCATCAAAGACCGGAAGTGTAATCATGAACTCTGGAAGGGTAATTAGTTGCTGCTCCACTATTGGCGCCCGTAAACCTACTTAAAGTATATGAGATCACTAGGGTATATACTGCTGTTATCTATATAGCTAGTACCAAAAAGTATGCAAATGTTGACTTATAATCTGTCACAATTCTTTTTTTTTTTCAATAATACGCATGTGAATATCTATTATACAACTCAATATTATATAATAATATATGTACACTGTCAAGATATTTAAGAAAATGGTGAAATTGTATTTCAAAATGCAATAACTTTTTAACTACTATATATATAAGTATTATTTGCACAAGTCAGAATGTGGAACATCGGACTCAAACAAAATCACCGTACCATCTCATAAAATCTAGGCGTACGTTTCCTGTTTAGGATACTCCCCCTCCCCTAACAACTTCAGCACCACAAATATTTACAAATACCTGAGATAAAAACAAACGGTTGTTAACCCCACCCTCAAGTTGGACGAATGCCCAGCTCCGATTTTAAACAATTAAATAAAAATATGTTACCTCTTATCACAGCTAACCTGCAGATACACAATTTATACCATGGTCAATTCTTTGTCATAAACATATATCAATCAAAACTGTTGTACCCATTACATGACCTTCTTATTAATTAACTTCCTGGTTAACACTAAAATAGAAACTTTCAAAGGGAGAGAATGGGTTTTCCAATGTTGGTATATTTTCCTTGTATTATTATATATAATTTGTCGAGAATTACGTTTCCATTGTGCACATTTTTTTCTTTAATATAAAAACAGTCCAATTCAGTTTGATATTGTATTGCCTCTTATAATCACAAAAGTACCACAAAAACAGCGGGTGATAAAGTATCAGCATTGGTATTAAATATAAAAAAATAAGGCATGGATCCATCTCTCAGATCCATCTATTTTGCAACGGGGCGAAAATGGGGGGTGTTCAACCCCCGGAAAACCATGAAACGTTCGCATAATTTAAAAAAAATACCGACAAACAAACAAACAAAAACAAAAAAAATCGAAGTATAGGGGGTCCAACCCCCGGAAAACCCGCCCCTAGATCCGCCAATGAAAATGGCATGTTTAATTCAAGTTAAAATTTTAAATTCATTTGCATGTATATTTTGATAGGCACAGGTTATTTACTATTAAGTTGTTGTTGTCGTTAAAAAAAGTTGCATTACCAAGCACAGAGGTTTTTGACATAAAAATAAAATATTTTTCATTAAAATTTTTTGTGATAAAATTTGCAAGCTATTTCAGTCAGTATATGCATCAATTTATGAATTAACTGGTTGCAGAGGCGGATTTAGGAGATTTATATATGATAAACGCATAGACTTTTTACAAGTATCAATCCAAACGTTGGCTTTCTAGGCCCCCTTTTTTTCAAAATCCCTGATCCGCACCTTGGTTGTATACTTATAGTTATCTAACCTCATGATCAACATCATTGAGGTTTTGAATCCTCTCTAAAGTATAAATATATTCAATCTTTAACTACTTCTCAAATTAAGAATCATAAACTTGTTTAATGAAATATTTTTAAAATTATAGATATTGCAGCAAAACTTCGATAAGAACAAATTATAGTCATAAAGGCTACATTAATGAAAACAGACTGAACCAATACGGTTTCCTATAATTGCTTAAATACACTTCATTTGAACTTTGGTGGATAGTTGTCTCATTAGCAATCATACCACATCTCCTTTTTTTCTATTGACCAATACTGATATATTACATTTAAAATCCACAACGAAAAATAAAGAAATTCGAATGAATATTATAAAACCTCTAATTAGTTATTATATGATTTCAACTATTAGTTTTGATAATAAATATTTTTCAATGAAATCTGGGTGATGGGTTAAAATGTTTATTATTTTTAGAGGAAACTTAACAAAAACTCAAAAATTATTTCTGCCTTTGTAATTATACAGGAAGTTAAATCGTGACATTGTACAGTATAAAATAAACTCTTGTCTAGCGGAAACGCTGTTAATTTTGATAATTAATGATCTAATCCCCCTTAAAATAAGGTAAAAAAGTCCCTATATAAAAAAAAATTGGATGACAAACTTTTACATTTACACATCGCCCTTCACTTTAAACAAGTGGTGAATTTTGAAAAAGGAAACTTGTATACTCTAGGATGTAAAACGATTTACCGACGTGAAAACGACACAAAATTATTCGAAATTGTGTCAACTTCAGATCTTTAAAATTCTTTCAAAACAAAGAAAGGTTGTGAAATTAAACTACTAGAAATTCACAATACTAGTATATGAAAATTGCTAATGACAATATTATAAGCAGAATATTTTTCAATTTTTAAAGTTCGATAACTATATGTACACCTTATTTCAAGTGATGAAACCTTGTCTCGTGGTAGCATGATCACTTTAGCGAGGGAGGTCGTAGGCCGATTGCCGACAGGGTCATAACAAGACTTGAAAATTAGTAATTGCTGCTTCTCCGCTAAGCATGCGGAATTATTTGGTGAGGGCAATTGCTCATCGGCTCGGAGTCCGAATACTGTGTACGGATAATGAGACATGTCATAAAAATTTAGCTCAGCGTGTCGGTCTAGTACAAAGCAGTGTTCATATTTGTTTCTTTGTTATTATGAGGCTGACTTCATATAGGAACTTCTTAGGAAGAAAGATAAGAAGTTAGCAATATCCTTTAACTTTACGTTCCGCTATATAGATGATGTTCTCTCACTAAATAATACAAAATTTGGTGACTATGTTGAACGAATCTATCCCATCGAACTAGAGATAAAGGATACTACAGATACAGATAAGTCTGCCTCATATTTTGACTTACATCTAGAAATTGACAATGAGGGTCGGTTGAAAACAAAACTTTACGACAAAAGAGATCATTTCAGCTTTCCAATTGTGAACTTTCCATTTCTATGTAGCAACATTCCAGCAGCGCCTGCATACGGAATATATATCTCCCAATTGATACGATATTCCCGGGCTTGTATTTCCTATCATGATTTCCTTGATAGAGGATTGCTGCTCACAAGGAAGCTATTAAACCAAGAGTTCAAAATGGTGAACTTGAAATCATCCCTTCGTAAATTTTACGGACGCCATCACGAGTTAGTTGACCGTTATGGAATAACCGTTTCACAGATGATATCGGATATGTTCCTTATGTCGTAACTACAATACCCTTCCCTTTTCACGAATGTGACCTACCGAATTAGACTATTTACCGGATTTGTAATAACATAAGCAACACGACGGGTGCCACATGTGGAGCAGGATCTGCTTACCCTTCCGGAGCACCTGAGATCACCCCCAGTTTTTGGTGGGGTTCGTGTTGCTTAGTCTTTAGTTTTCTATGTTGTGTCTTCTGTACTATAATTTGTCTGTTTGTCTTTTTATTTTTAGCCATGGCGTTGTCAGTTTATTTTCAATCTATGAGTTTGACTGTCCCTCTGGTATCTTTCGTCCCTCTTTCTTCAAATGAATATGCTCTCATCCTCAAATAGCCTTTTATTTGTCATTTAAGTTAAACATCCGTCCATCCATCCATCAATAATTATCAAGTGATGAAAAAAAGATTTTTGATCAAATGTATTCATTGATACTCATTACTTTTTTTTAATAATATTTAAATGCTCCTGCATATAGTTTTTTTTTCTCTACGTTTGCCAAACACCATATTACACCCACTAGTCTTTTAACTGTTAAAATATTTTCCCTACTCAGTCTTGTGTGCCATTCACCTCGCACTTGCTGTTCCTAAATTTAGCACAAATTATAATTTACCATTGCCTTGTATCCGCTGTGGGCCTTAAACTGCCGATAAATTATCGACGATTTCAGCCAGAACTATATTATAGTAAAAACTGGCTCATAAAACGCCAGCTTAAACTGACCAGAGAAAAATAATACTTGCTTTGAAAGAATTTGGTAAGCGCAAAATAGCTTCGGATAAGAGCTACTTACAATCTTTAGAAAACTGATTTGATAGAAATTTAAAAGTTGTGCAGGGAGATAACTATTTCGATGAGAATACTAAGTGTGGGCAATTCATGATTTAAGTTAAAACAATGAGTGTAGAATTCCCTGATACTGTCTTTTGGTTATTTGATTGCTTTTTCATTAACATATCCTTTAATTCAAAACAAGATATGAACATAATCTGCTAGGTACTACACCGATTCGCTGAGTAACATTCTAGGACAACAGTCCTCATGAAGACCTTACATGTAGGTTCCCAATAGACAGTTTAGTCCACGCTCTTCACGGTTTTAAACCTTGTTGTAGTACTCTTTGGAATTTGAATTCAATACAATTCAACATTTTATTGCCATTGTCCGTCGTCCGTCGTCCGTCGTCGTCGTCCGTTAACTTTTACAAAAATCTTCTCCTCTGAAACTACTGGACCAAATTTAACCAAACTTGGCCACCATCATCATTGGGGTATCTAGTTTAAGAAATTTGTTCGATGACCCTGCCTACCAACCAAGATGGCCGACATGGCTAAAAATAGAACATAGGGGTAAAATGCAAGTTTTGTCTATTATTTTGAAAATCGTTATAAATAGAAATATCTGACAAGGCAAAAATGTTCAGAATGTTGAGCTCTACCAATTGTTCATTGGCGTCAAAACTGTCAGGCGACTTCTTATAGGAGTTATTGCACTTTATGACAAATTTTACCATTTGTTTTCATTTTTGCTTTTTCTCTTGAAAGAGAGAAACTTTAGGTTTCAAAAATGATCAGCAAGACAAGATCTACAAATAAGTAAGATTGGTGGAAATCGTCAGTCGACTCCTAATTAGAGTTATTGCCCTGTGATGACTATTTTTACCAATATTTTGTGTTTTTGCTGTATATCTTAAAAATATAATAGATAGATAGAAACTTAAATAAGCAAACATAATCAGCAAGACAAGATCTACATTTCAGACAATATGGAGGAAATTTTCCGACGACTCCTTGTTGGAGTTATTGCCCTTTAATGACAATTTTTACCATTTTTTTGCGTTTTGCCTTATATGACCTTATATGATAAAAATTGTAATAGATAAATAGAAACTTTAAATAACAAAAATGATCAGCAAGGCAAGATCCACAAACAAGTCAAATTTTGCCGATATAGTTAGTAGACTGTCACTCTTCATAGGAGTGATTGTCCTTAAATGAGGATTTTTTTTACCCTCTTTTGTGTTTTGAGCAAAAACTAAAGAAGATAGAGAGAAATTAAACAGACAAAAAGATTAGCAATACAAGATCAACAAACATTTTTGTCATGAATTCTATTTTGTCTACAATGTTGGCGAGTCCATTGTTGATTATGCACATAGACCTATGTGAGCGACACAGGCTCTTTAGAGCCTCTAGTTATTTTTATTACTAACACATATATCTGTAATTTGTGATTTTGATAGAGAAAATGGGGGAGGATAAAGTATAAAATCAAATAGACAAAACAAATTAAGAATAGAGAATAATGGGGTGACTAAATATAAAGAAAGGGGAATAATGGGAAAATTTTAAAAAGAATGAAGAAAAATGATCTAAAATTAAACTTTTGAAAAATTTCATTTATCTTTCTATAAATACATATATATTGGGTGGATGTAAGAAAATGCTCAAATTTAACAACTCGTCGTGAAGTCGAAAGGTTACTAATAGAAAAAGAATAAATAAATGAATGAAGGACACCCATCCAGACCCTAATTTAATTTATATTTGACGCTCAGTGTATATTTTCAAGTGGTTGCGATTTGAATCAATATTTAGTGATGCTGGCATCACCATAGGTTATATGTTTCGTTTATTTACATTTTGTATATTTAGGTTGGAAACTGATCATGTGGCTGTGTTTTTACTATTTTCAAAACAAAGGGTTTGGCATTGAAAATGTCCTATATTCAAATGTGAATTGTAGTTAAGCAGATATACATAAGTACAAGTTTTATTCAAAGTCGGTACATGATATAACAAAGTAACATAAGCTTTGAAGAGCTTTCAACCAACACAACACACACGGACAAGACTGTAATTGATATACATTACACATCACATATTTAGTATATCTGTTATAGTACAAAAACTAACGTGTCGGATTTCAGGAAAACGCGTGGGTCAACCTGAAAGAGATGTAGGTTAGATTGTGCAGGTTCAATTTTATTTACTGGTAAATTCATATAAACTGATATACGAAAACTAAAGAATGTAAGACTGAAGATAACTAACATTGCTCATTCCGAAATGAATATGAATGTTCTTGCCAAAAAAAACAGGAAACACTTATGTTCAAAAGTGTTTCAAGCCCTATAAAATAAAATGATCGTCCCCTAAATATCTAATGCAATATTCATGCTCGAACTTGCTCTGGTTACTTTCTAGTATACACATAAAAGCCAACAATGATAGAAACAGCATGTCATTGAATAAATATCCCCAAGGGTGACTGGGATCATTTTCAATTGGTTTTTCTTCCAACCGGCAGAAAAATCTTGCTAAAGTGGGCGTCCGTTTCGGCTGTGCGGGATGTACAAGTACGAAGTCACTTCCAATCAGACTGAAGACGTTGGATCCGATACCTTGTGTTAAGGGAGTGCCAGTCGCTCTCCTCATGTTAAGAACCTGTTCAACAACTCTTTGAGGAGGGTCTGGACCGGGTTAACAGAATAATGGGCAAAATGTGCAGAATACAGGGCTAAATATACAAAGAATAGAGAAAAACAGGCCTTAATAATAAAGAATAGAGAATAATGGGCAAAATGTATAAAGAACAGAGAAATGATGGACTAAAAATTTAAAGAATACAGAATTGAAGGCCCCCCTTCCAGACTCTCTTTGAGGGGTCCGTAGGTGGCCTGTTGCAAGGCAAAATTTCTGTCCCTATCCAATTTACCCTCATTTTCCAGTGTCAGTCCAAATTTTTTTTATCTTTTGGGACCCTACCTATGGTATTTATTGCTAATGTATGGTAATTTTTTCTCGCCCTAATCATGCATTTAATATTTACCACTGAACGTTAAGCAACCAACAATCAACCAATCAATCATCGAATTTTAGACTCAGAGCGCTATTATGCTAAATATGTTCAATGTTGAAACTATGTAATAAACAAATTTTAAATACTAAGTGGAAGAATGAATGAAAAGAAATTTATTAAGTATAATAATGCGATAACATTATAAAATAATAGAAAATAAATATACACAAGAAAGAAAAAAATCAGAGAAAATATTATCTCCTTGTATGGTTTAAATAGATAATTTTGGGGAATTTAATTTCAAAATGGATGTATAAGGTTATAAAATATTTATATTTACTTAGAATATTAATCTTATTTCTTATACTTCAGTTTAATTCCCTCTGCGTTTTATTTTATGAGAAGAGACACTAATATGGAAAAGGTACGGAGAAAATGAAAGGTAAAGTTTATATAATATCAATCATTTGACATTTTTACCGTTGATTTTTTGGTTTTACTTCAGGATGAATCGGAAGAAAAACTTCCAGTAACGTATGAAAACAACCATTGCTATATCTGCTATTCTCTGACGCAATATGTCAATGCCTTATTTCATGAAATCCAATATGAAATTTCAGAGTAAAAAATATACAAAGCCCAAAAAATGAAGATTACGTTTCATATATAAGTAATATATTTGTGTGCCTTTTACATTAATTTTATATTTGACATGCATGACCATGCATTATAATATCTGAATTAAAATGGAGTTACCTATAATTGCTTACATCCACTTCATTTGAACATTTTGGATAATTGTCTCATTGGCAATCCTACTACATCTCCGTATCTTTATTTTCAATGAATTATACAGATATAAAAGTCTCAAGTATTTCCAGTATCTATTTCCTTTTTATTAAAAAAGAAATTCAGACGTTAATTAAACCAAAAAACATTTGCTTATAAGAGATGAATGTTATTTACTTGTTACTCTTACTTGATAATGCGCCAAAAAAGTTGATCGATTTTGATTTACTTATAATGTAATGTCTCTTGCATAAGAGGGAACTAGTGAAGAACAGTCATTTTAAATCGATTGAAAAGCTGCATTGACATTTTTTTTTCAATAATTGAATTAACAACAGGTATTTTTATTATATTAATTTTTGTAGTGAGGTCTTATGCGGTTTTTTTTATAAGCCATCTGTATAAGATGTAATTGTGTACAAATTATACAGTCTGTCTGTTTTTTCACCATTATGTTAAGAGGTTCACAAAATATTGATTACTTGTACGAAAGTTCTGTGCAGATTATAATTTTTAAAATTACAAATTTAATATATACGAGTGATATAGAAATTGATTCTTGTATCGATCCTTATGGATTATCCTGTTGAATTCTTACGTTACCAAGTGTCTTTTTGTTCCGTTTGATTTTATGGGATTGATAAATAATCTGATCCCTGTTTCGTGCCTCTTTGATTACTCCGTTGATAACCATCGCCCATTTAAAAAGTAAATAATATATTCTAAAATTTGTGGTTGTAAATTTTATGGAACACAGGTAATATGGTTATTTGATTAATTTAAATAGTAAAGAATTCAGTTATATCTTAATTATTATACATAGTGGGGAAAATCTATTTTAAAATATAATTGTTAAGTTAGATATATAATCATTTTGTTTTCTTTCCATCAGCCTTTTTTCAAACTTTTAAAACATGCAGCCTGGAGACAATCATTGGAAAGTTTTTAAATTCTTGATTTTTGTATCATATTTTTCTTGCAGTTAAAGTTTCAGTTTCTTCACATATATTTCATACGAAAAATCATATAGAAATTGTTTTCCGCCATTAATTCATTGTCGTTTCTTGTTTATATCTAAACAACAAGCTTGCAGAGATGTTTATTTTATATATTGGAATACACTTCCATATTCCATAATTCCATATGCTCATTATTTTTGCTGGGTGTTTGTCACTAGTGACAATCTAATTTGTCAAGCCCTTGTCACTTTTTTTAATTTGTTCTTATGTTTAATATCGCTACATTCGTTATGTGCCTGTCCAGTGGTTGTCGTTAGTTGCTGTCTTTCATAATTGTTTTGGTTTTGCCTTTTGAGTTCTTAAACATTTTGTCATCCTTGGGACCGTTAAAGTTTACTGTGCAGTATTATTTTGCTAATTGTTAAAGGTTCCACAGTGACCTGCTTGTCCTTCGAGGTTTTTTTTTTTTTTTTATTTTTTTTTTTTTTTGGTGAAAAGTTGTCTCGTTGGCACAGTAACTTATCTTATGAATTTATTTTGTAAAAAATGTTGACATATCCAGCATTACAACTGAGAAATATACATCGAGAAGGAGCAAACAGAATACTGCCATCATTAAAAGAAACATTGACAATAGGAAAGAAAAGTTTTATCATAAATTTTGGTATGACAATTAATATTCTTATATCCATTCTAAAAACGGGATTTGTTGTCATTTATTTTTGATTATTCAGAATGAGTTGGGGATGTTAATTTCATTTAGTATTATCGGTATTGTTTATCGAGAGTATATCGTTAAGATTTTCAGGTGTTGCTTAAATATATATCAAGTGTTGTTTGTTTGAGTCTTTATAGATTTTGTCGTTTACTGTGAACTCATGCAATAAGAGGGAACAGTAAGAGCTCATCGGAATACAATCATTTGGCGGTATACTTTTTCCCTGGAATGAACATTAATATTATTTTGCAAAATAGTTCTTTTGAAATCATTTGTTTTCATATTTATTTTACTGCAGGTTTTTAAGAATGGCTGAAAAAACTGGATTGTTGTAACTGCAATCGATTTAGGCACAACCTTTTCTGGATATGCCTTCTCATTTCGGTCCGAATTTAAAGACAATCCACTTAAGATTAGCACCAATAGTTGGATATCAGAAGGAGTTTTTAATGATGAAATGAAAGCACCATCGGTATTGCTTCTTAATCCCGATCAGTCGTTTAACTCGTTTGGGTACAGAGCACAGAACAATTACAAACAACTGTTATTGATTGATCCAGAGAAAGCTGTTAAGTACTATTTCGTACAAGATTTCAAGATGCAACTTCATAACAGGGTATTTATTAAGTGTACCATGTCAGTTCTGTTAAACTAAAAAAATGTGTGGGTATAAAAAGAGACAAAATATACCAAAGTGCCAAAAAATCTCAAGTCGACGAAAAAACAGACAAAAAAAACGAAAACGAAAAGACAAAGTAACACGAGTTAATAACATAGCAGGCGTGATATCATGTGTTCTGGTAGTGTAAACTAACAGATCCTGCTCTACTAGTGCCAACCGTCGTGTTGCACATGGCAAATACAAATTTGGTGATTAGTCTCACAATTGATGAAATGAAGACGGGATTTTCCTGTCAATAACAAATATAACAACTGTTCTTAAAATGAACAAAGCTTAATAATTAACAAAATAGTAGTTTTATATATTTTGATGTTAGAAATCATCTGATATCAGTTACTGTATAACAGGTATTTTAATTATTATTGCGACTGTTGAACAATGTAAAAATGAAAAAATGTGAGATCAATTATTCCAGAAAATGCTGCATACAATTACTAATCAAAATCTGTTAAAAAATGATAAAATTCTAAAAAAAAACAACCGATCTTATGTCTGCCTTTTGCCAACTTTAAAAGAGTTTCAGTCACTTGATGGCATTCAAGGATATAGTGTTAATAATATGATTGGGTATTGAAGTATGGAATCAATAATTAAGATAGATCGGGTGTCTTTTTCTGAGCTTCCCTTCTTGGCATGTTACAAAAATACATTTATAGTTTAAAATACTTTACCAAGTATAATTTAATATGCAACAGAAACATCTAAATCTAAAGCTTCAGAGATTAAACTATCAAAAATTAAGTGTCGTTAAGTGTATCTAAATTTTCAGAAAAAGAATCATTTTAAAATCAGGTGCATGTAATTATAATGAATTTGATGGACAATTTGTGTTTTTTTTAATTTTTCAAGACAATCAGGCCCGTAATCCCCTATTTTTATTTAGTATTTCGGAAGTATTTATGAAAAGTTATTCTCTGATTGAATTTAACCAATTCTATCGTTTAATGTATCATCAATCATGAAAACTAAAGTTTCCCCTATATAACCCATATATAATAACTGTGATTTCGACCATTTCAATGTATTTTATTGACAAACCCATATATAATAACTGTGATTTCATTAAAATTAGACCATTTCAATGTATTTTATTGACCAAAACTTTAACCTGAAGCGGGACGAACGGACGGACGGACGAACAGACGAACGAACGAACGGACGGACGGACGGACGAACAGACGGACGGACGCACAGACCAGAAAACATAATGCCCCTCTACTATCGTAGGTGGGGCATAAAAACAAGGTCCTTGACCCCCAGTTTTGATATTGGAATTTGAAAGTACATCGACCTAGAAATGTTTTACAGAAGTTTAAGAAAAGAGAGGCGAAAGATACCAAAGGGACATTCAAACACATAAGTCGAAAATGAACAGACAGCGCCATGGCTAAAAAGAAAAGACAAATAGACAAACAACAGAAATTAAGAAAATTCTATATTGAACATTTAGACACCACAGCTACCTTAACAGATAACATATGCCTGGAGTTGCCGAGATATCACCAGAGACTACCAATGAATAGACAAATGTATATGTTACAGTGAATTTGTATAATCAGGGATTATGTAGAATCCCTGATTTTTCAGGGATTTTGTATAATCACTAAAATCATTAGTGATTATATATAATCCCTGAAGGTGACCAGTGATTTTACATCATAACTGAATTATTTTACAAATTCCCTGGAATGTTTCAGGGATTATCAATAATGCAAAGATTCTCTCTTTGGTAAAAAAAAAAATCAAATACAGACAAAAAAAAAATCATCTGTATAAAATCTTCATGGTTTAAGTAGACACTTTTTATTCCCTGTCCATTTATCGAATCTTATCAAAGTGAACAGTTTTCTGATATTCTATTTAACAGTGTTAAACCACATAAACTCATACACAAATAAGTATTTTGAATTGAAATTAATAATACTTACATAAATGCTCAGATCATGTAATTTTCTGTAAAACAAAGGGGGTGAAAGTTAACGAACAAGGAAATCGAACTAAGGGAGCTACCATTTGATTTTTATGGGGGCTAGGATGAAAAATTTTGTCCTGCATTTTTTTTTAGTTGTAATCTCTGTCCTGCCTTTTTATTTTTCTCTCTATTCGGTCCTGCCTTTTTTTTTTTAAAGTTTATCCTGACTTTTTTTACCTAAATTGTGATCCTGACTTTTTTTTTGCAAGTGTCTCATCCTGCCTTTTTTTTTTACTCAAAACTCCTGTCCTGCCTATTTTTTTCAAATTTCATCCTAGCCACCCCATAAAAATCAAATGGTAACTCCGTAAGCAAAGAAATACAACTAAACTTCCAGAAACACAAATAGAACACATGCTTGACAGATTAAACACAATTTTGGAGGAGGCTGTGATACCCATTCCGTATGTTAATCGTGGAAATGGTGACCCCCAAAACATAATATGGCCATCGTCCATAAAAGGGCTGAAAATGATATGCCTGACTACGAAACAAGAAACATGAAATTATGCGTAGATGATACACAAAGAATCAATTTTAGGTATCTGACTGACCTTTTTAACACCTTCAGATGTTTCTAAGGAACACAGAATAGAGAATAAGGGCAAACAGTCTAAAATAAAGGAATAAAAACAAACAATAGACAAAAAAATGAGAATAGAGAATAATAGTGTGCTAAAATGTACAGAATACAGAATAATGGGCAAAAATAAATAAATTATAGAGAAAAATGATCTAAACATTAAAGAATTAAGAAATGAGGGACCCAAAATCTAGACCCTCATAATAGATGTCATCCAAATTTAAAATGTAGTTTGTAAAAATAAATGATTTGCAGTAGAATATTGTGCTTAAGATTGTAATATTTATGTTTCGAAAGATGTTTAAATATGACTTTATAGAATAAATTATTTTTCTTTTATTTATTGTCTCTTCATTCCAGTTATTATGTATAATCCCTGACATTTTTTCTAGTGATTATGCATAATACCTGAAAATTTTAGTAATCATATATAATCACTGAAGTTACCAGTGATTATACAGAATCCTTGAATATTTCAGGGATTATACATAATCCCTAATTCTACAAATTCACTGTAACATATATACCACATGTCATACTCTAACATGAACAAGCCTTAGTCTTTTCCTTAAATTTAATATGATTTTAAGCTCACATGGCCATATGCTACTATCATCATTTGACGTGCGTCGTCTCGTCATCGGCGTCGAAAATTATATCAGTGATCTTCCCTGAAACTATTGAAACCATTTCACCCAAACTCTGGGTGAATGATTCTAAAGCTTTCTAGTATAAAGTTTATGCTTTCGCCCTGGTCAGTCGTCAACCATGGCAAAAAAAAAATCAAAAAATTCAAAATAGGGGTAAAATGCATTTATTTGATTGTCTTATATAGATCTTGAAAACCACCATAGAAAGAGTTAATCTGATAGTACAAAAATGCCCAGAATGTCATGATATATCAACTTCCTATTTCAACTAATGAACATTAGCTACGAAGTTGTGACTGCATTTGTCATAATACCATAGATATCCCAGCAACACCAAATGCATTACAGACAAAAAGTTAAATTAAAACTTAAATGGAATCTTCCATGAAAATCGAACTCTATTCAGGCAAAGTTGATCGGATGTGGATATTCCTATATTGTCGGCTCTTTTGGAAACATAACTCCTCACACAATGAAGAAGTTATAGTTCCTTTATTGTAATCTATTTAGTCTTTGTAAATTAGAGTGATAAAAATAAATGCATCAATGATTATATGAGCTGCTAGTTATTGATTCATATTAGTTTTATCTTATTAGGAAATTTCTTTGGGGATGAAGATTCAAGACATAACAGGAAAAACGTTGCTTGCCAAAAAAGCGTTTGTTGAATCCATAAAATACCTGAAAGACCACTTTCTGGAGATATTTACCAACAAAAATTTAGACACCAAAATTAAAGATATTCTTTTTGTTATTACTGTTCCTGCTATTTGGACCGATGCTGCTAAGCAGTTCATGCGAGTTTGCTCTGAAATGGTAAGTATACTTGTACTGGTTGACAAGTCATTAAACATTGCGCTTGTTTATCTCTATAAACAATTTGATGCGATATTTGATTATGAGAACTTTTATTCCGCGGTTTTTGAAGGTTTCTATTGATTTATACTATGCAAGAAAAGAAAACGTGATCTTGAGAAAAAGCTATTTAAGTCATCTGAACAAAATTTGAAACTGTGCTTTTTTATAAGTCAGAATTGTATGTTAAATTCTGATAATGAAATCTGCAAGTCACATTCTATTTTCATCAATTAACCACGGATTTTTATTTGCCATGAGCAGTATTTCGGGGGTCATTAATGGAAAGGAATGGCTCATCCTTTCCGGAACACCTGTGTTCACCATGATGTTTGGTTCGTGTTGCAAAATCTTTAGTTTTCTGTGTAGTGTTTTGTGGAATGTATTTCAAAGTTTTTTATTTTGTCAAGGTGTCATATATTTTCTTTTCCTTGCTATCGTCTTGCCTCTTTTAAAGTATGAAATGAAATGAAGTATGTAGATCAATGGGAACTATTTTGTTAACTTTGTCTCAAGTTAACTGTTTGGGAGATGAAAATAAATGACCTTCAAAAGTTGCTCTTTAGCTCACGAAAGGTCCTGTATGTTTCTGTCTGGAAGGAATCCTAGACACCTCTTTATATAAAATTCTTATCATCTTTCTTGCTGAAATCTTAAGCTAATACACGTGGATATGTTTCTTTCTAGGCAGGCATTGAAAGTTCAATGATGATACTTGCCTATGAACCCGAGGCAGCTGCTCTGTACTGCAGTTTGTTACCTGCGGACCAAGGCATTGCAAAGTATTTCGAAGTAGGACGGAGACTGATGATTGTAGACCTTGGCGGTAAGTGTAGCAAATCTTAAAGTTCATGAACAAACTAAATAATTTAAATGACTAAGCATCTTTTCTAGAGCATACTTTATTTCATATTATCTCGAATTAACAGATTGTGAAGGGTTTTTTTATCATTTCTTTATTTCTTATATTCATCGACAATGTTGGATATTCCAAAAACACTAAAATCGATATCCCAATCACACGATAATCGTTGAATATAGATATTCTACTACGCTTATTGTAGTATATTTTCTAACCGTACAACTTTCAAGCATTTAACTTGTTTAGGTGGAAGCGCAGTACTGGTAGAGTGTTTGGATGGGGTTAACAAAATAGAGAATAGTGGACAAAAAGGGCATAGAATAGAGATTAATGGGGTGCTATAATATAAAGAATAGAGATTAATGGGGTGCTATAATATAAAGAATAGAGATTAATGGGGTGCTATAATATGAAGAATAGAGATTAATGGGGTGCTATAATATAAAGAATAGAGATTAATTGGGTGCTATAATATAAATGATAGATGCGGGGCCTTGGTGGCCGAGTGGTCTTAGTAGTCGTACTACTGTATCACTAGCCTGTCAACACTGAGGTTGTGAGTTCGAATCCCGCGTTCGACACCAATCTTAATTGACAAAACTTCTCAGTTTTCCTACCGAAGATCGGTTGTTCTCCTCGGACACTCCGGTTTCCTCAACCAGTAGAAATTGACCACCACGAAATATCACAATAATGCTGAAAGTGACGTTTAACACAAGTCAATCAACCATTATAAAGAACAATGGTCAAAATAAATACAGCATATAGACATACGATATAAAGTCTAAAGAATAAAAGAATAAAGGAATAAAGGAACCCCTCTCCATCCAGACCCTCATGTAAGACTATGTAAGGACAAGTAAGGATAGGAGCCTTCGTATTTGCAGTAAAAAATTCATGTGGTTTAAAATTATGTCTGGTTGACTATGTAAATATGTAACTAATCTGGTGAGTTAAATAAGTTGAAATAAAATTCTGTTTTCAGAACATTTTTTAAAACAAAACTTACAGTTGACCGCTTTCAACCTAGTTGAAAATGACGTGGGTGCCACATCATGTCATGAACACATCTCGACTTTTGTTTAGTTTAGTTTAAAATATTTTATTTGCTAAATATAATCATAATGGATGAGACTCAGTAAATCATATTTAAGAAGTCTTCTCCATGACTTCATAAGTATATTTGTATTTTAAGATAAAATTGTGCGTCTTTTCTCCATATTTCAGGAGGAACGGTTGATATCACAGTTATCAAAGTTATAAAAAGGAAGAACAATTAACCTATATAGTCATTAGAGCACGTGTACAGAGTAACAGGAGGGGCATGGGGAGGTAACCAGGTCAATAAGAATTTTGAAAACTTCCTTGCTCAGGTATTTGGTAATGATGTAATGGAAGAATTCAAAATGAACCATCTTCCCAGTGGATGGAGTTGAAAGGAGACTTCGAGTTACAAAAGAAGACCCTATCAGCTGCGGGTACGCGAGAAGTAATTGGAATAAGAATTGGCGTAGAAATTGTGGAAATTTATAAAAGAAGACGAGAAAAAGATATTGCAAATGAACTAAAGAAAAGGCTTGATGGTAAAGTAAAAATAATTGGAGACAAGTTGTGTATTGATGTAGAGATATTCAAGAAATTTTTCCACGATTGTGTTACAGAAATCATCAACCATATCAATGAGACATTCATGAAAAGAGGGTGTGCATGGCCGTCTGCGATGATATTAGTCGGCGGTTTTGCCGACGCGCTTATTATTCGAGACGCGATTATCAACGCTTTTCCTGTAATAAAACCAATAGTGTCACCCCCTGGAACTTCAATGTCTGTGCTCAAAGGATCAGTAATATTTGGTCATCGTCCAGGTATAGTTACTGGTAGAGTTTGTCGGGAAACATTAGGCCTCACACTTCATCGACCATACGTACCAGAAGGAGAAACAAATACACACACTTTTAAAATTGACGGTATTCTGCGTGTAGATAAAAGTTTCAATAAAATGTTTACTGTAAATGAAGTTGTGAAACTTGGACAAACACGAACACTGGAGTTACAAGATCTCCATAAATCTAAAAACCTAAGAAAACAACCGAAAATCATCGAAGTTTACGTATCAAAGGATGAGGATCCTAATTTCATTACAGATTCGGGATGCGCCTTAAGGGGGAAAATCACTGTTTATCCTCCGAATGGACAATGGCCAGAAACTACCGAAGGTTTCATTGACTTAGAAACAGGGGGTACTGAAATCACTGTACGTTACAGGGACAAACACTCTGGACAGATTACAGAAGAAAACATTAATTTCCTGTAAATTCAATTGATAAGTCATTCATGATCGAATTGGAGTATGTGCAGATAGATAAATCCTAACCAGGTTTTAGAGGAAAAGTATTAAGTCAGGTGTCGTTGAAGCAGTCTTCATGAGTATTTTTCAAACCTATCTACAAAATGTAAAATATAAATGATAAACAATTATAAAATGATATAAGACATTCTTAGAAACTGTGACGTGGCTAGGTTCAGATATATAAAGATGTATTTAGTAATAAAGATTTTTAACATTATTCAAAATATAGGACATTTTCTTCCAAATTAATCATGACTGTTTATGGTTATTATTTTGGCGTTTTATGACCTAAGGGAGCTAGGATGAAATTTGAAAAAAGGCAGGACAGGAGTTTGGCCAAAAAAAAAAAGGCAGGATGACAATTTATGTAAAAAAAGTCAGGAGTGAAAAATAAAAAGGCAGGACAGAGATTACAACTAAAAAAAAAATGCAAGACAAAATTTTTCATCCTAGCCCCCCACTCCCCCTAAAAATCAAATGGTAGCTCCATAATTCATTTCGATTTGTTCTACGTGTAGCATGACTTGTGCTTGTCAGTCCAATTTGTATGCTTGAATTGACTGGCTGGTTCCATATGAGGGTATCTTTCTGAATACATGTTATAACGGGGCAAATAAAACTGGAAAATACAACCAGACCTTTTGCTTACAATTCATCAGTTTGTTACTTTAAAATAATAATTGAAATTAAACTGTATGAATATTGGTTTGTATATGGTTGGGTTGTTCGCAATGACTGTTTTTTTTTATATATATATAACATATGAGTCATCTCCTTTTCCTAATGTGTCTAAAATTTAGAGATTGTAATTCTTGATTCAGTAAATAAACTCATCATAGATACCAGGACTAAGATTGTGTACGCAAGACGCGCGTTTCGTCTGCAAAAGATTCATCAGTGACGTTTGAAAAGTTGAAGAGCATTATAACTCATCCACAGATGACCTTATATGAATTTGGCTGTAGTTTTAGACCCATTTTGGTCTTAATATGTTTATATGTGTTTTGCTCACATATTGTTGTCAATATAATGGAATTCTATGCGACTGCCATACAAGTGAGAGGTTTAGCTAGCTATAAAACCCGGTTTAATCCACCACTTTCTACATAGGGAAATGCCTGTACCAAGTCAGGAATATGACAGTTGTTTTCCATTCGTTAAATGTGTTTGAGCTTTTGAATTTGCCATTTCATAAAGGACTTTTCGATTTGAATTTCTCTTGGAGTTCGATATTTTTGTTATTTTACTTTTTAGGTTTATACGTTCTTGGCCTTTGTTTTGGTATGAACGTTGCTGATGAAGATAAATCCAGAAAAGTGCTTAGGACACACGGAATTAATCAAGTGTTATTTTCATTTAAAGTTATCTGATATGCTCAAAACTTTGGAATGCACAACTGCACATGTTCTGCGAAACTGTGTCAGGGTTCTCTCTTTTCTTGTGTAAACTATAGTAGGTATTTCATAAAAATCTTCAAATTTTTAAGAGTTGAGAAATTGTCCAAAACAATGGACATTTAAATTGGTAAAATCATATATAACTCTGTAGACAAAAGAAAAAAGGAGTTTTCAAATCTAATACGATTTCAATAAAAACTGACACAATTTGGTATTGGATAGACAGACAGACTGTAAGGCGAATAGGGTGACAATCAATATGCAGGTATTTTTGATAGGAAACAGCTAAACTTAACATTAAAAAGCGCCATTTCTGATATATACTATGTCATTGCAAAAGTCAGAATACAAAAATATTAATCACACCCACACCAAATGTTTTACAAATTTATAGATTATAAGCCTAGTATCTTTGACTGCATCTGTGGTATCATGATAGCGTGCTTGCCTTGGGTGCGGGAGAATATGGGTTCGAACCCCGACCAGGTCAAATCAAACGCTTGAATTGCTGCTTCTCCGCTAAGCACGCAGCATTTAGGAGTAATAGCAAAAACTGGTCGACTCGGAGTCCGAATAATGTGTCCGGTTTGGGTGACATGTGTTCCTGCGGACTATTACCTTGTGAACTTGTACGTTAAAAATCTGGCTGCGAGTGTCGATCTAGTACAAAGAGCAGGGTTTATATTCATATTATAGTATCATGTGCCCGTCCTGAATGTACATTTAATTTGCCACTAAACGTTAAACAGTCATTCATCCATCCGTCCTAGTAACATTCATAAGTTTTTGTAGATAAAAAAATACGCAATTTCTCGAAAAAGAGGGAACGGACATAATCATGAAAAGATATGAAAAAGAGGCAGAAGGAAAGAGGCTATTGAGGAATACTGTCAAAATATACTTGGAAGTGTTTTATTTGTTCGTTTGTTAAAGTGGAAAAAAAAATAATCATACAACTGAATAAAAAGGGGGTTACAAAATTATCGCAACTACGGAACTTCGCTAAAAGTGTTTGTGTCTTAATACGGTCTTTACCAAAATAATAAATAATATTATAATGGAAACTCCTTTTGATTGGCAATACCGCTGCTGATAACTGCTAGTCTCCGATAGTATCATATACTATAAGTAGTAGTAGACATGATTTAAAACATACCTTTCTTAAAGTCTGTGTTGATAAATAAAGAAATCATTAAAAAAAAACGAATTTTCCATAATATCTCGTTAAAGCAAAGATACTTAAGTAACCTAGACTAATTTGATTATATTTTTGATGTCCCTTTTTATATAGCAACTCGCATATTCAAGAACTTACACAGCCTGGTTTTTTTAAACCTGGTGCTCCAGAAAAGTATGAAGTTTCTGTCCCAATATTCGAAGCCGCCGTGCTACACATTACAAGAACAAGTCGTGTTATGTTATGTCACCAGCGATGCAAAATTATTCCCCTACTTTGTGTTGCGCAATCTTTAGTTGGTGGTGTTTTGTTTTCTGGACGTTTGTTTGTCTTCTCTATTTCATTTGATGTCACTTTTTTTTTTGTTTTGTATATTTCATTTAAAATAAATTCAATATGTTTATGAATATAGGTGAATACATAGCCATAATGCTGTACAGCACACACATTCCTGTCGTTGGTGTTAAACATCTATCCAAATCTCCGTGGTTGCTATTCTTTAACATTGGTTTTGCAATATATTGGTATTTTTTGTGCCATCAAATCTTTTTTTATATAATACTTTGAACTAAGCTTTTCAGAAATTACAAAGTTTAAACAAACATAACGTTCATTTTCTGACAACATTGGCACTTCTTATCGAAAAAAATATAATATAACTGATTGCTTGATTGATTGGTGTTCAATGCCACTTTCAACACTATTGTGCTATATCGTGGCGGTCAGTTTTTATTGGTGGAGGAAGCCGGAGTGCCCAGAGAGAACCACCGACCTTCGGTAGGAAAATGGACAATCCTAGTCAATTAAGATTGGAGTCGAGTGCAACTACGCCGTGCGGGATTCGAACTCACAACCTCAGTGTTCACTGGCTAATGATACAGTAGTTTGACTACTTAGACCACTCGGCCACCGAGTCGCCTTATAATCTAATGAACAGGTCTACTTATATTATGGGAGGAAGCGCCACTTCAAACATACAGCAGGTAGATAACAGGTTTAAACCACGAAGATATTCGATTGTTAGAAACTATTCTTATATATTCTACATGTTCTATATCTGTGCCGTATGACAGAATGAATGAAATAAACTTCACTTCACTTTTCACTTTGTATGACTGAAACCTGAAACTCCTTATAATAATAAAAGTTAAAGTTAATATCCTTTTAACAAATATGATAAGATATTTTTCAATATACTATCCAATTTCAAAATACCTAAAACGAAATCGTAAACACAAAATCCCTTCGTCTGTCCTCTTGTTGATATTGACTACTAACATGATAAAGGTGATACAAGCTGAATTGCGCTTTAAAGATTTTGTTTGGCTGAAAAATAAAATATTCAACGTTTTCAATTTTTTTTCGTTAAAATAATTGATAGGTAAGTGCTTTACTATTTAGTCTCACAAATATCATGAATATAAATTAGACGAAATAAGACCCGTTTTTTAATAAAGTACTGGATCCGTTTATGATTTTGCTAGACTGAGGTTATTTCTTTTGTCGATAGCATGATACCCGTATTATTTGTATTCTTTTGTGCACAATAAAATTGTAGGTTAAACCCAAATATCAGAATATCAATACATCCTTTCAATTGTCAAACTTTAGTAATGAGTATTCACTAATGGAGTGTTGTACATAACTGTAAACAAAATGGACGAACAGTTAATATGAAAACAGTCAAATTCTAGGTACGTATTCAACTTCAACTAAGTTAGTTCGATGAAATAAATTATTCATTTATAGATTTATAACAGATTTACGTCACATTAGGGGGAAAGGAACGACATGATTCTACAATGTTTTTGAAGTAATGAATAGAAACCTTAAGGTAGCGTTAATAGTTCTGTTAGAGGAAAGGTCGTCTATCTTACATAATTTGATGTTTTGTATATTAATCTTAATACCTCGTAATTTTTACCAAATATGATCAAAATATCACGTTTTGATAACTTCACACACGCTTAAAAATATTTTCTGACTGCAAAGAAACGAAACCAATATGATTGAGATGTGATTTTTGAAGAAGAAAGTTGGTCAATAAAATCAACCCATCTGATATTTTTCAAGTCATTTTCAATTTATTTCATGTGAGGCTAAATTCATACAGGAGTTTATCAAGAAGAACGAAAAGATGCTTGCATTATCGTTTTACTTCACGTTCCGCCAAATAGATGATGTCTTTTGCTAAAGTATTCAACGTATTTGGTGACTATTAGTATGTTGAATGCATCTATCATATTCGACTTGAGAACAAAACTTTGCGACAAAAGGGATGATTTCAGCTTTCCAATGGTGAACTTACCGTCTCTTTATAGCAACTTTCAATCAGCGTATATATCTTCTATTTGATACGATATTCCAGAGCTTGCGATTTTTAGCATGGTTTCATTGAAAGATGATTGCTGTTTACAAGGAAGCTACTGAACCAAGTGTTCCAAGTGGTAAAGTTGAAATAATATTTTTGAAAAATTTATTGAATACCTGTGTGACGGACCACAAATATGTTCAAAATGTCGTAACTACGATCTCGTTCTTTTTTTTTTTGTATGTTACCATGAGCAAAATGACGAGTGCAACTAGTGGAGAAGGATCTGCTGACCCTTCCAAAACACCTGAGACTATCCCATTATTTTATGGGGTTTGTGCTGCTTTGTCTTAAGTATTCTATGTTGTGTTTTATGGACTTCTTAGTATTTTTGTCGTCTTTCATTTTTGTCATGGTGTTGTTAGTTTCTTTTCGACTTCGAATGTCCCTTTGGTATATCCGCCTCTTTCTGTATACACCACTGTCCCAGAATTTGTAAGGGTTAAGTGCTCATAAATATATTTAACCCAACGTCCAATTTTTTCATTTTTCTGTAGGTGCAAGGAGCATGTCCGGTGGTTATCAATTGTTGATGTCTGTTACAATTTTGAGTCTAACATCTATAAATACCATAATCTATTGTGTACAACTTCCTATTGACTGATTATGGATTCGTATGGCGGTGATGCCTACATCGAAAAAGACGCTTACCCTGTAGACGCTCCTGCTCTTTTAAGATTCATTCGATTCCCTCAGTTTTTTTGTTTTTTAACTTGATATGTATTTTCCCAATCGATTTATGAGGTTTGAACATCGATAAACCACTGTTGCATAGATTTATTGTATCAGAATACTTAAATTTGTATTTGTAGGTAAAATTATGGCTAAGCCTGGAAAATTCTGCACACCTTGTAGGTTGGCTCACAATGAATCAAACCCTGCTACAAACTGGTGCCCATCCTGTCAGGAATCGTTGTGCTGTAAATGCAGTGGATGTCACAAAGTACAAACATCGACAAAAAGTCACCAACTTAATTCAATCGAAGAAGTCCAGATGTTACCGTCGGTCGCTTTGTCGATTAATGTTATGTGTGATAAACATAATATGAAACTAGATTGTTTTTGTTCATTTCACAACGAACCTTGTTGCGTCCAATGCATATCAAGAAATCATCCTGATTGTCGTCCCCCAATATCTTCACTTGAAAATATTGTAAAAAACTCAAAGCAATCATCTACTGTTAAAAAGCTTGAAGAGAGTTTATGTTCTGTCGTTGAAACCCTGGATATTTTGAAACAAGACCAACAACAAAACAACGAAAATATCAAAAAGCAACGCCAAAAATTAGAATCTGAGGTTAAAGAATTTCGAAAAAGTATAATCAGTTGCCTTGATGTTTTTGAAAAAAGGCTTTTTGAAAGTATTGAAAATCATCTGATCGTTGTAATAATGAACTAACAGAAAAATACAATGAACTAGAAGCATTAACCGTTCAATGCACAGGTATCAGAGATAATCTTTCAAATATGAAACAATTTGCATCTGACTTACAGATGTTTCTCGGGACTAGATCACTACAAAAAAGACTTGATTCTATTGAATCGTCTATATCAGGAATAGGGGAGCGACTAGGGAATTATAACATAAAATTTACAAGGGACTTAGATATTAAGCATGTTGAGTCGTTCATGGAAGAGTTTGCTGAAACACACATCATATGTGAGAACCATTACGATTCTAAGTTTTCACAAGCTCAAACCTGGACAGCAAAGTCACGTAAAGATCAACGCAGAATAAGTGCTAAGGGAGGGAAAAGCGCTTCAGTTAGAGGTGGGAAAAGCAAATCTCTTGAAGCTAAAGATTCTGATCGAGTTTTTAACCCTAAATCTAGAGTGACCGAAACGACAAGGTTTTCTTCAACGACAAAGCTGACACTACAACAAAAATTCGTAACTGAATCAACAGATTACATCAATATAAATGGATGCACCATTCTTTCAAATGGAGAGCTTGTATTCACAGAATATGAAAATAAGTGTCTTGTTGTCTATCAGAGCGATGGTGTTAAATCTCGGACAATAAAATTGTTTGATAACCCATGGGATGTATGTGAGGTTGCGAATAAAACTGTAGCTTTGAATTTCCCCGTTCGAAGTACAATTCAGGTTATAGAAATTTCCTCATCCAAGCCCAAGATAATGGAGAGTTTCAGTACTTCAGATGGCATTTGTACCGCTATAACTTACAACGATCCAAACTTAATTGTTGCAATCCAGAAAGTTGGATTCCAAATATTTGACTTAAAGGGAAAACTTGTCAAAACAATAGAAATGAAGTTTCATGACGCTAAATACATTGCATTTCATTCTTCGCGTTTATTCTATACCGACTGGAAGAAAAACGAAGTAGTGTGTTGCGATTTGGAACAGCGAATTTATTGGAAATTCAATAGGTCGGACCTAAAATGTCCGAGTGGCGTAAGTGTTGACTATGAAGGCAATATCCTTGTTGTCGGGACTTCTTCAGGCAATATTCTGAAAATAACACGCGATGGAAAATCTGCTGAAGAAATTCTAAGAACCGAAGGCGGTTTCAATTCTCCAACTGGAATTTTCATTGGAAAACAAAAAGAGCTCGTTTTGATTTGCTTTCATGATAATACCTTTGCCGCAACATTTCAGTTCTTTAAAACAAAATAGGCTGTTGAATAAATAAATCTGAGTAACAATTTATTTGATTTCGTCTGATCGTTTCGTGAGAAAATATATGACTGCTATATATGAGATAGCAATCTTTTTTTCTTCTTTTGTTTAGGAAATAAAGCAGACATAATGTATGTCCACTTGTTGGTTAAAATTGCCTAAACGTGTTTAACCCTGCCACATTCTTTATGTGCCTGTCCCAAGTCAGGAGCCTGTAGTTCAGTGGTTGTCGTTGGTTCATGTCTGTCATATTTGTTTTCGCAAATTTGTTTTGTTATAAATTAGGCCGTTAGTTTTCTCATTTGAATTGTTTCATACTTTTCATGTAGGGGCCTTTTATAGCCGACCACACAGTAAGGGTTTTCTCATTGTTGAAGGCCATACGGTTGCATATAATTGCTTACATCCACTTCATTTGAAATTTAGTGGATAGTTGTCTCATTGGCAATCATACCACATCTCCTTATTTTTATAGTAACTGAAATTGAAAAAAAAAACACGTTGGAGCTGTTTCCTTCTATAAATAAAAAAGTGTGATTAGAATTTGTAATTGTTTAGAGTAAGGGGAATAACTCTTAATAATAAAAATGCAACTGCAATATAATCCCGAAAACATTGTATGACTGACCATTTAGTAGAGGCGGATTTAGGGGGACTGGTGGCCTACCCCACCCCTTTTGGAGAAAACGTTGGTAGCTTTAATAGGAAATAACTGAAGCATGACGGGAGCGGGCCCCTTTTCAGTCAGTGGTCCCCTTTTCGGAAATCCTAGATCCTCCCTGATTTGACTCTACCTGAGACAGATGTACCTGCCAAATTTGTATTGAACTAACTTCGTCATAGAATTTGAGTTTTAACGCACATTGATGGAAATATTTTCAACATCCTCTTTCAAACATAAAAAGATACGAGAAGGAAGGAAAAGGCTACACGAGCACAAATATATTTCCAATCCCAGCGTATAACGTAAAAAGACATTTAGTACCAAGTCAGAAATATGATTCGTTAGATGTGTTTGCGCTTTAGCGCTTCAGTTAGAGGTGGGAAAAGAAAATCTCTTGAAACTGATTCTGAACGAGTTTTTAACCCTAAATTTAGAGTGACCGAAACGACAAGGTTTTCTTCAACGACAAAGCTGACACTACAACAAAAATTCGTAACTGAATCAACAGATTACATCAATATAAATGGATGCACCATTATTTCAAATGGAGAGCTTGTACTCACAGAATGTGAAAATAAGTGTCTTGTTGTCTATCAGAGCGATGGTGTTAAATATCGGACAATAAAATTGTTTGATAACCCATGGGATGTATGTGAGGTTGCGAATAAAACTGTAGCTTTGCATTTCCCCGTTCGAAGTACAATTCAGGTTATAGAAATTTCCTCATCCAACCCCAAGGTAATGGACAGTTTCAGTACTTCAGATGGCATTTGTACCTCTATAACTTACAACGATCCAAACTTAATTGTTGCAATCCAGAAAGTTGGATTCCAAATATTTGACTTAAAGGGAAAACTTGTCAAAGAAATAGAAATGAAGAAGTTTCATGACGCTAAATACATTGCATTTCATTCTTCGCGTTTATTCTATACCGACTGGAAGAAAAACGAAGTAGTGTGTTGCAATTTGGAACAGCGAATTTATTGGAACTTCAAGAGGTCGGATCTAAAATATCCGAGTGGCGTAAGTGTTGACTATGAAGGCAATAAATATCCTTGTTGTCGGAACTTCTTCAGGCAATATTCTGAAAATAACACGCGATGGAAAATCAGCTGAAGAAATTCTAAGAACCGAAGGCGGTTTCAATTCTCCAACTGGAATTTTCATTGGAAAACAAAAAGAGCTCGTTTTGATTTGCTTTCATGATAATACCTTTGCCGCAACATTTCAGTTCTTTAAAACAAAATAGGCTGTTGAATAAATAAATCTGAGTAACAATTTATTTGATTTCGTCTGATCGTTTCGTGAGAAAATATATGACTGCTATATATGAGATAGCAATCTTTTTTTTTTCTTCTTTTTGTTTAGGAAATAAAGCAGACATAATGTATGTCCACTTGTTGGTTAAAATTGCCTAAACGTGTTTAACCCTGCCACATTCTTTATGTGCCTGTCCCAAGTCAGGAGCCTGTAGTTCAGTGGTTGTCGTTGGTTCATGTCTGTCATATTTGTTTTCGCAAATTTGTTTTGTTATAAATTAGGCCGTTAGTTTTCTCATTTGAATTGTTTCATACTTTTCATGTAGGGGCCTTTTATAGCCGACCACACAGTAAGGGTTTTTCTCATTGTTGAAGGCCATACGGTTGCATATAATTGCTTACATCCACTTCATTTGAAATTTAGTGGATAGTTGTCTCATTGGCAATCATACCACATCTCCTTATTTTTATAGTAACTGAAATTGAAAAAAACACGTTGGAGCTGTTTCCTTCTATAAACACACGAAGTGTGATTAGAATTGTAATTGTTTAGAGTAAGGGAATAACTCTTAATAATAAAAATGCAACTGCAATATAATCCCGAAAACATTGTATGACTGACCATTTAGTAGAGGCGGATTTAGGGGGACGGGTGGCCTACCCCACCCCTTTTGGAGAAAACGTTGGTAGCTTTAATAGGAAATAACTGAAGCATGACGGGAGCGGGCCCCCTTTTCAGTCAGTGGTCCCCTTTTCGGAAATCCTAGATCCTCCCTGATTTGACTCTACCTGAGACAGATGTACCTGCCAAATTTGTATTGAACTAACTTCGTCATAGAATTTGAGTTTTAACGCACATTGATGGAAATATTTTCAACATCCTCTTTCAAACATAAAAAGATACGAGAAGGAAGGAAAAGGCTACACGAGCACAAATATATTTCCAATCCCAGCGTATAACGTAAAAAGACATTTAGTACCAAGTCAGAAATATGATTCGTTAGATGTGTTTGCGCTTTTGATTTTGCCATTTTATAAAGGACTTTCCGTTTTGAATTTCCCTTTGAGTTCGGTATTTTGTTATTTTACTTTTTTAGGGACGAAAGTATTTATACATTGTTAATATTACATCTATTTAATAGAAAGTAGACTGTTGTTGTGTATAAATAATGCTCCGTAAAGATAACAATAAAATTGTTAAGATATACGGAAAAAAGTAAACAATGCAATATCATGAATATAGATTTCGTTATTCTCTTCGACTAGCGCCAGAGTGCCGATAGATTAGAGTTTTAATTTTATAGTATTTGCAGCTTCTATAGGTAACAAATTATCAGATTCTGAAGCTGCGTGGACTTAGGGAAAACTTCTTTTAAATTACAATAAAGTAATAAAACAGAAGAGTACAAATCATAAGTTTCTGTGATTTTTTTGTAATGTGTATTCTATATTAAAAATATTGTACATTTTGTGTCCAACTTTGGCAAAAGTTTAACTCCTCCAACATACTATATCTACTTGTATTACACATTTACATGTTGAATAGATATGTAAATGTGTTTGAATTAAAATTTAGTATAATGTGTTTGTTGTATTTTTTTTATTATTTCGTAAATTGACATTACTTAAAACAATCTTAAAACATCCATTATATAACGCATTGAACATGTAAAAATATATCTTAATATTTCAAAAGACTTCATACAACAATTTTATTACACTCAAAAGACAATGGCTTGTTTTGTTTTGTGTTTTTTTTTTTTTACTTCCGATTGTCTTGCAAGTATTTCTTTCATAAAATTGTTTGAAAATGCACACAACTATGAGGGTTTGGATGGGGGTTCCTTCCTTTCTGTATTCTATAATTTTTTAGGCCATTTTTCTCTATTCTTTATTTTTTTATCCATCTTTCTCTATTCTTTATATTTTTTGCCCTTTGTTCTCTATTCTGTAGACCCCCATCCACACCCTTAACTATTGCATGTGCTAAGCTCGGCCTACTCATGTAAACATACAATTGATTGACAAACAAAACATTCTATTAAAAACATCTATATTGTAAATTTGGACACGAACTAGTTAGTTTTTACTCAATGTCAAAATAAAGAATTTTGATTATTAAAAAAAAATTCTTATGGAAGATTTTGTGTTGAAATGTGTATAAGAGATGCAAAGGATACAAAAGGGACATTCGATCTAAATTCGAAAACAAACTGAAAACGCCATATATATCCAAATCAGCCTAAAACTTGATAAAAAATTTAAGGATTCGCAATATAGCTTTTTACATTCGTTCCGCTATATGTCATAAAAACTCTTTATTTCAAGTTTTGTCTATGCTTAAAAAAAAGGGCTTTTGTCTCGGGAAGATAAGTTACTTGCATATCTGATACTGTTACAAGGCTGGCGTGAATTTTCTTCCGTCGTATGATAGATTTCAGACAAATAGTAACATAGGGATGAAGATAACTTTCTGTTTTCCACAAACTCACTATTTTCATGGTATAACAGGTCTTAACATCTTGAACACTACAATGTCACTGATCAAAATCTCAATTCTTAAGATATCATTTTCCAAGAAAACTTTCTTTACAGTTACAATAATATAAGTTTCAAGGCTGTTGAATAAATAAATCTGAGTAACAATTTATTTGATTTCGTCTGATCGTTTCGTGAGAAAATATATGACTGCTATATATGAGATAGCAATCTTTTTTTTTTTTTCTTCTTTTTGTTTAGGAAATAAAGCAGACATAAAGTATGTCCACTTGTTGGTTAAAATTGCCTACACATGTTTAACCCTGCCACATTCTTTATGTGCCTGTCCCAAGTCAGGAGCCTGTAGTTCAGTGGTTGTCGTTGGTTCATGTCTGTCATATTTGTTTTTCGCAAATTTGTTTTGTTATAAATTAGGCCGTTAGTTTTCTCATTTGAATTGTTTCATACTTTTCATGTAGGGGCCTTTTATAGCCGACCACACAGTAAGGGTTTTTCTCATTGTTGAAGGCCATACGGTTGCATATAATTGCTTACATCCACTTCATTTGAACTTTAGTGGATAGTTGTCTCATTGGCAATCATACCACATCTCCTTATTTTTATAGTAACTGAAATTGAAAAAAAAAACACGTTGGAGCTGTTTCCTTCTATAAATAAAAAAGTGTGATTAGAATTTGTAATTGTTTAGAGTAAGGGGAATAACTCTTAATAATAAAAAATGCAACTGCAATATAATCCCGAAAAACATTGTATGACTGACCATTTAGTAGAGGCGGATTTAGGGGGGACCGGGTGGCCTACCCCCACCCCCCTTTTTGGAGAAAACGTTGGTAGCTTTAATAGGAAATAACTGAAGCATGACGGGAGCGGGCCCCCCTTTTTCAGTCAGTGGTCCCCCTTTTCGGAAATCCTAGATCCTCCCCTGATTTGACTCTACCTGAGACAGATGTACCTGCCAAATTTGTATTGAACTAACTTCGTCATAGAATTTGAGTTTTAACGCACATTGATGGAAATATTTTCAACATCCTCTTTCAAACATAAAAAAGATACGAGAAGGAAGGAAAAGGCTACACGAGCACAAATATATTTCCAATCCCAGCGTATAACGTAAAAAAGACATTTAGTACCAAGTCAGAAATATGATTCGTTAGATGTGTTTGCGCTTTTGATTTTGCCATTTTATAAAGGACTTTCCGTTTTGAATTTCCCTTTGAGTTCGGTATTTTTGTTATTTTACTTTTTTTTAGGGACGAAAGTATTTATACATTGTTAATATTACATCTATTTAATAGAAAGTAGACTGTTGTTGTGTATAAATAATGCTCCGTAAAGATAACAATAAAATTGTTAAGATATACGGAAAAAAAGTAAACAATGCAATATCATGAATATAGATTTCGTTATTCTCTTCGACTAGCGCCAGAGTGCCGATAGATTAGAGTTTTAATTTTATAGTATTTGCAGCTTCTATAGGTAACAAATTATCAGATTCTGAAGCTGCGTGGACTTAGGGAAA
Source organism: Mytilus coruscus (assembly GCA_017311375.1). Lineage (NCBI taxonomy): Eukaryota > Metazoa > Mollusca > Bivalvia > Mytilida > Mytilidae > Mytilus > Mytilus coruscus. The sequence goes on along the minus strand of CM029605.1, from coordinate 63,358,878 downwards.
ACTTCTTTTTAAATTACAATAAAGTAATAAAACAGAAGAGTACAAATCATAAGTTTCTGTGATTTTTTTTGTAATGTGTATTCTATATTAAAAATATTGTACACATTTTGTGTCCAACTTTGGCAAAAGTTTAACTCCTCCAACATACTATATCTACTTTTATTACACATTTACATGTTGAATAGATATGTAAATGTGTATTGAATTAAAATTTAGTATAATGTGTTTGTTGTATTTTTTATTATTTCGTAAATTGACATTACTTAAAACAATCTTAAAACATCCATTATATAACGCATTGAACATGTAAAATATATCTTAATATTTTAAAAGACTTCATACAACAATTTTATTACACTCAAAAGACAATGGCTTGTTTTGTTTTGTGTTTTTTTTTTTTTTTTACTTCCGATTGTCTTGCAAGTATTTCTTTCATAAAATTGTTTGGAAATGCACACAACTATGAGGGTTTGGATGGGGGTTCCTTCCTTTCTGTATTCTATAATTTTTTAGGCCATTTTTCTCTATTCTTTATTTTTTTTTTCCATCTTTCTCTATTCTTTATATTTTTTGCCCTTTGTTCTCTATTCTGTAGACCCCCTTCCACACCCTTAACTATTGTGCTAAGCTCGGCCTACTCATGTAAAGATACAATTGATAGACAGACAAAACATTCTATTAAAAACATCTATATTGGAAATTTGGTCACGAACTAGTTAATGTTTACTCAATGTCAAAATAAAAGAATTTTGATTATTGAAAAAAAAAATTCTTATAGAAGATTTTGTGTTGAAATATGTGTATAAGAGAGGCAAAAGATACAAAAGGGACATTCAATCTAAATTAGAAAACATAATGAAAACGCCATATATATCAAAATCAGCTTAAAACTTGAACAAAAATTTAAGGATTCGCAATATAGCTTTTTACATTCGTTCCGCTATATGTCATAAAAACTCTTTATTTCAAGTTTTGTCTATGCTTAAAAAAAAGGGCTTTTGTCTCGGGAAGATAAGTTACTTGCATATCTGATACTGTTACAAGGCTGGCGTGAATTTTCTTCCGTCGTATGATAGATTTCAGACAAATAGTAACATAGGGATGAAGATAACTTTCTGTTTTCCACAAACTCACTATTTTCATGGTATAACAGGTCTTAACATCTTGAACACTACAATGTCACTGATCAAAATCTCAATTCTTAAGATATTATTTTCCAAGAAAACTTTCTTTACAGTTACAATAATATAAGTTTCACCTTCAATGCAACAGATGTACACTTTGTTGGTCAAAAGAAAGAAATGCAGAGCATTCCTTTATAGAGTTCTGAACACAGTACATCAGCAGGACAAGCGCATTAAAACCTAAATCACAAAGTCCCAACTAACATGTTTACACGGTTCTATTGTGTCAAACTACATGCATCCACATTCAATGTGTGAATGGGTAGATGGGTTGATGTTTAACGGCCAGTGGCAATTATTACATGCAGAACGTTATATGAACGAGAACATGTCAATGTGATACAAATATAAACTATACTTTGTTCTCGGCCTGCACACTGAGCCGGGTTTAAACGTGCTTAATTATTCTCATGGTAACTAGTCCAAAAGATGATATGTCATCATACCCAGACACATTCAGATTTTCCCCCGTCCCACTTAGTCTTTGATCCCATTCTTGAGAAAGTGCAAACATCAATTTTCAAGACTTTGGTTTGACCCGACCTGGGATCGAACCCACGACATCCCGCATGTTCACAAGGCGAGCACGCAACCACTAGACAAGGTGATTATAAATAAAATAACTAGAGACCTTCTCATACATGCCGCACGCTTAGCGGAGAAGCAACAAATAAAATTGAGAATGGAAATGGGGAATGTGTCAAAGAGACAACAACCCGACCACAGAACAGACAACAACAGAAGGTCACCAATAGGTCTTCAATGCAGCGAGAAATTCCCGCACCCGGAGGCGTCCTTAAGTTGGCCTCTAAACAAATATATATACTAGTTCAGTGATAATGGACGTCATACTAAACTCCAAATTATACACAAAAAACTAAAAGTAAAAATAATACAAGACTAACAAAGGCCAGAGGCTCCTGACTTGGGACAGGCGCAAAATGCGGCGGGGTTAAACATGTTTATGAGATCTCAACCTCCCCTATACCTCTAGCCAATGTAGAAAAGTAAACGCATAACAATACGCACATTAAAAGTCAGTTAAAGAGAAGTCCGAGTCCGATGTCAGAAGATGTAACAAAAGAAAATAAACAAAATGACAATAATACATAAATAACAACAGACTACTAGCAGTTAACTGACATGCCAGCTCCAGACCTCAATTAAACTGATTGAAAGATTATGTCTTCATCATATGAATATCAGGCACAATCCCTCCCGTTAGGGGTTTAGTATCATACCATCATAATATATATGAGAAGAGCATAACCCGTGTCATGCCAACAACTGGTTTTTAAATAAATGTGTTTAGTTCCGATGCAAAGACCCTATAAGTGAATCAATATTAAAGCCAAAATATGCTATCTTTAATGACCTGACAACAGTATCGTAACTATATCCCTTCTTAATAAGTCTATTTAAAGGTTTTGTTAGCTTCTGAGGTGAATACTGACATTTTGTGCTTTATAAAGAATATTACCATAAATATACTTATTTTTAAGTGTTTGATTTGATATGGCCGGGAACCTAATTATAAACCACGACCTCCCGCACTCGACAAGAGCATGTTATCACGAGACAACCTAGACGGTATTTAAAATAAGACCAAGTTAAAGAAATTTAAACACTGAGATAGACATTTATAACCCTGAATGAGAAAAAAAATATTCCGCCTTTGATCCTATTCTCCTAAATGGTGTGTACTTTATTGTTGAAAAGGTGCAAACACCTATTTTCAAGACTTTGGTCGGACTCGGCCTGGGATCAAACCCACGACATCCCGCATGTGAGGCGAGCACGCAACCACTAGACAAGGTGATTATAAATAAAATAACTAGAGACCTTCTCATACATGCCGCACTCTTAGCAGAGAAGCAACAAATACCAATTTTTAAGTGTTTGGTTTGATATGGCCGGGAACCTTTAATTATAAACCACGACCTCCCGTACTCGACAAGAGCATATGTTATCACGAGACAACCTAGACGGTATTTAAAATAAGACCGAGTTAAAGAAATTTAAACACTAAGAGAGACATCGTTTATAACCCTGAATGAGAAAACGAATATCTCCCCTTTGATCCTATACTTCTAAATGGTGTGTTCTGTGTTGAGAAGATACAAACACCAATTTTCATGTCTTTGGTTTGACCCGGCCGGGGATCGAACCCACAACATCCCGCATTGGAAGCGAGGATGCAACCACGAGATCAGGCGATTATAAATCAAATAACTAAAGACAAAGTTCATGAAGGATTAAAGTTCCTCTTCAATAATGGTTGATACTTCGAAAACATCTTTAAGGTTGAAATCTAAAAAGAAAACTAGTTTAACATTCCAATCCAACCCCTTTCATTGTATTTGCATGCATCCGACGTCACTGGAACCTAGTAGTTCATATATCAACGTTTGTCGTCATTTCGAGAATTGAGTTTTAAAATTGATTGTTTCTGTTACATTCATTCACGGTATTTATAGACTCGAGGACGGTTTAGAGTGTGACGTTTTGTATGATGGACACCTATCTGCTGTTGAAGAATTTGTTGCCCAGTACATATACTAATGTGGGGTTGCTTTCTCGTTCAATCTCGTTGATCTCTACCCACATCTCAAAATCTCCTTTTATTCATATCTGAGAATATATAAAACTTTGGAACTGCTGAAAAGATATTGTCCTCCGTGTAACTAACAAACTAACAGGCGAAACTAGGACCCAATTTAGTTACCGTAACCGCCCCACCTATATGTCCGAGATTAATTTTGCTCCCCACTTAGCGGATGAAAAACAGGACCCCCATTAAACGGATGCAAAACAACAATGAATGCATAACTGTTATCTAATTTGGGAGTAACCATTATACGTTTAAAAATGATTGACTTAGCTTTTTTTCAGTTTCTGATATTGGCAAATTTTACCATAAAAATTTATTTTTGACGAGTTTTAATTTCAGCAGAGATATGTAATACTATATGTCTCTGGTTTTAGTTAAAGCATTTATTTAACTTTAATCTAAAATTTCATTTTTTTTTCTGAAAAAAATTTCAAATCTGAATAACAAATGATTTCAATTAAAACTCATAATCTTTTCGTACTTGATAACAAAAATATATTTTAATTTACTATAAAGCAGAGCTCTGTAAGTTTTGCCTGTATATAATGATTTTTATCAAATTTGAGAACTTGCTTTGCGCAATATTTATAGCTAGGAAACAAGATCCATGTTACATACATTGTACATACTGTTCAAATTTTGAAAAAGATGAAACACGGAAGAAATTCGTATATTCTTAAACAGAACAAAACGGAACAAAACATAAAAAACAGCGTCCCGCCTTCTTAAAAAAAACTGAAACAAAAAGACATATTAAAATAAAGACAAAAGTCAAATTAACCATAAAACACGGGAAAAAGTGATATATTTAATTAAGTAAACCAGAGACATATAGTATTAACAGATTAAACCAATGATCTATTTAGTCAAGTGCACAGATGATTAGCTGATATTTTTAAACAAAATCAAATCAAATATTTTATTATTCCAATCAAGGTCCCACAGGGGGCATTTACAATTAACAATTATGATAGTATAAGCAACAAACATGAGACATTGTACAGTATATAACGTGACAAATATTATAATAGACAAATGAAAATAGCATTAATAACAAAAATACAAAATACATTAAAAGTACTCTTGATTATTTTGTTCCCTTCCTTCCTTATTACATGTAGTACCATTATTATTTCTATGTCCAGCAGTGCAAAAATAAAAAAAAAAAAAAAAAAATATTAATAATAAAGTTTGAACAAACTTAAATTATTATCTATAAAGATGGAAATTTGTTCATTAAACATGTGACACGGGTTTCCCAAACTTGTTATATTTACAGAGTTATTTCCCATGCATGTGACAGGTGGGACAATTCAAAAGTCCTACAATGGACTGGAAAGTGAACTTGTTTGTTTGTTTGTGTGTTAGTTTATTTCATTGTTATATGAGTGATGATCCAACAGCTACAGATACTGTTTATGAAGTCTTACAAAGGACACAGGGATTATCAAAGGTAAAAAATATTCGATACCTGTTCAGGTAAAATTTAAAAAAAATGGCGACGTAAACAATGAATCACATACCCTTTATATTTGTCTTTTGATGTCACGATTTTAATTTTAGCTAACAATGAGGAGAAGAATTTGCCTGCGAAATGAAAATGCACGTCTAAGAATATCGTTGTCGATGACACTTGGTTTATTTTTTAATGAAATAAAAAGGGGGAGGGTGTTCAATCTATACACATATGGATTGGAACAGTGTTATCTCTTAATTTGATATAAATTTGAAATGCTTGAATGCAGAAAAACCAGAATGGATCACCTGAACTTAATTGGTGAACAAAATACTGGTATAAAATTGTATTCCAGTATTGTACATTTGTACTTATAAAATTAAAACTGATATACATGCACATTGTACCACCATCCCTTACAAAAGTGTCATTTTCTATCCGTTCTTATTTAAGTGTGTGAGCTAGAGAAATAAATATTCTCTTATAATTACAAAATTACCACTTACATGACTTACAATTTAAGTTAATTCTCAAGTACCTGGTTATAGAATTATGAAAGTTGAGACATTTCTTTTAAACTCAGTTAAAACTAATCTTTTCAACAATTATTAAATCTTTTTTACTTAAGTTCATGTACTTCTCTAAAGAAACCTTGCTGATACACCAGTCAAAGATATAACTCTATAGGGTTATTACAGAAAATAACTTGCATGTGTTATTACAGATACTTTCATGAGTTGTCTACTCTTTATTCCTTAAATTTTCTAAATCTGTAATAACATATGTTTGTTATTTGTAAAATTATTTCATTTATAGTGGGCTCTAGGAAACTCTTGAGACTTTGCGCAGAAACTAAATGCATAGCCTTGATAACTAATTTTTAGTTAAATTAATTCATTTTGATTAACCATGGTAACGAAATCAATGAGACGAGGCTATTAAGGGATAAACTTAGCTGTGATAACAAGGCTAGGTTATTAAAGGAATGTAACTTATTATATAAGACACTTGGGAATTACTGAGAAACTTTGCAGAACCTCATTACATGCTCTGGTCATTATTTCTTACAATAAATTAAAATACATAGTAATTAAGCATGATGTATGTCTGAGCAAATGCTTTGAAGTGATATAGAGAAGCTGTGATAACACCCTTTAGTTACATGTATTACAGGCATATTTTTCTGTAATAACATATAGGTGTACTATGCAAAATTGGCAAACTATGAACTGTTATATCTTTCAATAGTTAAGTATACATATAGACAAAAGTAATATCAATAGAACTTTTATACATTTTAACTAAACTAATGATGTATATTGTCCCTTTGAAAATGTAACATACATATGTTATCACAGTTCTTTGATTTTTAGTCCACAATAACAAATGTATGTTATTTTTCTGTAATAACCCTATAGAGTTATATCCCTGACTGTACACAATTATCATGCTTTATCAACATATTAAATAATTTAAATGGATTATCATGATTATTACTGCTAACAATACTTGTATACATGTACTCTCATAAATTCTTCAATCTAGTGCTGTCTTCAGGTCAATATCCTACAGAGTGGTCATCCGCATATTTGTCACCAATTTTAAAATGCAGTAACCCAAGCAAACCAGAAAATTACCATGGTATTGCAATAAATCACTGTAATAAATAACTTTGCTCTTCATGGGCCCTTTAATTTAAATTTGATTTTAATTTTTTTTTTTTTTTTTGATTTTTGGTGTTTAACGCCACTTTTAAGCACCGCTTTTGGGCTATTTCGTGGCGGCCAGTTTTATTGGTGGAGGAAGCCGGAGTGCCCGGAGAAAACCACGACCTTCGATAGGAAAACTGACAATCCTAGTCAATTAAGATTGAGTCGAGTGCACCCGCACGAGCGGGTTCGAACTCACAACCTCAGTGTTGACTGGCTAGTGATTACAGTAGTAACTACTTAGACCACTCGCCACCGAGGCCCTTTTAATTTAAATAAAAAATATCTTATCTTATCTTATCTTATTCCAGTATTGTAGTATTTATTTTAAAAGACCCCACAATACTGAAATAAAATTTTTAACCAGTATTGAGATCGCCAAGTTCAGTTCAATCTTGTACAAAATTAAATGTTGTCATATTGAAAATCAGGGCCTGCATCGCAGTCAAAGCCGATTCCCCTATCACAATATAAAACAGACCAGAGCCTCAGAGGCCAAGACTAATTGGTCATTTCAGAATCAAACATTTTCTGGGTAATATTTTCAAAAGTACACCAAAGCTACATGATTGGTTAAAAACGTCCTAAACAATGGAAATTCAATCAATGACGTTTTGTTATTTTCATTTTGGGGTACAAACAATTAAATTGCCCATAGTCCTTTAGATTATGAAATGGTCAATTCACCTCTGACAGATCGAAGATGTGAAGATCAGGTCTCAAAAGTTAAGGATACATTGTAGATACATGTACATGTCTCTCATATCAGGATTAGCACATTTAGTAATAAAAAATAATTGCAGAGTTCCGTATTCCCAAAAAGTAAATCATTCTTTCCCAGATCCTGAAAATGAATCATTAATTATTTCATATTAGACTAATATTTACAGACAAATAAAATAAAATAAAAGTTACAACACTTAAAATATCCATTTTCTTGAATTCAGATGTTTTCTTTCATGAAAAATCAACATAAACATGATAAATCAAAATGTACCATATACATTGAAATATTTGAACTTTTTTAAAGATTCTTTCATCCCTGTGTAGCTGCTCTGTTGCAAGTAATGGGATGGAGGCATGTTAACCTTAAAAGGGGATGCATGATTACGTTTTTCCTATACATTGATATACATGTACATGAAGGGTCAGATTTGATAATATACAGTGCAAAAAAAATAAATTTGGATTTTGTTAAAATAAAATTCAGCTGACAATGATGACTGGCTGTTCATGGCTGTTATAACATCCACTTTGTGCCAAATAAAATATATAATTTTTTTCATGATGAGAAGTTTTGAGAACATGTTTGTCAAATAATTTGGCACCCTACATTTTGTACTTGCCCAATGTGCAGGTAAACACTTGCCACCCTACTTGCCTGAACACATTATTGTGACTCTGAACTGAGCTGTCTAGTCTGTGTTTACTCCAAATGCTTCATGCTTTATATACATACACTCATACCACATTTTTTACAAAATGTATATCTAGAACATGTAGAAAATACCAAATGCAGTCTGCAGTAGAAGGGAGCACTCTACCATTAAAATGGTGTTAAGGGAGCTACCATTTGATTTTTATGGGGGCTAGGATGAAAAATTTTGTCCTGCATTTTATTTTTAGTTGTAATCTCTGTCCTGCCTATGTATTTTTCACTATTCGGTCCTGCATTTTTTTTTTATTAGTTTATCATGTTTATCCTGACTTTTTTTACATAAATTGTCATCTTGCATTTTTTTTTTGCCAAGTTGCTCATCTCGCCTTTTTTTTTTACTCGAAACTCCTGTCCTGCCTTTTTTTTCAAATTTCATCCTAGCCCCCCCATAAAAATCAAATGGTAGCTCCTAAAAGAGATCAATACTAGTAGCTTTTGGCTAGTGACTTAATATCCTCTGTCGTCCTAGGGTTAAATCATATTTATAAAACAATCATGCCTTTAGAAAATTCGCTATATAATGCAGGTAGTTGTTGCCTTTAACTGAATCTTTATTCACCAACACTACCAAATTCCAAATTTATATTTCATTTGCGATTATCCCATACACGTTATTAAAATAATTATATTCTGTTTAATCCTAACTTGATCAAGAGTGGTGCTTAAATGATACATGTATTTCTAGTGATGTTACAGTAACCTTTAATCATGTTAACTGTTGAGACTTCTATAAACCTACATGTATGCACATGGTACATGTACATTTTGTGTAAATTATTCTTTAGTAAAATTATGATTCTGTATTGTAATGATATTGATTTCTGACATTTTTCAGTTTTATATCTGATCTATTGTGTTTTATTGATTTTAAAATAGACCTCTAAGACTTAAATAAAAACAGATTATTTTTACCCTCTGTATTTGTAACAAGGAATAAGACTATCATTTTCTGACTTGACGGGCCCAACCTGCCACAATATGAAAATTAATGTAAGCACTATGGACATTTTCATAAAATCTTTTCCCCTGTTTAAGACTACTTTTGTACCTTGATCAAGCAATAACTTGTATGGTAGTGAATGTAGATGTTACATACTAAAACAAGACATGCTAGACAATGCAAGAGAGAAAAATATACTTCTAGTGTATCATGAAATGTTGAAATATTTGAAAGTCTGGGATTATTTGGGAAAACAAAAGGGCTAAATTCAATCATTGTTACATTGTTTCCTTTTGTAGTATTTTAATCAGCATGATTTTATAAGATGACAATACGAATACTAAAAATCTAGACTAAAAATAAGGTGTTTAGGTACAGTTTCAATTTGTTAGCTGACATGACGTAAAACGGCAAATCAAAGAATTCAACTTAATTTATAATTAATATAGGACAATGCTGTTAATTAAAGACTACTCAATTCCAGGCCCTTTTGTTTTCCCAAATAATTGAGTTCCAGGTCGACGGGTTCAAACAGAAAGATTTTGAAAGCAGAGAAAACTGTGCATCTTATAATCAGCATGACTTTATCTGATGACAATACCAATACTAAAAATCCAGGCTAAAATAAGGCTTACACATAGTTATATACTTTAATTTAGTCACGGACCTGCAATATCACGGGTGTGTTCTAGTATGATGTAAGATAATAAAACAAGTCATACATGTAGGTTAACAACATTCATATAAGTCAGTGAATTTTCTCATGGGAATATTAAGAGGCCAAGACTAATTGGTCATTTCAGAATCAAACATTTTCTGGGTAATATTTTCAAAAGTACACCAAAGCTACATGATTGGTTAAAAACGTCCTAAACAATGGAAATTCAATCAATGACGTTTTGTTATTTTCATTTTGGGGTACAAACAATTAAATTACCCATAGTCCTTTAGATTATGAAATGGTCAATTCACCTCTGACAGATCGAAGATGTGAAGATCAGGTCTCAAAAGTTAAGGATACATTGTAGATACATGTACATGTCTCTCATATCAGGATTAGCACATTTAGTAATAAAAATAATTGCAGAGTTCCGTATTCCCAAAAGTAAATCATTCTTTCCCAGATCCTGAAAATGAATCATTAATTATTTCATATTAGACTAATATTTACAGACAAATAAAATAAAATAAAAGTTACAACACTTAAAATATCCGTTTTCTTGAATTCAGATGTTTTCTTTCATGAAAATCAACATACATGTAAACATGATAAATCAAAATGTACCATATACATTGAAATATTTGAACTTTTTAAAGATTCTTTCATCCCTGTGTAGCTGCTCTCGTTGCAAGTAATGGGATGGAGGCATGTTAACCTTAAAAGGGATGCATGATTACGTTTTCCTATACATTGATATACATGTACATGAAGGGTCAGATTTGATAATATACAGTGCAAAAATAATAAATTTGGATTTTGTTAAAATAAAATTCAGCTGACAATGATGACTGGCTGTTCATGGCTGTTATAACATCCACTTTGTGCCAAATAAAATTTATTTTCAGGATGAGAAGTTTTGAGAACATGTTTGTCAAATAATTTGGCACCCTACATTTTGTACTTGCCCAATGTGCAGGTAAAACTTGCCACCCTACTTGCCTGAACACATTATTGTGACTCTGAACTGAGCTGTCTAGTCTGTGTTTACTCCAAATGCTTCATGCTTTATATACATACACTCATACCACATTTTTTACAAAATGTATATCTAGAACATGTAGAAAATACCAAATGCAGTCTGCAGTAGAAGGAGCACTCTACCATTAAAATGGTGTTAAGGAGCTACCATTTGATTTTATGGGGGCTAGGATGAAAATTTTGTCCTGCATTTTTTTTTTAGTTGTAATCTCTGTCCTGCCTATGTATTTTCACTATTCGGTCCTGCATTTTTTTTTTATTAGTTTATCCTGACTTTTTACATAAATTGTCATCTTGCATTTTTTTGCCAAGTTGCTCATCTCGCCTTTTTTTTAACTCGAAACTCCTGTCCTGCCTTTTTTCAAATTTCATCCTAGCCCCCATAAAAATCAAATGGTAGCTCCTAAAAGAGATCAATACTAGTAGCTTTTGGCTAGTGACTTAATATCCTCTGTCGTCCTAGGGTTAAATCATATTTATAAAACAATCATGCCTTTAGAAAATTCGCTATATAATGCAGGTAGTTGTTGCCTTTAACTGAATCTTTATTCACCAACACTACAAATTCCAAATTTATATTTCATTTCGATTATCCCATACACGTTATTAAAATAATTATATTCTGTTTAATCCTAACTTGATCAAGAGTGGTGCTTAAATGATACATGTATTTCTAGTGATGTTACAGTAACCTTTAATCATGTTAACTGTTGAGACTTCTATAAACCTACATGTATGCACATGGTACATGTACATTTTGTGTAAATTATTCTTTAGTAAAATTATGATTCTGTATTGTAATGATATTGATTTCTGACATTTTTCAGTTTTATATATCTGATCTATTGTGTTTTATTGATTTTAAAATAGACCTCTAAGACTTAAATAAAAAACAGATTATTTTACCCTCTGTATTTGTAACAAGGAATAAGACTATCATTTTCTGACTTGACGGCCCAACCTGCCACAATATGAAAATTAATGTAAGCACTATGGACATTTTCATAAAATCTTTTCCCTGTTTAAGACTACTTTTGTACCTTGATCAAGCAATAACTTGTATGGTAGTGAATGTAGATGTTACATACTAAAACAAGACATGCTAGACAATGCAAGAGAGAAAAATATACTTCTAGTGTATCATGAAATGTTGAAATATTTGAAAGTCTGGGATTATTTGGGAAAACAAAAGGGCTAAATTCAATCATTGTTACATTGTTTCCTTTTGTAGTATTTTAATCAGCATGATTTTATAAGATGACAATACGAATACTAAAAATCTAGACTAAAAAATAAGGTGTTTAGGTACAGTTTCCAATTTGTTAGCTGACATGACGTAAAAACGGCAAATCAAAGAATTCAACTTAATTTATAATTAATATAGGACAATGCTGTTAATTAAAGACTACTCAATTCCAGGCCCTTTTGTTTTCCCAAATAATTGAGTTCCAGGTCGACGGGTTCAAACAGAAAGATTTTGAAAGCAGAGAAAACTGTGCATCTTATAATCAGCATGACTTTATCTGATGACAATACCAATACTAAAAATCCAGGCTAAAATAAGGCTTACACATAGTTATATACTTTAATTTAGTCACGGACCTGCAATATCACGGTGTGTTCTAGTATGATGTAAGATAATAAAACAAGTCATACATGTAGGTTAACAACATTCATATAAGTCAGTGAATTTTCTCATGGGAATATTACCTTAAAACTAAGTTAAAAGTACCATTTTATGACTGTTTCAGTTTTACAAGAACTTATTGTAACATTTATTATGTTGTAAATTTTACAGTGTTTTATAGCTTCACAGAACTTATACGTTTATGTTGTAAATTAACGATACATGTACATGTACCTTACAACACAATGTAGGGCAAAACAAAAGTGTGTTTTAAAGGGTTTTTATACTGACTAGTAGACCTTTTTACGAGGATTTCTGAAAAAAATTCTTCAAGATAACAGTTAAAGTAGTCATCATGGTCATGGTCATGATGGTAGTTGTATTTCATTTTGGGGGCCTGTTTGGTGTGTGCCAAGGCTCCATGTTGAAGGCCCTACTTTGATCTATAATTGTTTACTTTTTACACTTTGTGATTTGGCTGGATAGTTGTCTCATTGGCACTCATACCACATCTTCTTATTTATATGGTAGTTGACATATATTTTATTTTGTTTTGGTCTTTAATATCATCATACATGTACAATATATGCAGGACGCCACATAAATGCCACATGTATAATTATCATCATGGTAGAATCAAAATTTCAATTGGTATTTATACCCTCGCTTTAAAAAAAGTGGGGGTATACTGTTTTACCTCTTTCTGTCTATCCATCCGTCAGTCTGTCCTTCCGTCCCATGAAAATTTTTCGTCGCATCTTTCTCAGGAACTTCATGACAAGGATTTCAGTTTGGTTTCAGGGTTTAATATATGAATCAGCTATACAGTGTGATGCCTTTTCAAATTCATCACTTAACAACTTCCTGTTTACCTTATACTTTTAGCGATGGGGAATCATTAGTGAGCAGTAGCTCACAGATTCACTGTTTTATTTAATTTGAAACTATTATTGATTCTGTTTCAGAAAAAAAAGGCAAAAGATTTGTAAATATGTAAAAGAATAATGATAACAAAAGAATAAGTCGATCAGCCATTGAAAATGATATGATCAATTATTACAATGTACATGATGTACAGTTATGTAAATATACATTCTGTATAAGCTCAGCAGCTGTTAAAAATAAATAACTTTCTTAAAGAGAGTCTAAAGATACCAAAGGGTTATTCAAACTTAGGGAGCTACCATTTGATTTTTATGGAGGGGTGGGCTAGGATGAAATTTGAAAAAAATAGGCAGGACAGGAGTTTTGAGAAAAAAAAAGGCAGGATGAGATTATTTGCCAAAAAAAAGGCAGGATGACAATTTATGTAAAAAAAAGTCAGGATAAACTAAAAAAAAAGGCAGGACCGAATAGAGTGAAAAATAAAAAGGCAGGACCGAATAGAGGGAAAAATAAATAGGCAGGACAAAATTTTTCATCCTAGCGGGCCCCATAAAAATCAAATGGTAGCTCCTTACCATGCTTACAAGTCAAAACAAACTGACAAACAACAAAAACCATGAAAAGACAAACAACATGAGCACATAAAACACAACTAAAACTTTGCAACACGAACCACACCAAACCTAAACTTAATGAAATAGTGTTTTGAGTGGGAATATGATTTGAATTTGTATAAGACAACTTATCCAATCTTTCCATCAGTCAGTGAGACAGTTAGATTTCAACTACTTTGTTTGCGGAAGTTCCTTACCTTAGAAGACAAAACTTTTTCTCAAATTTCAAGAGCTGAAAGGAGTGATTTGAAAAATTAAGTGAAATGATATTCATTGATAATAAAATGAGCCTCTTCATGGGTTTTTTTTTCGGTCGTATATTGGTATGACGTTGTCGTCGTTGTTGTCGTTGTGTGCGTCCGAAGCGCATTGGTTTTGCACTCTAACTTTAGTTTAAGTGAATGGATCTCATGAAATTTTACCATAAGGTTCAATATCACAAAAGGAAGGTTGGGATTGATTTTGGGGTTATGGTACCAACAGTTAAGGAATTAGGGGCCAAAATAAGCATTTTGTAACTTCCAGACATAACTTGTGTGTTAGTGTATGGATCTCTCTGACATTGTACCACAAGGTTCAATATCACAAAAGGAATGCTGGGATTGATTTTTGGGGTAATTGCCTCAAAATTTTAGGAATTAGGGGCCAAAAGGGGCAAAAACAAGCATTTTCTAGTTTCATGACAATAACTTGTGTGTAAGTGTATGGATCTTTCTGAAATTGTACTACAAGGTTCCATATCACAAAGGGAAAGCTGAAATTGAGTTTGGGGTAATTGCCTGAAACGTTTAGGAATTAGGGGCCAAAATAAGCATTTTCTAGTTTCAGACAGTAACTTGTGTTCAAGTGTATGGATCTCTCTGAAATTGTACTGCAAGGTACCATACCTCAAAGAGAAGGCTGGGATTGAGTTTGAGGTGATGAATCATAAGGATTCAAAAATTTTGGGGGGATTTTTTTTCCTTGTTTTCCTTTTTTTCTTTAAAATTTCAAAATGTATATCTAGAACATGTAGAAAATACCAAATGCAGTCTGCAGTAGAAGGGAGCACTCTACCATTAAAATGGTGTTAAGGGAGCTACCATTTGATTTTATGGGGCTAGGATGAAAAATTTTGTCCTGCATTTTTTTTTAGTTGTAATCTCTGTCCTGCCTATGTATTTTTCACTATTCGGTCGTGCATTTTTTTTTATTAGTTTATCCTGACTTTTTTTACATAAATTGTCATCTTGCATTTTTTTTTTGCCAAGTTGCTCATCTCGCCTTTTTTTTTTTACTCGAAACTCCTGTCCTGCCTTTTTTTTCAAATTTCATCCTAGCCCCCCCATAAAAATCAAATGGTAGCTCCCTAAAAGAGATCAATACTAGTAGCTTTTGGCTAGTGACTTAATATCCTCTGTCGTCCTAGGGTTAAATCATATTTATAAAACAATCATGCCTTTAGAAAATTCGCTATATAATGCAGGTAGTTGTTGCCTTTTAACTGAATCTTTTATTCACCAACACTACCAAATTCCAAATTTATATTTCATTTGCGATTATCCCATACACGTTATTAAAATAATTATATTCTGTTTAATCCTAACTTGATCAAGAGTGGTGCTTAAATGATACATGTATTTCTAGTGATGTTACAGTAACCTTTAATCATGTTAACTGTTGAGACTTCTATAAACCTACATGTATGCACATGGTACATGTACATTTTTGTGTAAATTATTCTTTAGTAAAATTATGATTCTGTATTGTAATGATATTGATTTCTGACATTTTTCAGTTTTTATATCTGATCTATTGTGTTTTATTGATTTTAAAATAGACCTCTAAGACTTAAATAAAAAAACAGATTATTTTTACCCCTCTGTATTTGTAACAAGGAATAAGACTATCATTTTCTGACTTGACGGGCCCAACCTGCCACAATATGAAAATTAATGTAAGCACTATGGACATTTTTATAAAATCTTTTCCCCTGTTTAAGACTACTTTTGTACCTTGATCAAGCAATAACTTGTATGGTAGTGAATGTAGATGTTACATACTAAAACAAGACATGCTAGACAATGCAAGAGAGAAAATATACTTCTAGTGTATCATGAAATGTTGAAATATTTGAAAGTCTGGGATTATTTGGGAAAACAAAAGGGCTAAATTCAATCATTGTTACATTGTTTCCTTGTAGTATTTTAATCAGCATGATTTTATAAGATGACAATACGAATACTAAAAATCTAGACTAAAAATAAGGTGTTTAGGTACAGTTTCCAATTTGTTAGCTGACATGACGTAAAAACGGCAAATCAAAGAATTCAACTTAATTTATAATTAATATAGGACAATGCTGTTAATTAAAGACTACTCAATTCCAGGCCCTTTTGTTTTCCCAAATAATTGAGTTCCAGGTCGACGGGTTCAAACAGAAAGATTTTGAAAGCAGAGAAAACTGTGCATCTTATAATCAGCATGACTTTATCTGATGACAATACCAATACTAAAAATCCAGGCTAAAATAAGGCTTACACATAGTTATATACTTTAATTTAGTCACGGACCTGCAATATCACGGGTGTGTTCTAGTATGATGTAAGATAATAAAACAAGTCATACATGTAGGTTAACAACATTCATATAAGTCAGTGAATTTTCTCATGGGAATATTACCTTAAAACTAAGTTAAAAGTACCATTTTATGACTGTTTCAGTTTTACAAGAACTTATTGTAACATTTATTATGTTGTAAATTTTACAGTGTTTTATAGCTTCACAGAACTTATACGTTTATGTTGTAAATTAACGATACATGTACATGTACCTTACAACACAATGTAGGGCAAAACAAAAGTGTGTTTTAAAGGGTTTTTATACTGACTAGTAGACCTTTTTACGAGGATTTCTGAAAAAAATTCTTCAAGATAACAGTTAAAGTAGTCATCATGGTCATGGTAGTTGTATTTCATTTTGGGGCCTGTTTGGTGTGTGCCAAGGCTCCATGTTGAAGGCCCTACTTTGACCTATAATTGTTTACTTTTACACTTTGTGATTTGGCTGGATAGTTGTCTCATTGGCACTCATACCACATCTTCTTATTTATATGGTAGTTGACATATATTTTATTTTGTTTTGGTCTTTAATATCATCATACATGTACAATATATGCAGGACGCCACATAAATGCCACATGTATAATTATCATCATGGTAGAATCAAAATTTCAATTGGTATTTATACCCTCGCTTTAAAAAAAGTGGGGGTATACTGTTTTACCTCTTTCTGTCTATCCATCCGTCAGTCTGTCCTTCCGTCCCATGAAAATTTTTCGTCGCATCTTTCTCAGGAACTTCATGACAAGGATTTCTGAAGTTTGGTTTCAGGGTTTAATATATGAATCAGCTATACAGTGTGATGCCTTTTCAAATTCATCACTTAACAACTTCCTGTTTACCTTATACTTTTAGCGACGGGGGGAATCATTAGTGAGCAGTAGCTCACAGATTCACTTGTTTTATTTAATTTGAAACTATTATTGATTCTGTTTCAGAAAAAAACAGGCAAAAGATTTGTAAATATGTAAAAGAATAATGATAACAAAAAGAATAAGTCGATCAGCCATTGAAAATGATGTGATCAATTATTACAATGTACATGATGTACAGTTATGTAAATATACATTTTGTATAAGCTCAGCAGCTGTTAAAAAATAAATAACTTTCTTAAAGAGAGTCTAAAGACACCAAAGGGATATTCAAACTTAGGGAGCTACCATTTAATTTTTATGGGGGGGGGCTAGGATGAAATTTGAAAAAAATAGGCAGGACAGGAGTTTTGAGAAAAAAAAAAGGCAGGATGAGATTATTTGCAAAAAAAAAAAGGCAGGATGACAATTTATGTAAAAAAAAGTCAGGATAAACTAAAAAAAAAAAAGGCAGGACTGAATAGAGTGAAAAATAAAAAGACAGGACCGAATAGAGGGAAAAATAAATAGGCAGGACAAAATTTTTTATCCTAGCCCCCCCCTAAAAATCAAATGGTAGCTCCCTTACCATGGTTACAAGTCAAAAACAAACTGACAAACAACAAAAAACCATGAAAAGACAAACAACATGAGCACACAAAACACAACTAAAAACTTTGCGACAAGAACCACACCAAAAACCTAAACTTAATGAAATAGTGTTTTAAGTGGATTTTTTTGTTTGTTTAACACAATACCTGAGAATATGATTTGAATTTGTATAAGACAACTTATCCAATCTTTCCATCAGTCAGTGAGACAGTTAGATTTCAACTACTTTGTTTGCCGGAAGTTCCTTACCTTAGAAGACAAAACTTTTTTCTCAGAATTTCAAGAGCTGAAAGGAGTGATTTGAAAAATGAAGTGAAATAATATTCATTTTATAGTGATTATTTGATTACCAAATGATTACCAGACCAAATATTTCATGATTATTTGATAATCTAGGACTGTATTTTTGATTATTCGATTATCTAAGTGTTTAAAAAAATAATTAATGATAATGTGATTATATTTGCAAAAATGTGTGATTATGTGATTATTTGGACACCCCCATGAGGGGCCTCGAAAATGAATTCAAGTTCATACTGTTGATGTTCTATGCTTTAATTCTTGTGTTCACTGTTCTTATTGGACTCATGATTTTTGATTGCTCTTTGGTATCTTGTCTCTTCTTATAAGTTCACCTGGACCAAACGGCCAAGAGAGCTATTCTCATCACTTGGCATTGTTGTCTTGTCATACTTTTTTTTTACAAAAATATTCTCCTCTGAAACTACTGGGCCAAATCAAATCAAATTTGGCCACAATCATCATTTGGGTATCTAGTTTAAAATGTGTCCAGTTCTACCGCATACCAACCAATATGACCCATGGCTAAAAGTAACACTAGAACCTAGTGGTAACATAAAAAAATACAAGATTTGTCTTTAAACTTGAAATCCTCTATTGATAGAGAAAATTAACAGGTGTTATTGCCAACAAATTATGATTTTTACCGTTTTTTTTTAAATTTTGCCTATTTTCTTGAATTTTATAATAGATTGAGAGAACTTAAAAACTGCAAAAAGGATCAGCAAGTCAAACTCTATAAATAAATCAACATGGCCAAAATCATGGGTCGACTCCTAAGTTCTTATAGCAAATGTATAGTTTTATTTCTTTAGAATTGACACACTAGAGTGAAGAAAGAGCACACAAGTGCAAGATCAGCAGAAAAGAGATCTTATAGTAATTAATTATATTCTAGTCTACTCTTAATGTTGGAGAGTGGCATTTTTGAAAATGCACATACATTGTACATCCAATTGAATGACACATGTACTTCAAAAGTCTTTTAGAGCCTCTATTTTTAAATAGAAACTTGCCAAGACATAAATTTACATTTTGGGCCAAATTCACTTAAACCAAGTTTTGATGACTGTCTTGAATTTTGAAAGGAGAGCTCTACTTTTATGAGAAAATAATAAAATGATATCAGAAAAAATGCCTTGCGAGCTAAAAAATTGGCTGGTTTACAGCACTGACAATTCTTTGATTTATGTTTCTTTATCATTTTTATATGACCGCAAAAACATTTTGCGGTCGTATATTGGTATGACGTTGGCGTCGTCTTTGTCGTCGTCCGAAGAGGCATTGGTTTTTGCACTCTAACTTTAGTTTAAGTGAATGGATCTCTATTAAATTTTACCATAAGGTTCAATATCACATTTTTTTATTGTGCATTTGTATTTTAGTTTGAGTCTCTTGTAAGAAAGGCCAGCCTTGTGGAATTCTTTCAGTTTTCAAGGACATACACAATATTTGCTCCCAATGACACAGCCTATGAGAACCTCACACCAGACAGGAAGCACATTGTTGATACCATGGCGGGCATTGATCTTCAAAACTTTGTCAAGTTTCATGTCAGTAAGTACATATAGGTATAAATATAATATTTAAACTTTAGTAACAGCATTCTGAAATTCTTAGATACTCATCCTATTTTTTGGAAAGTTTGGGATCCGGGTTGGTTGGTTTTTTTTTTTGCATTTTCATGCAAATGTATCATGCTTAATTAAATTTAAATAAAAGAAAATAGCTAGATATCTTAAACATTTTAATTTGTGTATGGTTTGGAAGGGAGAGGGGACAGCTTGAGTTTTCATTTTACTGAAAGTCTTTCTTTAGACTTGTCCAAATTGTGGTCTTGAATGGAGCACACTGTTTTTGATCTTCATCGAATTTAGAGTCCCAAATATGCCCCAAATACACCTTCTACTTCAGAATGTTGGAATTTGATCCAACACTGTATAAATGACACATAGCTGAGAGGGTGATAGAGCAGATTGTTACCCCGAGAAAACATTGTCAACTGAGGCGAAGCCAAGGTTGACAATGTCTTTTCGAGGGGAAACAATCTGCTCTATTACCAATAATAATATAATATGATAATAATTCTTTATTTAAAGAGGGTTACACAGTTAGCTATAACACTAATCTTCCCTGAGGCACTCATGAAATGCAATGAAATGTAACAAACAAACAATTTACAAAATATTCAAACCAACACACATATAAGAAAAATCAAATAAGAAACTGTTATGAAATACACAATTTTCAAAATAGGTAAAAATTATGAATTCATATAGTATTGGCATCATTCATATTACCTTAACAATATTTAAAGATTAAGTAAGAGAGAAAATTATTATGCATATAAAATTACACAGCTTCTTTATATTCCAACAAGTAATTTTTCAAATCTTTTTTGAATGAGCTTGTACTTGAGGTTGATTTTTTCAGGGATATTGGTAAGTTATTCCATAAAATAGATCCTGAATATATAAAAGATGTCTTATACAGCTCTGTTTTGGCTTTTGCAACTTGTAATTTTTTTGCAAGATGTATTCCTCAAACAATATTGGTTTATTTTTGACATTTCTTTAAATTTTTCAGTTAAATATACAGGGGCTTCATTCTTAAGGCATTTCTGCATCAAAACCGATTTATGGTATGAGATTCTGTTCTCTACTGTCACCCTCTCAGATATGTGTTATTTAATTTATTATACTGAATGTTCTGTTATTACTGTCTATTAAATTTCAAATTCAAAGTAATAAACTATGTCATCTTGTACATAACAATCATCCATATTTATTAAAGTGTACACTTGAGCAAGTGTCTCCATGAAGGGTATATATATTGACCTCTAGAGGTCATTGGTTTAGAGTCACTGTCTATGTTTGAAGACCATACATGTATATGGACCTCTGGAGGTCATTGGTTTAGAGTCCTATTGATGCATACCCTACATTTTTTAATTTCTTAACCCTAATTATTTTTTCAGTTGAAGGACAAAGGTTAATGACAGGAGATTTCCAAGATAATTCAGTAAGAAGAAGTATGTCTTCAAGTAAACTGTATATTAATAGACGAGAAGGCAGTGTAAGTAGCAATGTAATCTCATGGCCTTACAGTTTTCAAGTAAGGGAGCTACCATTTGATTTTTATGTGGGGGCTAGGATGAAATTTGAAGAAAAAAAGGCAGGACAGGAGTTTTGAGTAAAAAAAAGGCAGGATTGATGAGCAACTTGGCAAAAAAAAAAAGGCAGGATGACAATTTGTGTAAAAAAGTCAGGATTTACTAATAAAAAAAAAGGCAGGACCGAATAGAGTGAAAAATAAAAAGGCAGGACAGAGATTACAACTAAAAAAAAAAATGCAGGACAAAACTTTTCATCCTAGCCCCCATAAAAATCAAATGGTAGCTCCCTAAGACTTGTGAAATTGGTTAAAATAGTACTTGAAATAGGCCTAAACATTTTCAGAATAATACATACAATATAAAAATAAGAAGATGTAGTATGATTGCTTATTAGACAACCCTCCTCCAGAGACCAAACGACATAGAAGTTAACTACTATAGGTCAACGTACGGCCTTCAACAATGAACAAAACCCACATAGTAAGCTATAAAAGGCCCTAAAATGACAAATGTAAAACAATACAAACGAGAAAACCAAGGGCCTGATTGATGTACAAAACAATAAACAAAAAACAGTTATGATATACAGCAACAAACGACAATCATTGAATTACAGGCTCCTGACTATTGAATTACTTGTGAAATTTTAGACACTTAACACTCACTGTCAGTATAAATCTTAAAAAATCATAAGGTATTAACATATTTATTTCACACATATTAATCACATTCACTGATAACACTTAATTTCTTCATGCAAATGAATTCTTTATTGAAAATTCTACAACTACATAAACATGATGAAGATAAAATTTTCATATCCAATATTTTGTTAAATTACTATCATTAATAATTAAGGCTTGTCAATAACTGTTTTGACATTTGTATCCTTATATGAGGGTGTGGATGGGGTTTTACAGAATAGAGAATGATGGGCAAAATTTATAAAGAATAGAGAAAAATGGACCAACAAAATAAAGAATAGAGAAAAATGGCTTAAAAAATTAAAGAATACAGAAATGGAGGACCCCCCATGCAGACCCTCTTTTATGTGTTTTGCACTGGTTTGTTCGCCTTGAATCCTATGATATTAAAGTTATGGATGTAAATTTCTATTTCCAGGCAATTTCTGGTTGGTTTGGACCAACAACGTTTTTTGTAAATGGAGCTATCATATCACCAGAGCAGAAAGATCTGGTCGGTATAAATGGTGTGGTCCATGGACTTATGATCTGGATTGATAAGACCAGTCTGAAGACATCTTATGAATATACACAGACTCCAGACAATCCAAAAGTCAACTCTACGTAAGTCACAGAAGTCCTACTAGATAATCTTTCTAAGAGTATGAATTAGGCCATCCTTAAAAAAAATTGTTGTTGGATGTTGTCTACCAGTGCCTTGTAGGGATGGGTAGGTAGGTAGGGATTTTATTTGTTTTGGCCGACAACATAAGTTGACATGTTTTTGAAAAGAAAAGGACATTAAAGCAGGAAAAAATCATTTTAAAAAAATTGAACCGATTTGTGTCATAAAATTTTTCGGTAGGCTGCTTTTTAGGGTAGGTAGGCAACATGAAACAATCTAAATTCTATTTTTGGCCTAGAAGGAGATGTTGGCTATACAAAAATGAGTTGGTTACTTGATGACACAAAAAAAAACCATGTAGAGGTCAACACAGGGTCTTCAATGATGGACAGATCTACACATAGGTTAAAGGGGAGATAATCCTACTTTCTTACTTCAAGATTACTATATGTGGTTATAGTCTCTACAAAGGGCAACTCTTCAAAAATGCTTAAATGGATATTGATGGAAATTTACACAGTTGTAGAACTTTATTTCGAGATATTAGCCATTGGAATTTTGGCGGGAAAATGTTCTCTCTTGATTTTTCATAGCTTTATCAATGACCAGTTAAAGTTCTTAAAAACTATTAAAAAATAAATAAGATTTTATAAGACTTTTACAAATGGCTTATAATTAAATATATGTAAAAGATTTATAAAAAGAAAAATGGGGGTCCATATGCAAAATTTTTTAAGGCATTCAAATGGATAAAACCAGAGGATTTGGAAAATCTAACAAAAATTACAAAACTTGACAAGCAAACATCCTTAAGGGCAGAAAATCAAATTTAGGTGGCAGAGAAATCCTTTTTAATCTCTGAGTTCACTCACAGTTTGAAATCGCAGTTTTAGTTATTTTGTACATATAATACTCTAACATGTTTTTTTTTTATTTGTAGGAAGTTTTATACAGAGATTTTGAATAAGCTATCTATATCTGGACAGTTCTATGATCCTATCAAAGATCTTCAGAATTACGACGGCAGATTTACACTCTTTGTACCAAATGATGCTGCTATAGATAGAATAGATTCATCTAAACTTAGAGACCTGCAACAAGATGTCCAGAAATTACATGAGGTATCTAGTGATGAGGATCCTCATTACAGGGGGTGGGGGTCTGCTTAGTCGATCCTTTTGGGTAAATTTTAAACAAAAAATTGATCTAAATTTATTTGAAAAATATAATTTTTCTTCTTTTTCTAATTTTTGTCAAATATTTACAATTGATTGAATAAATTTTGCTGGATTAGGCCATAACATCATGATAACAAATTCTAGATTCTCTTCCCTCCACCAGCCTCAACCCTTAGGTCCCAATTTTTCAGAGCCAGAAATGGCAAAATATAACATTTATACCCCTTGGCCTTTTTATACCCCCGCTTTAAAAAAGTGGGGGTATACTGTTTTACCTCTGTCTGTCTGTCCGTCCGTCCGATCCATCAGTCCGTCAGTCTTTTCTTCTGTCCCATGAATACTTTTTGTCGCATCTTTCTCAGGAACTACAGTTACAAGGATTTTTGAAATTTGGTTTCAGGGTTTATATAAGTCAGCTGTACCGTGTGATGCGTTTTCAGATTCATCACTCAACAACTTCCTGTTTACCGAACACTTGTATCATTTTACACATGATTATGCCAAGTTGAAAATTTTCATCACATTTTTCTCAGGAACTACAATACAAGGATTTCTGAAATTTGGTTTCAGGGTTTATATGAGTCAGCTCTACCGTGTGATGCATTTTCAGATTCATCACTCAACAACTTCCTGTTTACCTTATACTTTTAGCGGGGCGGGGGTATCATTAGTGAGCAGTAGCTCACAGATTCACTTGGTTTTTTTTTTAAGTAGATGAGAATCTTTGTTATTTAAAAAAAATTTCAATTAGGACAAATGTAGGATAGTAACTACATTTAAATCAGTCAGATATCTAAAGTGTAATTAGAGATAAACTGTAAACAGCAATAATGTTCAGCAAAGTAAGATCTTCAAATAAGTCAACATGACCAAAATGGTCAGTTGACCCTTAAGGAGTTATTGCCCTTTATAGTCAATTTTAACAATTTTCATTAATTTGGTAAATTTTGGTAAGTTTTACAAAATGTTTTCCTTTGTAATCTTTTCTGAAACTGCAGTAGAAAATCAATATAGAAAACAATCTACTAATGAACTGGCAATAAAAATAATTGATAATTCTGTAACATGAAAAAACCACATTAATACCTGATGATGGTGTTTCTTTCTTTACATTGAAAATGATGTCACAACTATAATCTCGAACAATAGGTCGAATGTCAGATATGTTTCAGTACTTTGGCTTCATTTTCTACAGATTCCAAGTGCAAATGATGCTTGAATTCCTACACTAATTTATACAGACTTCATCCCCTTTCACAGGTAATGCCTGCCTCATATTATATTTAAAACTTTAATAGAATATCAGAAATTTTGAGAGAAAATTAATCAACCATGCAAGATCTAAAACTTAATTAATATTGTTCAAATTATCAATTAACTATTAAAAAAATTCTCATTAAAAATATAGTTCTTCATTTTATATTTTATCAGAAGTTTAGGAAAAGAATTGAATTTAATTGTGTCCCTTGTTCTCATTTCCTGGGATAAATCCAATACAAATTAAAGTATTGGTATTGAATTAATATTTAAGAAATATTTCAAACCTTACCATTTTCTTCACAAGAATGAAGACCATATTTTCAGTGTCATGAGTATCAGTCATCATATTTGTTGTACTTTGTTGTTTAAAGTGGAATACAAAAAGATCAACAAAGCAATTCAAAACCACTTGAATTTTGCAACAACAAAATTTTGCAAAATCATTAATAGGAAAGATTGCCCTTAAATGATAATTTTTATTACCTTTTGGTTTTTTTGGGGTGGGGGTGTTGCGCAACAACAAACTTCACAACAAACTTTCTCATCACTTTAGCATTTCGTTAGATAAATTTTACAAAAATTCTCCTGAAACTACTGTCAAATTAAACCAAACTTGGTTTAAATCACCACTAGGATATCCAGGGACCACTGTGTATGATGACCCTGCCTGCCAACATGGCACACATGGCTGAAATAAAACATAGGTTTCAAACGCACTTTTGGATTAGGCCATAACATCATGATAACAAATTCTAGATTCTCTTCCCACCACTAGCCTCAACCCTTAGGTCCCAGTTTTTCAGAGCCAGAAAAGGCAAAACATAACATTTATACCCCTTGGCCTTTTTTATGCCCCATTTATTATGCCCCATTTATTATGCCCCATTTTTATGCCCCATTTATGGGCATTATGTTTTCTGGTCTGTCGTCCATCCGTCCGTTCGTTCGTTCGTCTGTTCGTCTGTCCGTCCGTTCGTCCCGCTTCAGGTTAAAGTTTTTGGTCGAGGTAGTTTTGAAGAAGTTGAAGTCCAATCAACTTGAAACTGTAAGTCACCTAACTGCCAATGTAAACAGTACTGCATTTCAAAATCACTATGAATTATTTTTATAAAATCAATATAGAAAACAATCTACTAATGAACTGGCAATAAAAATAATTGATAATTCTGTAACATGAAAAAACCACATTAATACCTGATGATGGTGTTTCTTTCTTTACATTGAAAATGATGTCACAACTATAATCTCGAACAATAGGTCGAATGTCAGATATGTTTCAGTACTTTGGCTTCATTTTCTACAGATTCCAAGTGCAAATGATGCTTGAATTCCTACACTAATTTATACAGACTTCATCCCCTTTCACAGGTAATGCCTGCCTCATATTATATTTAAAACTTTAATAGAATATCAGAAATTTTGAGAGAAAATTAATCAACCATGCAAGATCTAAAACTTAATTAATATTGTTCAAATTATCAATTAACTATTAAAAAAAATTCTCATTAAAAATATAGTTCTTCATTTTATATTTTATCAGAAGTTTAGGAAAAGAATTGAATTTAATTGTGTCCCTTGTTCTCATTTCCTGGGATAAATCCAATACAAACATTTTAATATGTGTTTAAATTTCTATTTTACAGGTGGTTAGGGCACATTACATAAAGAATGCTGTATTGTTTACAACTTATGTTAATCACAATCAGGGATTCCTTAATGCCAATCAAAGAGCGCTGTCAATACGCAAACCATATCCATATAACGGTATGTATCAGGTGTTTATAAATATGTTAATCACAATCAGGGATTCCTTAACCCTGATCAGAGAGCTCTGTCTATACGCAAACCATATCCATATAAGGGGAAGGAACTTTTTAATCACAATCAGGGATTCCTTAACTTTGAATGTCCCTTTGGTATCCTTTACCTCTCTTTTAATACCAATCAAAGAGATCTGTCAATATGCAAACCATATCCATATAACAGTAAGAAACAGTTGTTTATAAATTCCCAAAGGATGTCACTATCAATATGGAATAAAATATTTTAAAAATACATTAAAGAATGTAAGAAAGGCCAGATGAAAATATATATGGTTCCAAAATCATTTGGACAAATCAGTTACTTTATAGACTGGGATTTTACAAATCTTCAAAAATGTTTAAAGAGTGTTGAGGGCTCATGACACAAAGATTTATTGGTAATAAAGGTCATAACTGGCCTTAGTGTAAACAGGCTAATGTTGCTTAAATCCATGTCATTTGGACTCAAATGGATAGTTGTCTCATTATAACCCCGCTTTAAAAAGTGGGGTATACTGTTTTACCTCTGTCTGTCTGTCAGTCCGTCCATCTGCCCCATGAATATTTTTCGTCGCATCTTTCTCAGGAACTACATCATAAGGATTTCTGAAATTTGGTTTCAGGGTTTATATAAGCCAGCTATACCGTGTGATGCGTTTTCAGATTCATCACTCAACAACTTCCTGTTTACCGAACACTTACATATTTTTACACTTAAAATTATCCATATTTGGGCGGGGGTATCATCAGTGAGCAATAGCTCGCAGTTTCACTTGTTTGGCCATTCATACCTCATTTCTTTAATATATATTGACTCATTATAACAATACCTTTACTTTGATATTTCAAGTAATGACCACTGTCCTACTTTATGCTTGTATTGGAATACAAACAAAAGCTTAAAGATTTGTTCATATTTTCAAAAAAAGTAGTTTGACATCTTGATATTTTCAAAATATAATGGAAAGTTTTCAAGATACAGGTAGTGTACTATACCCATATTTTTTACGATAAAATACAGATTAATTAAAAATCAATGTACTGTTAGAATGTTGTACAGTAAAAGAAGATGGCTTTTATAAAATGCTCTCAATAAATTAAAAAAAAAATGTTAATAACATAAAAGTAAAATTTTCAGTACATTTTATTATCAGAGTTATCTCCCATTGTATAGAGCAAAGTTTTCTAAATTTTTGAATCAATGGAAAACAATTCTGTGTTTCTAATGGGAGATAACTCTGATAATGAAATGTTTTAACCATTAAATAAAAATCATATTTAGGTGGTACCTAACACTACAGGGAGATAACTCTGTAAAAATCAGCTAAATGTTTTAATCACGTTGTACTGTTAAGGAAATATTAAGCTTCCCAATGATCAAAATTAGTGTTTGTCAAACTGCTATACAACCAATGAAATTTTTCTGATAAAGTGGTTGGTTCAAATTTTTTGAAATTTTTATATTTTTGTCAAAGGGTGAAAGTAAACATTTCATCAAAATTTTATGATAATTAAATGAGCCGAATTAGTATTAGTCAAGGTGTTGGGTACCACCTTAATTCCTCTTTAGAATAGAAAGTGCCACAAATAATTCACATTTCTGCATTAGCACCAATGTGGCAGCGCACAATAGGATGGCAATTTTTATAGGCATCATATTTAGGATTTTATACCCCCGCTTTAAAAAAGTGGGGGTATGCTGTTTTACCTCTGTCTGTCCATCTGTCAGTCCATCCATCCATCCGTCAGTCTGTCGGTCCTATGAATATTTTCGTCTCATTTTTCTCAGGAACTACTTGACAAGGATTTCTGAAATTTGGTTTCAGGGTATATATAAGTAAGTTACACCTTGTGATGCGTTTTCAGATTCATCACTCAACAACTTCCTGTTTACCGAACACTTGTATTATTTTACACGTGATAGTCAAGTTGAAAAATTTTCGTCACATTTTTCTCAGGAACTGCTTGACAAGAATTTCAGAAATTTGGTTTCAGAGTTTATATAAGTCAGCTATACCGTGTGATGGGTTTTCAGATTCATCACTCAACAACTTCCTGTTTACCGAAATATTTCGGCGGGGGTATCATCAGTGAGCAGTAGCTCACAGTTTTACTTGTTAATTCATATGTTTTACTTTTTTCTATTCAAACATGTTGCTTGAGGATTTTTCTTTATTCACAATGGCTGTCTGTTCTCAATATAAATTTTGTTTCATCTCTTTCAGTATATGTGAACAGTGGTGGAGTCACGTCAGCAATTACAATGGGAAATATAACAGTCAACAATGGTGTCATCCATGTTTGTGATCGCTTGCTAGGTTTCATCTTTAATACAGTACGACAACAGATATCGGAAGACTCACCGTATGTTTAAAATATTTTGAACTGTGGATTCAGCGGATTTTCGTGGATACTGTAAATTCAGAAATTATTGCGTGCATTTATTATTGCGATTTTGTCATTTTAGACTAAGATGCGATTTTTATCTTTGCGATATTGAGAAAAATCCTGTTTAATTCATATAAAAAATTTCAAAATGCGAGTTTAAATTATTGCGATTATAACCTTGTCGCATTTTTCGCAATAATAAAAACATCGCAATAATTTCTGAATTTACAGTACTTATTTTTGTTGATGTCATGGGTTTAGATGAACCGTGAAATTAAGTGTTCAACAAAATACAAATTTTATATGAGCATTTATGCAGAATATATGAAAACCTTATAAAATACAATTTCCGCATGTACCCATGACAATAAATGAATCTTGGTTTATACTTAAATATATCAATTATGATTTAATCAAGATAAAAATAAGAGTGGAACACATGCTTATCTAAAACAAGAAGATGTGGTATGATTGCAAACGAGAGAACAAATGACATATATTTATGTTGGGGAGGGGATTAATAGGGGCCGTCTCATCCCAAATTCCAGAGAAAAATTAGAGCCAAATCCCAAATTCATGTGAAAAAAGTCTTCAACCATTGATAGGTGTAACTGTCTAAACAATATATCAAGGTCTAAATCACCCTGTGTTTAAATAAGTTGTAGAATCTGTATTATTCATGGGTTATACTGAATTAATTCAGTCAGAGATTTTCATGAAATATTGTTGCATTTTCTCTGAAACTTCAAATCAGAGCTGACTGAAATTTGGTAACAAGCTTTATATAAGGATGCTGTATAGTGTGATGCATTTTCACATTCATCTGTCACTAATTTACTTAAATATTCTTTCACATAATGGCTATGTTTGTAAATTTCTTCAATTTTTCTCAGGAACTACACATCCTAAACTTTGGTATCCAGTTACATGTCAGCATGCTATTCCATGTGATGCATTTATTACTTTATATCAATTTAGTATTTACCGAAAATTAAAGCGGGAGGGACAGGGATTTCATTAATGAGAGTAACTTGCAGTTTAACAAAATACAAAATAATCAACAGGCTTGTATGTAGAAATCGTCAAAACCACAAAAACCAGAAAAACACCAATATTCCTCAGTCTATGAATATTTACAAGTTCTTACAAAAATTATTCCACAGTATGTGATATTTTTTCTGTTATCTTCAGATTATTTGACCAGTTAATTAATAGAGCTTCAGAGGAGACAAGGCAAGCCCTCGTTACACAGACTGGGGTGAATGTATTTGCTCCTACAGCAGAGGCCTTTCAAAAAATCAAGAGAGTTCCCTGGGTGTCACTTAACTTTGATACAAAGCTGATTGACAAGGTAGGTTAGGTAAAATCAAGAGAGTTCCCTGGGTGTCACTTAACTTTGATACTAAGCTGATTGACAAGGTAGGTTAGGTAAAATCAAGAGAGTTCCCTGGGTGTCACTTAACTTTGATACTAAGCTGATTGACAAGGTAGGTTAGGTGTTACCTGATTTCCGTCAAGCATGCAAACATTTAGTCGTTGAAGCGAGACATAGGAATCCTCCATTCCATTGGCAGCATCAATATTTTAGGTTCAGTCTGTTGTTAAAAATATTTTGAACCTTGTCAAACCTTCAAGGAATTTTACAAAACTTGGACAAATGTTTTTTATGGCCCTGCCGTAGTGGTGGGGGCATGGACAAATATTTTTTATGCCCCTGCTGCAGCAGAGTTGGCGTTAAGTGTTACCCTTGTCCGTCTGTACGTCAGTACGTACGTACGTCCCAAAATTAGCTTCCATTCTCTAACTTTAGTTTGCCTCAACCAAATGTTAAGAAACTTATACACAATGCTTATTACCACAAAACACAGATCAAATTTGAATTTGGGTGGAGTCACTGTTACAGTTCTCTAATTATGTCCCTTTATAACGTTATATGCAAGCAGGAGCATCATCTGTGTCCATCTCTGTTTATTTATGATTAAAAGACAGTATTAAGATCAAAATTTGGAACTTTTTTTTATTTTAGTGATAAAGGGACTTTTTTTTTTGCAGTTAACATCGTACAGTCTAAGGTGAAAGTTTCTCAGACATCCATAATTTTGTTGAACCTCCGTAGAGTTTATGAAACTTTGACAAAAGCTTTTATATGAAAAAGATATAATGTCTGAAGCAAGTTTTGAACATATTTCTTTCATTTTTCCATTTTTTATTGATAATTGGCAGTCAACATCACACATGTACACTGAAAGCAGCAGAGGTGTTGGCAAGGTTAATTTATCGATTCTGTTTTAGGTATTGAAGCTTCACATTCTACAGCCTGGTCAACAAGTACAGGTGTCAAACATGGTTGGAGAGTATGAGAGTCGACAGTTCAGAACTAGTCTATATTTAGAAGGAACAAACCCTAAGATAACTATTTATCGACAGAGGAATGGTAAGTGTGAAGGAAGTGGCATTGTGTTGATATTTCCATTTTGATGGAAATTTTCTGTAAATTTGTATGGTAATTCTTAAGCATTTGCTCTTCTATAATTTCAAAATTGAATAAATTTTTTCTGTAATTTGATTAATTTTGCACGATCTAAATATCATGCTAACAATTTAAATGGCTATTCATACAACTGTGTACTATACACGGCCAAATACGGTATATATTTATATATCCACTCTATTACAGATACTTTTTCAATTGATATGGTCTTACTCCAATCTATGGGTTATATATAAGTCATTCTTGCATATTCTGAATTAATATGAGGCAGGCGACCCTTGAATGAGGACAATGTAATGATAATCAGATATTTGAGGAAAATTATATGCTCCGATCTATATATGAGGGGCCTGATGGGTTATTTTCGTTCTTTGTGATCGGCGATTTTCGCTATTGTGATCCGCTTTTCTACAGATTTAATTTTTTTTTTATATTTTTGTGATCCGTGATCATGGAAATTTATTTTCTGTGAATCGTGATTGACAAAAAAATCACCTCATGAATCGTGATGAGACCCCCCCCCCATCAGGCCCCTCATATATGAGGGTCTGGATGGGGGCCCTTCAATTCTGTATTCTTTAATATTTTAAGCTATTTTCTCTGTTATTTATACATTTAGCTCATTATTTTCTATTCTTTAATTTTTGGCCTATTTTTCTCTATTAATTTTTAGCCATTTATTCTGCTCTCTATTCTGTAAACCTCATCTAGACCCTAATATGAATAAGATCTGAAAATAAGTATAACCTGATAAAAGAGGGACGAAAGATACCAGAGGGACAGTCAAACTCATAGATCGAAAACAAACTGACAACGCCATGGCCAAAAATAAAAAGACAAACAGACAAATAATAGTACAGATGACACAACATAGAAAACTAAAGACTAAGCAACATGAACCCCACCAAAAACTGGGGTGATCTCAGGTGCTCGGAAGGGTAAGCAGATCCTGCTCCACATGTGGCACCCGTCGTGTTGCTTATGTTATTACAAATCCGTAAATAGTCTAATTCTGTAGGTCACATTCATGAAAAGGGAAGGGTATTGTAGTTACGACATAAGGAACATATCCTATATCATCTGTGAAACGGTTATTCCATAACGGTCAACCAACTCGTGATGGCGTCCGTAACATTTATTCAGATAAAGATAGTAGTTGGTCAAATCAAATTGAAACTTAGTTCACATATATATACACATGTTCATTATGGAAATATAGTGCAACTAAGCATGGTGTTCTATTGGCACATATTCTGTTTTTGGTCAAGACTATTCTGTTTTAATATTCACAGGTCATTTATTTTTCATCAAAAAGATTTTTATATTCCCTCAAACAAATTAAAATTGAGAATGGAAACTGGGAATGAGACAACAACCCAACCAAAGAGCAGAAAACAGCCCAAGGCCAGGATATTTCTGAATTTTAATGAAATATTAAAAAAGCTTCACTCTCATGGAAGCTCAGCTTTAACCAACAGAGATTTTTACTCCTTGACCTTATCTTTTTCAGAAACTTTTTAATCCGTGACCTCATCTTTTTCAGTAACATTTTTATACGACCGCAAAAAATTTTGTGGTCGATATTGATATGACGTTAGCGTCGTCGTGGTCAGTCCGAAGACACATTAGTTTTCGACTCTAACTTTAGTTTAAGTGAATGGATCTCCATGAAATTTTACCATAAGGTTCAATACCACAAAGGAAGGTTGGGATTGATTTTGGGGTTATGGTACCAACAGTTAAGGAATTAGGGGCCAAAAGGGTCCAAAATAAGCATTTTGTAACTTCCAGACATAACTTGTGTGTTAGTGTATGGATCTCTCTGACATTGTACCACAAGGTTCCATATCACAAAGGGAATGCTGGGATTGATTTTGGGGTAATTGCCTCAAAGTTTTAGGAATTAGGGGCCAAAAAGGGCAAAAACAAGCATTTTCTAGTTTCATGACAATAACTTGTGTGTAAGTGTATGGATCTTTCTGAAATTGTACTACAAGATTCCATATTACAAAGGAAAGCTGGAATTGAGTTTGGGGTAATTGCCTAAAACGTTTAGGAATAAGGGGCCAAAAGGGCCAAAAATAAGCATTTTTGTAGCTTCCAGACAATAACTTGTGTTCAAGTGTATGGATCTCTCTGAAATTGTACTGGAAGGTACCATACCACAAAGGGAAGGCTGGGATTGATGATGGGGTAATTGCCTCAATATTTTAGGAATTAGGGGCCAAAAGGGCAAAAACAAGCATTTTTCTAGTTTCAGGACAATAACGTGTGTGTAAGTGTATGGATCTTTCTGAAATTGTACTACAAGGTTCCATATCACAAAGGAAAGCTGGGTTTGAATTTGGAAGTAATTGCCCTAAACGTTTAGGAATTTAGGGCCAAAAGGGCCAAAAACACATTTTCTAGTTTCAGTTTGTGTTCAAGTGTATGGATCTCTCTGAAATTGTACTGCAAGGTACCATACCACAAAGGGAAGGCTGGGATTGAGTTTGGGGTGATGAATCATAAGGGGTTCAAAAAATATGGGGGTTTCCTTTTTTCTTTTTCCTTTTTTTTCTTTTAAAATTTTCCATTTTAAGTTGGTTATTTCTGATTTATATTTAAAAGCAAATAATAATGATATGGTAGGAGATATACACCAAACAGGATGTGTAAATTATTATATAATAAGTATTGTGCAATATCAAGAAATTTTCAATTGCACAGTATTGCGCAATAGCAAGAAATCTTCAATTGCACAGTATTGTGCAATAGCAGAAATCTTCAATTGCACAGTATTGCGCAATTGCAAGAAATATTCAATTGCACAGTATTGTGCAATAGCAAGAAATTGTCAATTGTACAGTATTGCGCAATAGCAAGAAATA
This sequence comes from Mytilus coruscus, assembly GCA_017311375.1. NCBI lineage: Eukaryota > Metazoa > Mollusca > Bivalvia > Mytilida > Mytilidae > Mytilus > Mytilus coruscus. The sequence goes on along the minus strand of CM029605.1, from coordinate 63,323,940 downwards.
TTCAATTGCACAGTATTGTGCAAAAGAAGATACTGTATAAATTGCTTATTTCTTGACCAATTTCAATGGGGTTTTATTCTTGAATTCTTGGGGTTCTTTAATATGCTGAATCTAACCGTGTATTAAGTTTTTGGATTTTGGGCCCCGTTTTAAATTGGTCCACATTGAGGTCCAAAGGGTCCAAAATTAAACTTTGTTTGATTTCATCAAAATTGAATTATTGGGGTTCTTTGATATGCCGAATCTAAATGTGTATTTAGATTCTTAATTTTAGTTCCGTTTTCAAATTGGTCTACATTAAGGTCCAAAGGGTCCAAAATTAAACTTAGTTTGATTTTAACAAAATTGAATTCTTAGGGTTCTTTGATATGCTGAATCTAAACATGTATTTAGATTTTTGATTATGGGCCAAGTTTTCAAGTTGGTCCAAATCGGGTCCAAAATTAAACTTTGTTTGATTTCAACAAAATTGAATATATGGGGTTCTTTGATATGCTGAATCTAACCATGTATTTATATTTTTGATTTTGGGCCCCATTATCAACTTTGTCCACATTGAGGTCAAAAGGGTCCAAAATTAAACTTTGTTTGATTTCATCAAAATTAAATTCTTGGGGTTCTTTGATATGCTGAATCTAACCACCCTGCTTTCTTGGATTTCATGATCAATGATCAATTCATGAAATTTCATGAAAAAGCATGGATTTAACTAAATGTTTCATGTCCTAATTCTTGATCATGCTATTTCATGTCACATGATCATGAAATACCTTGAAAAACCAAGTTTACATTAAAAACTCATGAGTAATTTGATCATTTAGTCATGAAAAACCATGAACAAAAACTTGTGCACTTTAAAAGATTGTTTTCAAAAATAAAAGCAGGGTTGTGTGATTTATCATTAAGATACTGATGGGCATTATTTTCTGTAGAAAAAAAGTAATTATATTCTAATGGCTATTATCAGTACAATACATTTGTACCTAGTCCAAGTAATTATGACCTCTTGAAAGGCTATTTTATTTTTTGCTTTGACACCTTCTGAAGCAAGGCACAAAGCGCAAAGCAATAAAATAAAATAGCCATTCAGTTGAAAAATGTTTTTAATGCAACACCCTTAAATTATTTTTTATACAGTGAACCTTCTCTAAACCTTTCCCTCTGAATACTGGTTCTCCCTTCATACCGCCAAACCAAGAAGTCCCGTCCGATTTGCATTCAATTAAATGGTCATTTAATCTTATAAACCGCCGGTATTTTTTTTATTTATTAAAATTAATCAAAATCAATAAAATTCAACCTCATAAAACCGGCCTTGTCATCTGAAATCACTGATCCGTACATATCAGTTTATTGTAACCAAAAGATCCGGTCATTTCAGGACTCCTGCATGCAAACTGAGTACAGTTAACCTGCCATTTCTGTTTCAATACCCGAACATTTAATCCTAAGATAGAATATATTTAGTTCATCTACTGTCTATAGGCAGTTGCTTTTTTTTTTTTATCTTTATCTATAGACAGTTGCCTACATCTGTTTCAAAATTACTAGCAACTCTATAGACAGTTGCTAGTAATTTTGAAACAGATGTAGGTTTAATGAAAGGAGAACATTTTGGTATATTATTAGAGAAATATCATTGATGTATGGTATTTTTATTTATTATTCCTGCAAAATAAAAAATAGATAAGATGAAATAGAAGTTGTAACTGTATTTTACAATACATTTTATATACAAAACTAAAATTCACAGAGGAAAACATATATTTTGATTAATGTAAAATACATTTTCACATATTCTCACTCACCCATATTAAAGGAAGTAACTCATGGTGATTTCAATTTTCAACAAACCAGCCACCCCGCAAATCGGCCGTTTTTCGTGGTCCGACGGGCGGCCGGTTTTGAGAGTTTCACTGAAATACCGATAAAGGGACGAATCAACTTCGGGCCGATATTTTATGGGACGAGATTGACACCTTGACGTGAACGTACTTGCTCAAATACGTGACGTAATTAAAATGTGATTACGCTGATCAATGGAGATTCTGAATCAAAATTCAATATGAAGATGTTTTCAGATAAGTATTTGATTTAACATATAATGATTATAAAATACAATTTGTTGAGGCACTATGAAATTTTTATGGTTTTAATCTGAGCAAAACATCAGAAAGTGTTGACAGACATTTACCTATTAATATAAAATACATTGAACATATTGTTGACATGTTGTCACATTCTTAACAGGCATAACTGGTATAGGATATGTAGACATTAAATTGTGCTAATGAATTTGGTGAAAATTATAAGTTGCCAGTTTTATCTTCAAGTGATAAAAAAAGGGGGTAATTAGTCTTAATTTGAGTTCTATGCTTCCAATGTAAGATATAATAATGCAATAATGTTTCTATTGAATTTAATGCTTCATAATCTGTTGAACAATTGATTCTTTGTGGATATTTTTGTACTTTTAGGGATTAAATATGAGCTGCCAATAATGATAATGAAACAGATTTTATGCAGACTGAATTTACCTTTATTCAGCAATTCTAATTGGAAGCACGGAGACAGCAAGTTTTAAATTACAGAAAGGAAGAGAAGTTTATATCTGACACATATTTTTATATGACCGCAAAAAATTTTTGTGGTCGTATATTGGTATGACGTTGGCGTGTTAAATGTGCGTCGCCGCCGTCGTAAGTCGCCGTCTCGTCGTCGTCCAAGACGCATTGGTTTTCGCCTCTAACTTTAGTTTAAGTGAATGGATCTCTATGAAATTTTACCATAAGGTTCAATATCACAAAAGGAAGGTTGGGATTGATTTTGGGGGTTATGGTACCAACAGTTAAGGAATTAGGGGCCAAAAAGGGGCCAAAAATCAGCATTTTTGTAACTTCCAGACATAACTTGTGTGTTAGTGTATGGATCTCTCTGACATTGTACCACAAGGTTCCATATCACAAAGGGAATGCTGGGATTGATTTTGGGGGTAATTGCCTCAAAATTTTAGGAATTAGGGGCCAAAAAAGGGGCAAAAAACAAGCATTTTTCTAGTTTCATGACAATAACTTGTGTGTAAGTGTATGGATCTTTCTGACATTGTACCACAAGGTTCCATATCACAAAGGGAAAGCTGGAATTGAGTTTGGGGGTAATTGCCTGAAACGTTTAGGAATTAGGGGCCAAAAAAGGGGCAAAAAACAAGCATTTTTCTAGCTTCATGACAATAACTTGTGTGTAAGTGTATGGATCTTTCTGAAATTGTACTACAAGGTTCCATATCACAAAGGGAAAGCTGGAATTGAGTTTGGGGGTAATTGCCTGAAACGTTTAGGAATAAGGGCCAAAAGGGGCCAAAATAAGCATTTTCTAGTTTCCAGACAATAACTTGTGTTCAAGTGTATGGATCTCTCTGAAATTGTACTGCAAGGTACCATACCTCAAAGGGAAGGCTGGGATTGAGTTTGGG